>CP136065.1:41019502-41491397 GCA_032622095.1 Siphonodentalium dalli | reverse complement strand
TACACCGTTGGCATGGCAACCATTTTGGTGAATCACCTGTTTTTTGTCACACTCTATCCATTATGTATTGCTAATGACCAGCAACCTCATAAAAACTATTCGCTGTGCATCTATTTTGATTGGGTCATATACTTGTAAGAACATATAAATTTTATATATGGGTAGATTCAAAATGCTATCCCCAACAGTATGGTAATAGGACGCATGTACGCCAATAATAATAATAATATATATTTAACAACAGTTGAGCATCGATGTTTTTATTTATTTCCATATATTGTCGTAGAACAGGGATCAGTTTAGTTGAAGTGCTTTAAAGTTATCGCCCTGGGATTACTCAAGTACACAATTTAAAATCCATATCTCAGGTAAAACATCCGCTTTTCGAGAACGACCGAGATGTTACTATGAAAAATCCGTTTATCAACTATGCATTAATCGGTCGACGTTTGGTCAAGTTATATATCGCGAAAACGACATTAAGTTTTTTTAAAATAGGCAATGGGCCTTTTGTTTCTGTTTGATTGCTTTGAAAAATTCGACTGACTGAACACTGGGAAAGGATAGTTGAACACTATTTCAATAGAACACAAACATTATATGTAAGGCAGACGTAGAGAGAGAGAGATAATATAGAGTGAAAGACAAGGTATATAGATGGAGAATGGAGAGAGAGCGTGGGAAGGGAAAGATGCTTCTTTTATATTTATATTTTGTCTGATAGATAAATAGGGTTATTGTTATTAATTTCGGCGTAATGGTTGCGTGTTCAGTCAATGGATATGGATTTTGAATGGTTTAAGTGATTAAGCCTCAACAGGAATCAGATTGTATTACTTGTTGTGCTTATCAAATAAGCGCATCTGCAGCCATAAAATATTATATTGGTGTTGGGGTCCTTCTTTATAAAATGTTGGTACATGTGTAAGAAACAAGTATATTATAACGGATATATTTTGAAGGGGGGGATTACTTGTTTGTCCGAAAATGTAGCCTCAAGAGTTCCGAAATATATCAATGACCTTTTTTATAAAAACAGAGATTCTTGGTAATTGTTCTGTTGTGGTTATTGAATAGTGCTGCTAACTTGTTAGCGTTTGGTCTCCGGTAATAGTATGGTCGGAGGTATTGTACGCGTATGTCTTGGGGTTCAATACATTTAAGGATGACATGATACTCGTCGCCTATTTCTGAGTTGCAGAGGGCACATAATCTATCCGAATATGGGGCATTGGTCCACGTGCCATATTCTATTGGGAGTCTATGGTTCCTCGTTCGGAAAAGAAGGACGCTTTGCACGACTCGGTGGTTTGTTATTGATAGGTAACTTTCTCGTTCAAATGAGGTCTTGATAATACGATAAGAAGCGAATTTACTGAATGTTGCTATCGATGACAACTAATTGTGCATGGCATGCTCATCGATACTCATTCTCATGATAGCATTATGTATTCAATCAAGTGTACTAGTCATAATAATTATAAACCTGTGGATATATATACATAATCATAATAATTAATGAACATTGAAGTCACTTCCGACAGTATATTAGCTTACCACTAAATCCGTTTTATGATAATGTTCTAATTGGACGCTATGCCATTGGAAATGCATACATGGATGCTCATGCAGTGCCATATTCGTCAAATGTGTTAGAGTTCATGAATAACTGGTTCGGACGTTAGAACGATCAACCATTAGTTTGTAAAAGTGGTCAATATTAGCCAGTTTCTTTGCAAAAGACGTAAGCCTACATCCTTCTCGAAATTTGAATGCCATTGTGCGCAAATTTCACCGTTTAATCTTCTAGTCTATTCCAGACAAAGCAATTTTCCAAGTAGATTTGGAGAGCTTCTATGAGTATTATGGCCTTTCCTATAGAACGTTAATGGCAATAGAACGTTGTTTGATAAACCAACGGCTAATTATGGACCCCTCTCCAATTCTGATCTCTCACGATAATCCAGCGACATAAAGGGCACCAGTCTCATAAGAGACATATACAACATCACAAAACAACAAGTTTGTGTTGGACACTAAACGCCCTTTGTGCTTGTCGTGTTTAGTAACTCATTCAACGTTTTTTAAAAATATTTTAGAGTTTGTGAGTTGTTAGTCTTGGATCGGATGTTAGAATAATTAACCAATTAGTGTGTAAAAATGGTCAATATCAGCCAGTTTCTTTGCAAAAGACATAAAGGCTGCATCCTTCTAGAAAATTGAATTGTCATTGTGTTTCGACATTTTAACGGTTTATTGTTCTAGTTTATTCTAAGCAAAGTCATTATCAAGGTAGACCTGGAGAGATTCGATAGGCATTATGGTATTTCCCATAGAAATTTAATTTCAATAGAACGTTGTTTGATAAACTAAAGGCTAATTTTGGACCACTCTCCAAATCTGACCTTTCACGATAATCGATCGACAACAAAAGGCCACCAACCTCATATGAGCGATCTACAACATCACAACACAACAGGTGTGTCTTGGAGGTAGTAAGTGCCCTTTGTGTTTGTCGTGTCGAGTTATTCATTTAAAGTTGTTCAATTAAACATTAAAAGTTCTCTTCCTGCTGGATCGGTAAAAAGCGACACTAGCCAGTCAATATAGGTGATCGTGAATATGTGGCAGTGAGGCTCAAGTTGCCTCTACTCCTATCGTTAAGGCTACATACACATACAGACAATACGTTCACAACTTAAAGTCTGAAAGTAACGGCATGACATGTGCAGACTAAAACCGGACCATTGTCATGTGCACATAAATTATAAGTACTTGTAATAGCATGTGTGCCCCTCCCTTCTCACATCCCTGAATCGAACGGCAATTTGATGGAAACAATTTGATGGCGACAAAATGTTTTACCAAATGTTTGGTCGGTATCCGTGGTGCATGTCATATATATATACCAGCCAGATAAACATGTATCACTTAACATGGCCTATGAATAAACCCACTTGTATGACATGTTATAATCGATATATACAATCAAATACATACAACTGAGCAGTATTTGTTACGTGCTTCATTTTTTACGTATGCATATAAATTGTATACTAGCAGTTATTATGTATATATGCAAAATTATGATGTTGGGTTTTATGTTTGAACATATAGGCCGGAGTCATCATCTCCAGTTTAAATATCCAAGTTTAAACCTGGTTTGGACCTACATTGGTGGTCAAAGGGCGCATCTTGTCGTTCAGTTGTCATTTAATTGATAACTCTATTCTGTGGTATGAACATGCAGTCAAACTACTTTGTTACCAATCGGAACAATGTACAGGCCGATAAAACGCTTATTGACTCTCCATAAATTATCGCGAGCGATATGTATTCATTGAGAAACAAGTATCGATCATGGACCACTAGTCCATTCTTTTTCTGCGTTTAAACAAATCTGACAAAGGGCATGTCTCTCGACGCGAGTTTCACCACTTTGCTTGTGGTTTTCCGCAAGATGCTTTATCCGAAAAGACAAAAGTTGGTGTGTTTACATGTATGTTTATATAGACATATTATGAGATCTGTCTATCTATCCGTCCGTCCGTTCGCAACTTTTCGTCCTAACCCCAGAACCGCTGTTGTGGGTTAAGTAACTAGATAGCACAAGTTTTAACGAACACATTTGTTTATTGTTTCTTGTCTATTGTTTGTGATTGAACGATCGACTAATCTAATGTACAGCATAAGAAACTCATCTGACATCCAAGTATTAAGAATAAAGTTATTCACCACCCCGCCAACCCACCAACCAATACATAATTTCAGATCGCAGATTTTTATTCGCAATTCGACTTCCAGTTCTATGAAATGATTGTTTATGAATGAAGGATCGTCTAATCAAATACAAAAAGTAAGAAACTTGTCTACGTCCGAATTTAAAGACTAATGTTATTCGCCACCCCAAGTTTGAAGAATAAAGTTATTCGCCACCCCCACCCAATTCAGATCGAAGATTTTTGTTCGCAATTCCAGTTCTAAAAATTATTGTTTTTGATTGAAGGATTATCTAATATTATGCACAAAATAACAAACTCATATGACATCCAAGTATTGAGAATAATGTTATTCGATACCACCCCCCCCCCCCCCCCCCAGCCCACACCCAACCATCTTACATAATTTCTTATCGCATGATTGTTTATGATTGAAGGCGTCTAATCTAATGCACAAATAGTGGGGCGGATAGATGACAAAATCGTGCATTTTATGGTAAAAGTACCAAACACGCATGACTACATATAAAAACAAGACATTTTGGACAGCACACTACATGTATTTGGTGGTTTGATTGTGTTATTCAATAATGTTATTTATACTCCAAGGAATGTACTATTTTAACCTACATGCATGGAATGTAGTCATATTTGTTGTTGGTCTTCTCTCTGATGTTGAAATGTAAACCGTTGAAAGAAACACTCAATGTGATAAATACAAAAGGCTTTTACCATCCAAGGCGCACCTGTTATTCTGGAAATCCATATATTAATCTTATGAGACTGGTGGCATTGTGTGGTCGCCAGCGAACAGAATTGGAGAGGTGATTAAAAATCACTCTTTATATACTGACACACAATGTTATGTTGAAATGAATCTCCTAATTGAAAATACCGCTAGGTTATCGACGATCCGTGGGTCTACTTGGATAGATCTTGAAACTTATGATGCAGAATAGCTTTTACCTCCATTTAACTCAATTGCAAATTAATTGATAAATCTTGGCATCTATCACAAAGAAATGGGTTCATCGTCCGAACCATGACTAAAACGCACACTGCCATACATATTTAATAGAAAACATTTTTGACATAGCATCATACATCCTGGCACCCAACTTTAGCCCGAGCCTGTGTACATATTCCGTCATTATCCAGTCATTTTTTATTATAAAATTTGGCACTGATATTAAACATCGTTGGAACCTGCAATTATGAGATTGGTTGGAACCATTTTTGTCGAGTTCTTGCCATTTTTGCCGACTTTTCTAGCTGGTTAGCGCCATAACTTGAACATATATTAACCGATTTTAACAATGTTTTGCGTAAGAGCTGTTTTAAAAATATATCTTGAACTAGTTCGAAAACCAGACTTAATCCGATCTTTTCTACCACAATTATGGCCCCTAGTTTGACGATTTGTCTTGATTTTCAACATTTGAGGTTTCCGGATGATGACATTTATGCCGGACATATCCAATCCTTCAGCTAGCCACCGTGTCCAGGGACATTATGGTCGGTCGACCTTTTATTTAATATGATTTGCGACGGTCATATCAGTGTATCATTTCTAGATGAAGACAATCCAACTCGACTACCCATCGGACACTTGAATTATTCTAAACCACACAACTATCGGCATTGCCGCGCCGTATATATCAGTACCAGATTCCTAGAATATATCCACGGTCCCCACACTACTTTCCCACCCATCGGAAACATGAATTATCAAACAAATGCTCTTCATTGTTCGGTCCACACAATTTTAGGAGACAACGATACGATTAGGTGCCATTAACTTAGCAGGTATAATTCCATACGTTATGACGCATTAAGATTCGTCGACTAAGATTGTTAGAAGTAACACCATGGAGGTACAGCTTCACCTATGTAGCCTCTGATGTATACATATATAGAGTACATACAGTTCGCATTGGTGTGTGGCACCGTGGTTCGGTATATATCATCTCATTCAAAACCAGCTAAATAATCTTTTAATTCTCCTTTTTTTTTAAACACAGATTCACCCATATTAGCATTGCACTGTATCAACCCAATTTATTGTGCTGCAATGTCGTTGAAGGTTGTTTGTGAGTTTGTGAGTAGCTTCATATCTGACCTTACACAAGTTCCATAAATTCCGTTACTAGTTCCCAGACAAACCCCAGTTTCTAGTTCCCAGTTCTCATAATATGATAATAATCGTTACTGAATTGCCCACATGTATGTATGCATAATCACAGCAGCTACGGTGCCATCCTTTCTGGATTCTTCTTGTGCCGCGACTAGTCCATCTAGAAATCACAAACCAGGTCACATACGCTCGTCTAGCTATTCAAAATTGGGCGTAAGTCGTGCATGGGGTCAACATAATGAAAAAAGGTCAGTTTTCGTTGCTAAATCGCCTGCGTAGGCATAACCATAGCAGCCACGAGGCTATTGTTCTGGATTCGTTTTGTGCCGCTACTAGTCCATTTCAAAATAAAAAACTAGGTCACAATTAAACTGTCCAGCTGTTCAAAAATTGGGTGTAAGTCGTGCGTGGAGGAAATTAAAAATTTCTCTTGCCAAATTCCAATATGTATGCATAATCACAGCAGCCACGGGGCTATCCTTGTGTATTCTTGTGCTGCCACCAGTCCATCTAGAAATCACAAACTGGGTCACATACGCCCATCCAGCTGTTCAAAAAATTGCCTTTGTTCTGACAACATGCCAACAAATCGGAAGATACACTCTTGGACGATCGTTTTTACAAGAAACTTCCTACAAATGAGGAGAAGTTTGTCACAAAGTTCTCTAAATGCCTAACTGATAAAGAAGACGAATATCTTACAAAATTTGAGATGAAATGGCAGCAGTGTGTATATGCAGGTGGCGAAGATCTGTTAGTTCTCTTACTAGTATCTCTTAAGCAACGTGACAGTCCTGTTGAGGGAGGAGGGTGTGATAGCACGGGTTGATTTTTCATGTTTGTGTATATATATATATATATATATATATATATATATATATATATATATATATATATATATATAAAGGTACGAGTATCTATTTAGTAGTCATTACTAAGCTAGGTTTATTCACTATCTTGTCCCTCTACAGAACTGTCAAGCTGCATTCTTGCTATATTTATATATCTATACTTTTTATATTTATACTATATGAATGTCACACTCTGTGTTACTCTTTTGTATATATGCTTATGCTCATATGTCTGCTAATTTTGCATCTTTTAGCCATTAAAAAAATATCTATCTATCTATCTAAATGCAGCTCTTACGGATTAAGCAAAATTCATAAAAGTCCCACAATCCAACAGGCAATTAAAGAACAGAATTCCGCGTATATCCGAGTGCCCAGGTGTGGAAAATTTCTTTTGCGTGTATATACAGTTGGTGTTCGAGATAAATCAACGAGAATATCGCAAAATTTCACTGAGTGAACATTTGGATGAATGTGGAAAGAATCAATATTCGATCTTCCCATTCCAAAAACTATGTTTTTCGGTGGTTACCATGGCAACCATGGGCTCTCCCTAGCTTGGCATGATATCCAAATCCACAAGATATCACCTCAGGATGTTGTATACAAAGTTTGTTGCTTTTACCATAAAATGCACGATTCACCCTGTTTTTGACACGGAGCCGCCCTACTACTAGTCGTGATGGCTATTTAGTACATGTGGGCAGCAATATTGATCAAAGTAGCTATAAGTGTATAATATTCTACACAGTAAGCTAGTATATGTAGGCACTATAGCTAACCTGGGTGATAAGTCTATCTAGCTAGTTAATCAGTCACTATAGCTAGCCATTGTGGTTAATCAGTACACGTGGGCAGTAGTATGGATCAACATAGCTAGCTATAGCGGATAATCTTTCCAGAAAGCTAGTAAGTGTAGTCACTCAAGCTAACCTGGGTGTCAAGTCTATCTAGACAGTTAATTAAGTATATATGGGCAGTTATATATATCAAAGTAGCCAGATAGGAAGATAGTCTATACCACAAGCTAGTAATAGTAGTCACTGCAGCTAGCCAGGATGGTAAGTCTATCTAGCCAGTTACTGTAGTCATAATGGATAATCATGGTGGTTGTGCAGTTTAAATAGGCAGTAATAATAATCAATATAGCTAGCACTGGCGGATGGTCTATATTTTCGGCTAATAATAATAGTCACTATAGCTCACAAGGGCGGTAAGTCTATTTAGCTAGCTATGGTGGATAATATATACAGAAAAGCTGGTAAGTGTAGACATCATAGCTAACCATGGTGGTAAGTCTATCTAGCCAGTTTCATTAGTCACTATAGCTGGTCATGATGGTCACAAAGTTTGTACGGGCAGTATTATTTATCATTGTAGCTAAATGTTTGAACCCCAAAATGATGTACAGATGCAGGAGGGTCCAGATATGTCCCAACATCCATATTATATTCCCCAGAATTCAAAGATTTAGGCACCTACCCATTTTCTATGATGGGCCCTTAAAATGGTGAACCCCAAATTGGAGCCTGTGTAGTCTAAACCTAAGTCAACTATATTGGAGTCCTGTACAGATGCAGGAGATTCCAGATATGTCCTAACACCTACAATATATTCCCAGAAATTGCAGAATCCAAAGATTTAGGCACCTGCCCATTTCTATGAAAGGGCCCTTGAAATGGCGAACCCCAAATTTGATCCCATGCAGTTTAAACCTAATTCAACTACATGTATATATGAGTCATGTACAGATGCAGGACGGTCCACATTTGTCCCAACATCCATATTATATGCCAGAACCAAAGTATAGGCACATACACAATTTATGTTTGAACCCCAAAATGAAGTTCGTGCAGTGAAAACCTAAGTCAACTATATATGAGTCATGTACAGCTGCAGGACGGTCTATATATGCCCAACATTCATATTATATGCCAGAATCCAAAGATATAGGCACATACACATTTTCAGTGATGGGCCCTTAAATGTTTGAACCCCGATATGGAGCCCGTGCAGTGAAAACGTAAGTCAACTATATCAGTGTCATGCACAGATGCAGAAGGTTCAGATATGTCCCAACATCCATATTATATTCACAGAATCCCAAGATTTAGCCACCTACTCATTTTCTATGATGGGCCCCTAAAATGGTGAACATCACATTTGAGTCTCTGCAGTGTAGGGAAACTGTGGTGGAGTGGGACGGTGGGTACTGTGGGCAGTGGAGATAACTCCATACCATCAATGAGTTGCCTATTCATTTAATGCCCATAAGATGTCCCCAGAACATATGACATGTATCAAACGTGTAGCAAGCATATTATATTTTTTATGTGATTTTTATGGAATCTGAGCAATATTTTTCCGAACACAACATTTTGTAATTTTTCATATGAGATATATTTTCTTACCGACTCTGAGCTCTGAAACAACTGTGTTTGGTCTTCAAATTGTATATCTGTTTCAATACCTTAGCATAGGCGTGTTGCTAAAATATTGACTCAACTGATACATGACTATGTCGGGTTAGAGTGGGACATGTGGCTCGGTGTACATTGGGACTGTTAGTTACAGTAATATAGAGTTGAGCAGATCTTTGGAAAATACCATTCCTGGTTGCTTTTATCTTCTACATGTAGACCCCAAACAGAACTTTTTTCAATTAGTTTGTCAGATTAGAATTGGGCCCTGTGGCTTGAAACTGTGTCCCACTCCTCCCCGATTGAGTGGAAGTATCAATAAAGCCTTGTGTGTCAACTATATGAATGCGTGTTACCACAGAACGAATTTCCCTCTTTGAATGAATAACTATTTCAGTTGTTGTTATAGGGTATGTTATGGAATTCCAATGGGTGACCCACTGTACCCCCTCACCCGGGGAAGTGTGAGACATTTGGGTACCTTGTTTAAGTTGCCAGCATGGGAAATATATCAAGATGGCAATGATGTATAAATAGTACAAAAAGCAACAGTCATGTAGCACAAATTGAGTAATGAGCAGTCAAAGAAAAAATGTCCCACTCCACCCCAGTTCCCACTACACAGGGTTCACCATTTTAAGGGTCAATCATAGAAAAAGGGTATGTGTTTAAACATTTAGATATATTGTGGATAATGGGACATATCTGGACCCTCCTGAATCCGGACTTGACTCAGGTATAGCTGACATAGGTTTTCACTGCACTGGCAGGGGGTGGGGTTCGGAACAAAATTTCAGGCACGTATGGCATTTTTTCTCTTTCGATCATTTTTTGTACCCACCCACCCCCACCGCCAATTTTTTTTCCGTTTTCGACAGTTTTTTCCGACCATTTTTGGACACCCACCCCCCTTAAAACAGTAATAAAGATGCGAAAACCGGCGGAAACAGTTGTTAATAACTTTCAAGTGAATTTAGGCCCATACTACTATGTGAGCTTCCTATGTTTTGAGAAAACACAAGCATGACTATTTTCGTTTTCTGAATGGATGTCAGAACACATCTATGGCGCTAGTAACATTTTGATATTCTACCTGATTCGACCAGTGATTCGATTGCTATCTCCCAACATTTAAAGAAATGGAATTATGCAATGCTGCCTTATCAGAATATATAGTCCGATTTGAGATACAACTATGATTAAAAGACATTTTTGACAGCTGATCAGTCACGTAGCTCACTTCTTCATTTAAAAGCAATAAGAAGCAACATTTATTTCTTACTACTTTTGTAAATATGTGTCCAAATGTGTCAAGTTGACAAATCGAACGCACACTTAGTATGCATTATGTAAGGTTAAAGTCAGATTTGTTGATTTGAACAATTGTTAAGTTGAGGATCAAGGTTACAGCAGTCTATAGATGAGAATGTTTTGGTATTTACTTTTTTGTTTTATGTTTTTAGTTGTATAAGTCTGTAACATTCAGTCTTAGCTCAATATTATCATGTGCCAACTTTATGTGATGAGAAATCCACTTCTATTTTTACATTGTTATGACAAAGGTTGTTTTACTGACAAGCAGTCCAGATTTGTTTTTCATTTGTTTTATTTGCACATTTAATTGTGTTTAGATCAATGTCTAGATTGTGATAAAACAAGCCATAGATTCACATGAAATAATGTCGCCATTAATACTTCTTTTGAATTATGACAAGTTCAGTTATATAGACAGAATGACTATAGTGAAGTTTTATTGGTATAATCAAACTTTGAAAACCAAACTTGGTAAAAGTTGACAATCAAAGGAAGTTTTACATGGCTTATTGTTATGTTTTATCAAACGAAGATATCTAGTCTAATAGTGATGCCAAATACTCTATGTCCTGTTATCACAGTGTTTACTTTTTTATTTTAAAGTTTTATTTTTAATCAGCCCAGCTGAGCCCAGTTGCTGTTTCATAGTTTTATAGTGATGAGCATTCCTCTTATTTTTCTTTTATACATTTATGCTAAATGTTATTTGTGTTTGTTTTATATGCAGATTATTCTAAAACAAGATAATTTTGTTATGATAATGGTTGTTGTTTATATGACATTTCCCTTAGTGCTGTTCAGTGTATAAGATATAACTTATCAGCTGCACCCTCCTGTAATACAAAACTGAATAAGTCTACAGTCAGTGTATTTTATTACAAGTGTGTATATTTGATTAGCTAGGTTTAACATCAAAAGGCAGACTTTGCTTTTTAAAAATCGCTCATGCAGGATCACATTCGAATTTCCCATGGACTAACACCCATTTATAAAAAATACAACTGGATAACTGTCTGCAGTCAGTTTACCAGTTAGAGTTACATTATTTCTCTCATTCAAAGTGGTTTTGAAGCCCAACTCATTGCCAAAACACTAAAAAAAACAAGCAGGAAATTTTGTTTTTAGTTGCGGACAAAATTGCTTGTTGGTGGCTTTGACCACCCACCCACCCCGACATACGTGCCGGAATTTTATTTTTCACCCCCCCCCCCCGCGCTGGCTCAAATTTGGGGTTCTGGCATCTAATTTGAATATCGGGAGAATAGTTTACTTAGGTTACACCTGTACGGGCTCAAATTTCGGGTTCACCATTTTAAGGACCCATCATAGAAAATTGTTATGTGCCTATATCTTTGGATTCTGGGATATAATATGAATATTGGGTCACATCTGGACCATCCTGCATCTGGACATGACTCGCGTATAGTTGACATAGATTTGGCATAGGTTTTCACTGCACAAGCTCAACTTTGGTATTCACAATTTTAAGGGTCCATCATAAAAGATTGGTATGTGACTATATCGTTGGATTCTGGCATATAATATGGATATCGGGACATATCTGGATCATCCTGCATCTGGACATGACTCAGGTTTAAACGGCTCAAATTTGGGGTTTACCATTTTAAGGGCCCATTATAGAAAATTCTAATGGCCTATATCTTTGGATTATGTAATAAAATATGGATATTGGGACATATCTGGACCGTCCTGCATCTGGACATGACTCGGGTATAGTTGACATAGGTTTTCACTGCACGGGCTATATGGGTATGTGCCTATATCTTAGATTTTGGCATGCAATATGGATATTGGGACATATCTGGACCCTCCTGTATCTGGACATGAATCAGGAAAAGCTGACATATGTTTTCACTGCACGGGCTCAAATTTGGGGTTCACCATTTTAAGGGCTATCATAAAAAAAAATTATGATTTAGGGACCTGCTGATTCGGATATGTTCGAATCGGTCTTACTTTTGTGTAGTCTCGTTTTTTTGCGTCTAGATAACATATGCAAATGATATGAACTCACAAAAATTGAAGCACAAGGTTGCCAAGTTAGACAACAAAGGTAATTTTGAATGTATGTCATTCAGAATAAACGTGCATGTTGGTGTTTGATCTATTGTGGTGTGAACAGTTATCATATAACTATAACTACCATTGGTATCGGACTACAACAATTATATAGCTGTAATTGTCCGCGAGCCTGCTGGGTTCTATTTGCACAATTGCGTACTAAAGATTTGATGCCCCAGATTTGTTCCACCCCAGGAACGTTTGAAGAAATCAGATTTCTTAAGTTCCGCATTTCTGGCGTTTTGGGGCCGGAGACCCCACAAAAACAAATATAAATATAAATATACAAATCTACTGACCACAAACGTTCCGAGCGTTTCAGGGAGGAAAATTCGTTATTTTTTATTATAAAAAAATGTAGTAAAACATGTAAGAAACGAAAATTGAAATTTCAGTCCGGGAACCAAGTCGATCAATCGTGCACACCCCCAGGATTAAACTTCATTTATTTTTCGTAAGGATGTCTACTCAAACTATTTAGACGTTAAAAGGTGACAGTGTATGTTCCGGGCAATATGGCGGCGATTTCCCGGAGTATACCCCACTCACTACATACATATTCAGCAAAAACCTATTGTTCTTGATTCCATGCCATATGCCTGTCATTTCCTGCATAATTTGACTGAAAAAAAAAGTCCAAAATGGAGGACAAAATGGCAACCGAAAGTAACAAAAATAGCATTTTACAGTAACGTTCACCGTAGGCGCCAGTTGCGCCACCGTGCATGATGTCCAATCCTAATACGATAACAGTAAGTCAAAACCCGAGTTTTCAAAAATGATGACGAAAATGGCAATCGGAAGTCAACAGTTGAAGTGCTTTACACAATGCGTATCACGTGCCATCTAAATTACCACGAGTATTGTCGTAGCCCTGCAACGATTGTTCCAAACCACAGCGCATGGTAGTGCCCCAAACAATTCAACGAACGTTCCAAGCTACACAGGTTTTGTCCCAAACTACCAAAAATGAGTGTCCCTAACCATCCAACGTGTGATCCAAATTATACAATGAGCGGGCCAATCCATCCAATGAATGCCCCAAACCACCAAATGAGTGTCCCAAACAATCCAGCGAATGTTCGAAAGGAAAAGAGTGTCCCATGTGTACCAATTTTTTTGTCCCAGGCCATCCGAAGAGAGTTCTATGTCATACAACGGGTGTCCCAAACCACCAACTGTCGTCTCAATCCATTCCACGGACCAATCAGTGAACCAGTCGACAAATGAGTGTCTCATTCCACCATTCGTGTGTCCCATATGCACATCTAGTGTCCAAAACCACCCAATTGGTCTCAAACTTTCCAACGGGTGGCACAAACAATTAAGTAGTGCCCTGTACGATATGCACCTGATTCCCGACCAGCACAGATAGTCCTCCAAACCATGCATCTGGTACCCTAACCCACACAATGGGTATCACAGGCCATCCAAGGAGTGTCTCATTCACCCAATCAGTGTCGCAACACTGCAACTTATTATTTATTTGACGTCAAATTCAGACCGTGAATCTTTAATCGAAATAAGAATTATTTAAGGAATAACTAGAAACACACTCCAAATCACAGTGCATGGTACTAGTAGTGCCCCAAACAATGCAACTGGTGTTCCTAACCATATAGGTATCAAACCACCAAAATTCGTCTCAATTTATAAAATGGCCCAATCATTGAATAAATCGACAAATTTATGTCACATTCAACCACACGTGTGTCCCATATCCAAGTCGAGTGTCCAAACCAATTCAACTGTTGTCTCAAACCATGCAATGGGTGTTACAACCACCCACCGAGTGACCCAAACCATACAACTAGTATAACAAACCAGCCATTGAGTTCTCAATCCATCCAAATGTTGTCATAGACCATCTATTAACTTGCATATCAATACATTTAAACAAGTGTACAAAACCCTCCTCCGAGTATTCAACCCTTTCATGACGGGTGATGTGCTGATACGGCATTAATGATCCTGTGCCATGCATTCTCCCATATACATGTATGCTGGTCTCCCATAGGGAGTCCTGCATATGTTATGATAATTATGTGACTCACATGGCCAAGGTAAGTAATGTTAGGCCAATGCATTTCCTTATATATGCGATGCACCCTATGGCACAGGATTTTCGCAAAATGTCAAGAAGCTACGGTCAAGGATTAAGACCATCAAATGAGTGTTCCAAACCACCCAATGGGTTTAAAATCCAAACCAAGAGACACTCGCTGGGTTTTTCGAGATATCCGATGGATGATTTTGTATAATAGTTGTGACAATCATTCGATGGTGTGGGACATTCTGCATGGGGTGGTTTTAGACACCAGGCGGATTGTTTTTAGACATTCTTGGTCCGGGTGGTTTGAGGCAATCGTCATGTTGCATGGGACGGCCATTGGATGGGTATGAACACTCATTGATTGGTTTTATTGGACACACATGGGATGGTGTGGGGTTCTCAATTGATGATTTGAGATGCTCGTTGTGAGGTTTGGAACACGGCGTGCATGATTTGGGACATTCTCTGGATGATATATGGTGTCAATCGTTGGATGGTTTGGATTACTCATCAAGGCGTGTTTGGGCACCATTTGGATGGTTTGCGACACTAGTTGGGTCGATTGGGATGCGTATTGGGTGGTTCGGGACCAGTGTTCACGCTGTCGGTAGCCAAATTAGCCAATGGCTAATATTTTTCGAATTTGGCTAATAAAATTTTCATTTGGCTAAACTTTTGGCTAAAACTTTTTTTGAACCCAAATGGAGACTGAAAAGCATGGAGCCAGAAAGCTAATTAATAAAAGCGCTCAATAGATCGACATTCAAGACGAAGTTAGGTGACGAAAGTATTTCATTATTTTCGTACTTATGAAATATCGTACAAAGTGAAACCCGATCGACAACTCTATCAACCAAGCGATCACAAAGTGATATGCAATCATCTTTAGTTTTCACAAGACGGACATTCAAAGACGCATGGACATTAAACCGACCGTGGTTCAATTATGACAATGTGAAGAAAGCAATGTTTTGTGCATTGACGCCGGTATGTAAGCAATTTGTTCGTAACAGGCTGTTTTAATCTGGAGAAAGATTACGTCACTCTGCACAAAGCAGCAAAAGGTCCTTATTAATTTTTACATTTAATCCCCTAATCCCCAATTCAGCCCATTGTCTGTCTGGTCACTCACGGCACGCCTACACAATGCATGTTTATGATGACATTGTATTTATGATGGTCGAGGTTTATGAGCACCAAGTGTAAGACAATAGCTTAATCAGCCAAATGTGAATCATGACAGATATTTTGTGGCTATTTGACGTCAATACCGATACAGTCAAAATAATATGCATGCTTTTATGACAGATTGTAATTTGATAATGGCGTAAATAATATAAGTTATTAGTTTCCAGATGTCACTTAGATATTTTCGCAAGGATAAATATTTAATGATTTAAAAAAAGATATTGATATAAATAAAAAAAATAATGACATTAAAATGGACAATCCCGCCCCCCCCCCCCCCCCAAATCACTCTTTCACATAAAGATTAATAAATTTTTAATAAATTATATATATAAAAATACTTCTAGTTCATCAAAATTATTTAAATTATTGTGTATTTTACCTGTGTCTGTTAGATTTTACGTTTTAGTCATTAATTGTGAACCGACCAGAAAACGATGATTTAATTTGGCCAAAGTGTTTTTTAATTTGGCCAAAAAACATTTGGCTAAAGTTTTTTTCATTTGGCTAATAAAATTTTCATTTGGCTAAACTTTTGGCTAAAGTTTTTTTCGGTCCAGCGTGAACACTGTTCGGGACACTGGTTGGCAATTGGCAGTGCCCGTTTTATGGACTGTGTTGGTTTGGTATACTATATTAATTAAGATGGTGGTTTGATACCCCAGATGCGTGGACTTAAGCTCCTTAGATGACACTCGTTAAGTGGTTTTGGAAACTCATTGGATATGTTTGGATACAAGTTTGGTGGCTTTTGACACTCATTTCATGGCATATAGCACTATTGGCTATAAATTATATGAGAAGATTTAGTTACAATATAAATTAATGAAAATAATATGTTTTTATTTTTGATGCCATGGAAACAGTCTGGTGACCTTTAGCCGAACTTGCCCAATTTTACTGCTGCCGGTGGCCATTTTGTCCCTATTTTCGATATTGATGCCATCGTTTCTGCTAAAATGGGCGGTTAATGTCTGCCATCATTGGTATTCAGTATTCAGTACACGGGTGAGTTCAATTACCTTCTGGGCATTACAATAATAATTGATTTTTCTTCGAAATTGTATTTTAAATCTATTGTAATTTGATGGACACTGAAGGGCCAAATCCTCGTGATATGGCTCATTACTATCAGATATCGATTTAGCATGGTACATTTTTTTTTTAACAAAAAATGGAAATTATCTGGTAAAATGTAGCGAAATTTGCACAATTTTACCACTTCCGGACACCATTTTGTCCGCTATTTTGGATTTTGAAATGACAACAATAATAATATATTAATAATTTCACAAGGAACGAAATATCAAACAATAAAGCTATGCACGTAAATAGGACTTTTTTCAAAGAACTCCATAAAATTCCCCCCAAAGCGGATTTTTTAAATGTTGTTCCCCGGATTCTGCCCGAAAAAATGATAAAAATATTGCATATTATAGATTTTCCATTGTTTTACCTGTTATATGAGAATACGAAATGCTAGATGTTACTTCACCATTGATTCTGACCAAGAATAATACAGATCTTAGCTAAAGGGCTTCTCCAGAAAGTAGTTCTCAGAAAGTATACACGACGAAAGTTTTTCTGTAAAATCAATTAGAAAACTGGTCACGGAGAGTTGCTCGCCCACTTTTGAAAACACCCATGACGTTGGATATCAACTCATGAATAACTCTTGAGTTGGCGCCGATAGTTGAATGACACTACTTCAATGCGAATGTTGTTCAGCCGGGTTCTGACACCAGCTTGTTTTTCCGCATTGTGCAGGATTGTGCCCATGATAGGGACACATCATTTATCCTATGGGGTGAGTCCGGTGTTTAGGTATCCTGTTATATAGCAACAACATACTTTCAAATAAATCGAATCATAAATTGGAATGTCCCACCTGAAAGAGTTCATAGAATACAGGCTTCGCATAATACATGATTGTACAGCTTAATAAATACCTAACAAAGTCACGTTTAATTAAAAGGAATATTGCATTGTTTTATCGCTTATATGAGAATATGAAATGCTAGGTGTTACTACACCATTGACTCTGACCAAGTTTTTTTTTTACCATTTGGTCTGTGAACAATGATGATAGTGGAGATAGTATTAAGAAAAAATATTATCTGTGCTTACGGCAGTGCAAATAAAAAAAAATTCGCGTTTTCGTTGGGACTTAACACGAACCCACCATCTCCTTAACACATATCCCCCAGCACAAAAATTACCCACCCCAATAATACTTACTCCTATATAATTAAGTATTATTGGGGTAGGGTCAATTGTTTCACGTGGCATGTGCTTCTTAAATGAAAACGCACGGAATTTCGTTTCTTAAACGAGGTTATTATGACTAGCGATAGCAGGATAACTATTGAGGAAATTAATTTTCTAGTTGTTTGGGGGCACTTTAAAAAACCCATTCAGAAATGAAAACGCCAAGGAATTTTGTTTCTGAAATTGTATATTATTAATCAGTGATGACTAGAGCACTATTAATATGAAAATCAACTTTGTACTCGAAAGTACAAATAGAAGTCATTTTCAAAACCCCCTTTCTGAAATGAAAACGCCAGGAAATTTCGTTTCAGAAATTGTGTATTGTTGATCAGTAATTGCTGGAGCACAATTAATACAAAAATCAGAATTGTACTCAAAAGTGCAAATAAAATTCATTTTTGGGGTTTTGTGGGGTCTCTGGCCCCTAAACGCCAGGAATGCGGAACTTAAGAAATCCGATTTCTTTGAACGTTCCTGGGGTGTAACACATCTGGGGCATCAAACCTTTCGTATGCGATTGTGCAAATAGACCCATCAGGCTCCCTGATTATAACGATGTACCCATTTCCAAGTGTGTCAAATTCTGTGTTATCTTTATTAAATAATGTAGACAAGTTACTTCAATTCCATGAGGTTGGTGATACGATGATTGAACTACATGTCTTTAAATGTCATACTGTCACTTCTTGTGTAATGGTCGCCATGACACAGCTAGATAGAAATTCAATGCAACATATCCCAAACCCCCAATGAGACCGAGAGTAACTTGCATAGCTATGTCATGATTTCCCTAAAAAAGATGCAAGTTCCAACTGCTGTATCTAGTGAATTTTGCAGTTTTTGTAATGAGACACCGAATTACACACTGGTAAACAATGTCAACCACTAGCTGATTCGATTCGAGATTCGATGTCGATATCAGGAAAGAGATTCGATATCGAGATTCGATTCGATGCAAAATCCCCGATTCGCAGACCCCTATTATGATTGTGCTATACCTTTGGATTCTGGGCATAAGATATGGATATTGGGATTTAGCTGGACCATCCTGCATCCGGACTTGACTCATGTATAGTCATCTACATTGGTAGATATGCTGGGCAACTTGTGTTTTCCCCACTGGTATTAAAGTTGTCATGTTTACAACCAAGTGGCACATGTTTTCACTGCACGGACTCAAATTTGGGGTTCGGGTTCGCCATTTTAAGTGTGCCTATATCTTTATATTCTGGTATTTAATATGGATATTGGGACATATTTGGACCCTCCTGTATCTGGGCATGAATCAGGAAAAGCTGACATATGTTTTCACTGCACGGGCTCAAATTTGGGGGTCTCCATTGTAAGGGCCCAGCATAAAAAATGGGTATGCGCCTATATCGTTGAATTCTGGCATATAATATGGATGTTGGGACATATCTGGACCGACCTGCATCTGGGCATGACTCACGTATAGTTTACTTAGGTTTAAACTTGAGGGGCTCAAAATTGGGGTTTACCATTTTAAGGGCCCATCATGGAAAATTGTTATGTGCATATATCTTTGGACTCTGGGATGTAATGTGGCTATTAGGACATATATGGACCATCATGCATATGTACATGACTCAGGTATAGTAGACATAGATTTTCACTGCACGGGCTCAAATTTGGGGTTCACCATTTTAAGGGCCCATCATAAAGAATTGGTAAGTGCCTATGTCTTAGATTCTGGCATGCAATATGGATATTGGGACATATATGGACCCTCCTGTATCTGGACATGAATCAGGAAAAGCTGACATATGTTTTCACTGCACGGGCTCAAATTTGGGGTTCTCCAATGTAAAGGACCATCATAAAAATGGGTATGCCCCATATCGTTGGATTCTGGCATATAATATGGATGTTGTGGCATATCCGGACCGACCTGCATCTGGGCATGACTCACGTATAGTTTACTTAGGTTTAAACTTGAGGGGCTCAAAATTAGGGTTTACCATTTTAAGGGCCCATCATGGAAAATTGTTATGTGCATATATCTTTGGATTCTGGGATGTAATGTGCATATTGGGACATATATGGACCATCATGCATATGTACATGACTCAGGTATAGTAGACATAGATTTTCACTGCACGGGCTCAAATTTGGGGTTCACCATTTTAAGGGCCCATCATAAAGAATGAGTGTGTGCCTATATCTTTAGATTCTGGCATATAATATGGATGCTGGGACATACCTGGACCATCCTGAATCTGAGCATGACTCACGTACAGGTTTCTTGGGTTTAAACTGCACTCGCTCAAATTTGGGGTTCATCATTTTAATGGCCCATCATGGAAAATTGTTATGTACCTGTATCTTTCGATTCTGAGATATAAATTTATGTTGGGACAAATCTGGACCATCATGCATCTGGACATGACTCATTTATAGCTGACATAGGTTATCACTGCACGGGCTCAAATTCAGGGTTCTCCAATTTAAGGGCCCATCACAGAAAATTGTTATGTGCCTATATCGGATTATATATATAGTATGGATGTTGGGATATTGCTGGACCATCATGCATCTGGACATGACTAATGTATAGTTTGCCTAGGTTTAAACTGCACGGGCTCAAATTTGGGGTTCATCATTTTAAGGGACCATCCTAGAAAATGGGTATGTGCCTATAGCTTTGTATTTTGGCATATAATATGGATATTGGGACATATGTGGACCATCCTGCATAGTTCTGGACTTGACTTAGGTTTAGGTGACATAGGTTTTCACTGCACAGGCTCAAATTCGAGATTCAAGGATGTGTGAACTATTTCATTTTCCTAGTTGGAGTAATTCCCTGATAAGCATTTGTAACTATGTAACTAAAAACACGTACGGGTGAAATATTTTAATTTTTCTAGTTTGAGTAATTCTCTGATTTCCAAATGTAACTATGTAACAGTTTGAAACTCTTTTTTTTAAATATTTTCGTTGCTTAGCAGTTTAGCAGCATAGCACGGCTAGAATTCAGTTTGAAACTTTCTGTTTTAATATTTTCATTCGCTAGCAGTTTAGCAGCATAGTACCGCTAGAATTGAGTTTGAAACTCTCTTGTTTAATATTTTTATTTCTCAGCAGTTTAGCAGCCTAGCACCGCTAGGATTGAGTTTGAAACTCTCTTTTTTAATATTTTCATTCCTTAGCAGTTTAGCAGCATAGCACTGCTAGAATTCAGTTTGAAACTCTCTTTTTTAATATTTTCATTCCTTAGCAGTTTAGCAGCAGTGTACTGCTAGTATTGAGTTTAAAACTCTCTTTTTTAATATTTTTATTCCTTAGCAGTTTAGCAGCATAGCACTGCTAGAATTGAGTTTGAAACTCTCTTTTTTAATATTTGTATTCCTTAGCAGTATAGCAGCAGAGCACTGCTAGAATTCAGTTTGAAACTCTTTTTTAATATTTTCATTCTTTATTAGTTTAGCAGCATAGCACTGCTAGAATTGAGTTTGAAACTCTCTGTTTTAATATTTTCATTTTCATTCCTTAGCAGTTTAGCAGCATAGCACTGCTAGAATTGAGTTTGAAACTCTCTGTTTTAATATGTTCATTCGTTAGCAGTTTAGCAGCATAGCACTGCTAGAATTCAGTTTGAAACTCTCCTTTTTAATATTTTCATTCCTTAGCAGTTTAGCAGCATAGCACTGCTAGAATTCAGTTTGAAACTCTCTTTTTTAATATTTTCATTCCTTAGCGGTTAAGCGTCATAGCATTGCTAGAATCGAGTTTAAAACTCCCTTTTCTCCCGACTTCTCGGAAACCAAAAAAGGAAACCGCTTTTCCGGCAATAAATATCTTTGACTTTACTTTGATATAGCAGTTAGCACCTAAAAATACGATTACCCAAAAACATTTGACCACGTTTCTTGCCATATATGGATTATATAGTCTGGCCGCCCGAATCGTTATAAAAACACTGCAGCCACCTACAGTTTATACAGTGATTATCTAGTTTAAAGGTACAGACCATGCCCGGATCCGGTTTAACAAAAAAATCTCCATATAAATTAACGCCTATTTAATATATTAAATGTCAGCTGAGTTAAGAGGAAGTTAGATGTTGATTTTGAGAGGTTAGACCCGGCTGTTGGATTTATTTCACGGAAGGATGGTCGCATTTAAAGGTGCATGCCATGCACGGATCCGAATTAATTATCGCGTATTTATTAATAATTTTTAAAGGTACAGATTATCTAAATCCTGCCTGTCCGAATATTTTTGTTTTCTTCATATAAACCCGGTTATTGTATTGATTTGACGTGAGGAATATTGCATTCGAGGAAACATACCATGTTCGGATCCGAAATAATTATCGCGTATTTATTGATCCGGGCATAATCTGTACCTTTAAAAATGATTAATAAATACGCGATAATTAATTCGGATCCGTGCATGACATGCACCTTTAAATGCGATCATCCTTCCGTGAAATAAATCCAACAGCCGGGTCTAACCTCTCAAAATCAACTTCTAACTTCCTCTTAACTCAGCTGACATTTAATATATTAAATAGGCGTTCATTTATATGGAGATTTTTGTTTTTAAACCGGATCCGGGCATGGTCTGTACCTTTAAACTAGATAATCACTGTATAAACTGTAGCTGGCTGCAACGGGATGATTTGCTAGCAGTGTTTTTATAACGATTCGGGCGGCCAGACTATATAATCACTGTATAAACAGTAGCGGGCTGCAACGGGATGTATATGCTATCCGTGTTTTTATAACGATTCGGGCGTCGTGACATAAAACGCTTAATACAAGTCGTACATCTATCTCACTTAAACCGGCTTAAATATCGAATTTACAATAGTAATACTACTAGTATCACAAATATAATCGTTTATAATCGAACTAAAACAATAAACCATTTAAACTGCACCAGGTTTTTTTGTGGGCTGGAGAAACGCAACCTGTGCCATGTTTTCGCGGGTCTGAAATGTCTTTTAATGTGTTAAACATGGGTTATAATAAACATAAAATTGAGATCAGGGTTCGGGTCGAAATTAGAAAAAGACACATAAAATCCGGATCCAGATCCGGGCATAAAGTTTGTCTGTAAATGGGCTCATTCTCGCGTGAAATCAATCCAAGCGCCATGTTCACCGTTTCCAAATAAACTGAGTTCCACGTGGCTCAGCTGCCATTTAATGTATTAAATACTTGACTATTTATATGAAATAGAAAAGAACTATTCGTATCCGAATCCGGGAATGATCTGATCTAAACATCAACATATATAACCTATAGTTCCATGCGACTCAGTTTACATTTATTGTATTAAATAAGCATGACTTTATAAGAAGCAAAATCCGGATCCGGGCATAATGTGCACCTTTAAATATTATCAGTAAATACGTGGAAATTAATTCGGTTCCGCACATGGTGTGTACCTTTAAATGCGATAATCATTCCGTGAAATCAATCCAACAGCCTAGTATAACGTCTCAAAATCAACTTATAACTTTGTTCCACGTGACATTTAATATATCAAAACGACGATAATTTATATGGAAAAAGGGAGAGAGAAAAAAACCGGATGCGGACATGATATCTACCTTTTAATATGATCAATAATTACGAGATAATTAATTCGGATCCGGACATGGTGTGTTCCCTTAAATGCCATCATGATCACGTAAAATCAATCCAACCGCCGTGTCTATATGAAAAAATAAGAAGTATGCTGACCCGGGCACGATATGTACCTTTAAATACGATTAATCGGGTTGAATGAGCACGACAGCCCTATATTGGTTTAATCGTGTCAGAAACGGATCTTAATGGGTTAAATGTGTGATAAAACAAGCATGAAATTCATACCCGAATCCGGGTCGAAATCCGGTAAAAAGACACCTAAATCCGGGTCGAAATCCGGGATCTGGAATCCGGTAAAAAGACACACCCTATTGAAAGTCTAGACTGACAGGGGTCATATAAGGTCACATGTAGCTAATGACCGCAACATGCATGCATTGTTTATTTGTAGTTTAATGCAACTGAAGTCTATGATACATTGTTGGTTATACGACAATTATTGTTGTATATTACATGTATAGCCAATATATATGCTATTTAAAAGCTGTTAACCGTTTGCAAACTGCAATCGTCATATCAGTCTAACTAAGCGTATTGTCGGGGCTATGCTCTGCTAGTCTTGAAACAATTTTCCTGGCGTGTACCCGAATATTCAGTGTATACGTTAAACCGTCATCTTGTTTGTGTGTTATCGTATTGGGCTTTATAAGTTGGAACACTTGTGCCCCAATCCCTTTCGTATTTTTGCAAATAAAATTTGTTTCAAGTCAAGTATTCAGTGTACTATACCCGACCGCTCAATGCATGCTTTGACGAAATATTTGATAACAGAACAGGGTCTTGACCTTCAAGTTCGCGTGTTTGAATTATTATATAGCTTATAAAAGCAACTAGAAAAGACATTAGTCGATGAATTGTCCAAAGTTTCCAACTACAACTTTTACATATACACTAGCCTATATATACCGACGACTGTAAAATAAGCAAACATCATATAAAGAGACATGAATATCGATATGCAACCTCAAACAAAACTGCATGAAGTTTCGATGCACCAGACAGGACTACTCCCATACATTGATGTTCACGTTACACGTTATTACCTTAACCTCTCTATTTATAATGAATATAATATCGACATGAATATCGATATGCAACCTCAAACAAAGCTGCATGAAGTTTCGATGCACCAGACAGGACTACTCTCATACATTGATGTTCAAGGTACACGCTATTACCTTAACCTCTCTATTTATAATGAATATATCAATGTACATGGTAGTTAGATTACCTCATAAACAGAACATATGACCACACGATGAGGAAATTAAATGAGCATGCATGTGATTTATAGATTTTAGATGATTTAAAAAAACAAATTTAATTTAATTTAATTCAATTTAAACAAGTTTAGAACATCAAACGACTGATGTATCTAGTCTTACAAATGTCTACTTTTACAAGAGTCATGTCAAAACGTGATATATGGGTAATTTGCTGGCTATATTGGCTTAATTAATTTAGTGAGGTTGGGACCCCGACTTTCTTCTATAATCCGGTGTATGCAGTTTAAAGCATATGTTCACGTAATGGTGATTTTCTAATGTTCAGAGGGATTGGTTTACTCGTGACAACCCTATATAACACAAATATGTATATTTAAGTAGTCTATCACTAACCTATTTTAGCCCCAAATCCAAAAGAGCTAATGAAAGAGCGAGTTTAATGCAGGAGCATGTACGTCTGTGTACTGTAGATACGCCTCCAAAATTTGACCGCTCTACTATAAATGCAACCTGCTCAACGGAGAACTTGCAGCGGGGTGGTTTCAGACTTGACAAATTCCACTGAAAACAAATGGGGAAAACTACTCCAAAAATCAAACATTGAGATAAAAACTTTTTGACGAGTGTATGTGGTATAGCAGTATCCACGCGCAACCTTAGTACGATTTTATAAGTTTTAGAGTGGACCGTTTACTCCTGGTATAGCGTGTAACGTTGTTAACGTGTGATATATATATTACTCTAATTCAAATCCACTCTTCTTGACGCCAAATTCAAACGGGCTTATCAAGTATCAGGGCTAATGTGTGAGCAGTTATATCGATACGGTACGCCCCCGACGTTTCACCGCTCTACTGTGGAAGTAGCCTGCGCGCGTATGACCGGGGAGGGTCGATGCTTTAAAATTCCACCGAAATTCGTAAAAGTGAAAAAAAATGGAAAATCGCAAATCTAATTTTTTATATTTTGAACACTGCATGTGTTTGGTAGTATATGCGGACAACATTAGTGTGATTTACTTGTTTTAGAGGTGACAAGTATATGAGCACTTGTCGATTGTGAAGGGTTATCTCTCGATCACAGTTCGCTCTCTATTACAGAGACGCAAACGACTGAAATAATTAACTAAACAGTCTATCCTCCCCATTAAAACTTCAAAAACAAATTCTGAATCCAAAACGGAAATAAGTATCCAAATTATGTGAAATAACAGAGTTATTATTAGTTATCTTCGGCAACATCGGGGGTATATGAATGACCCTTGAACTGGCAGTTTCCACCATTCGTGACGTTGCTCTCGGACGCCGAATTTGACGTCACCTGACGCCGGATCCTTAGGTCAGCTACTGAATTATTCTTATTGGTGGGAATTAATCGGATAACCTATGAAAAACACACTTAAATTAAGGAGTCTCCGCCTCGGGGTTCAAAATCGACATCCAGGTATTAAATCTCCATGTACTCCACGCTGTTACCACACAATAACCACGCCTCCTTAATTTAAGTGTGTTCAAGTGTCATGCATATATATACCCCCGATATTTCACGTGATCATATACCCCCGATGTTTGGCGCACGTTCTCTTATACCCCGCTGTCAAGGGTGGCGGGGGCATGGTGATTTAAACGTGGCGTTGTAGCCAATCAGATTGCTAGTTACAACCGGATGTGGGGACAAGGTAAATTAATATGCCTTATATCCTTTTGATCTACATGTAGATTACGATATAATAGACACGCCAAAGTTCGTGACCACTGAACATGATTTGGGCGTCATTGGGAAGGATTGTAATTAGCCCTAAAATTTATCCCTACCGAATAAAACTGAACGCTTGGCTCGGGTGAACGGTGGCTCAGTTGGTCAGGCCCATAATGCATTAGACTGTGATTAACAACCCACACTGGGTCGAACCTAATGACATAAACCTTTGGAATACATATCTAGAAATGTCAATTCAAGTCCACCATCAGATCACAAAGCACAACTACATGTATGTATTCGCATGAAGATGAACACACCTATACACAGAACACACACATGGAATGCGATACCATGGAAGTATATCTGATTACATGGAATCAGACCTATAGTTTGCATTGTTTTATCTAGTTAGGCATACTTGTGCAGAATTAGCTCATCGGTTCAGCTTTATGAGCCCATTTTTGTTAATGTAACTGGGCTTCGAGTCCCAAGTTAATAATAGGCTTGTCCCGATCGCATCGTTTATCGTGATTACCAGTTCAAATGTCCTTGTGTTTCTGTTTGACCAGGTGTTTTTTAGAGTCAAAGTTTGATATATGATTGTGTTCTATTTTCCCTGCCTGTTTAGTGAAGTTATTATAACAGTATTCAGTTTTTAAATAATATTGTATTAATAACCCATATTACTCATGCATTTCTTCGAGCAACAGTTACTATAACATCGATGTTATTGAGTTGCTGATTTTCAACTTTCTGGTCGGTGTTTATGCTGAACTATTAACTTTTTATTCTCAGTCTGGGGTAAATTTTGTTCTTCCCCGTAGAAATAACCAATGCATTCGCACATTTCATGAGATAGGAAAGAACAAAGAGAACGGCACATACACGTGGTAATACTGTATACAACGTTCAATGTATCTTTAGTCCGTTTGTTCATTTGATAATTGTATTACAAATACTATAAAGCATTTTTGAATTATATACTTTTTAATCACAAACCAAAGCGACTATTGGCCTTATTTCGCGATGGGACTAAGGGTTAAAGTTTGTACTTACATGGAAAGAACATGACGATATAGGCTTACGTTGTTCTTAGATTGATTATTTGTTTTGTTCAAGTTGCGATAATCTGATGCTAACATTTCATAATGACTTTTGTGAGTAAACGACATTCAATTTCATTAAATTTAGGAATTGTTATAAACAATGATTAGAATCGCAAAAATTGTCAAATTGGGTCAATGAATGTAGGAACAAATTTTTTTTATTTTTTTTTCATTTTCTCTATATATGTCGATTGCCTGCGCCTTTAAGCTATATAACTTCAGAAAATGTCTAGCTGTGAAATCATTGATGGAATTATAAAGCTCTATTTCACATATCAAACAACACGCACTTATTATATCCTTACACAATTATATATTACTAGCCGATGAGCCCGACATTGTCCGGGCTATTCAAAAACCAAATTTCAAGTCGATAGCTCCACCCGTTTCCGAGATCTGGTCTGCGCATGCGCGAAGCTGGCGTCGCACGGGCTCGGCGACCCGATAAAATTCGTATCCGGGGCAAGATACATTCACATACCAAATTTCAAGTCGATAGCTCCACCCGTTTCCGAGATCTGGTATGCGCTTGCGCGAAGCTGGCGTCGCACGGGCCCGGCGACCCGATAAAATTCGTATCCGGGGCAAGATACATTCACATAGCAAATTTCAAGTCGATAGCTCAACCCGTTTCGAGATCTCGTCTGCGCATGCGCGAAGCTGGCGTCGCATGGGCTCGGCGACCCGATAAAATTCGTAACCGGGGCAAGATACATTCACATAGCAAATTTCAAGTCGATAGCTCCACCCGTTTCCGAGATCTCGTCTGCGCGAAGCGGGCACCGCAGGGCTCGCCAATACGACAACGTCGACCGCCTGGTCAAACTACACACACGTACCAAGTTTCGTCCCGATCGGTCGAGAATCGTAGATTTGTATAAATGACATACAGACATACAGACAGACATACAAACAAACAGAGGTCTTCAAAATATATATGAGACTAGCCGATGAGCCCGACGTTGTCCGGGTTATTCAAAAACCAAATTTCAAGTCGATAGCTCTACCCGTTTCCGAGATCTGGTCTGCGCATGCGCGAAGCTGGCGTCGCATGGGCTCGGCGACCCGATAAAATTCGTATCCGGGGCAAGATACATTCACATAGCAAATTTCAAGTCGATAGCTCCACCCGTTTCCGAGATATCGTCTGCGCATGCGCGAAGCGGGCGCCACGGGGCTCGCCAATACGACAACGTCGACCGCCTGGTCAAACTACACACACGTACCAAGTTTCGTCCCGATCGGTCGAGAATCGTAGATTTGTATAAATGACATACAGACATACAGACAGACATACAAACAAACAGTGGTCTTCAAAATATATACGAGACTAGCCGATGAGCCCGACGTTGTCCGGGCTATTCAAAAACCAACTTTCAAGTCGATAGCTCTACCCAGCCCGACGTTGTCCGGGCTATTCAAAAACCAAATTTCAAGTCGATGGCTCTACCCGTTTCCGAGATCTGGTCTGCGCATGCGCGAAGTCGGTGTTTCAATGGCTCGGCGACCCGATAAAATTCGTATCCGGGGCAAGATACATTCACATAGCAAATTTCAAGTCGATAGCTCCACCCGTTTCCGAGATCTCGTCTGCGCATGCACGAAGCGGGCGCCGCACGGGCTCGCTAATACGACAATGTCGACCGCCTTGTCAAAACACACACATCTACCAAGTTTCGTCCCGATCGGTCGAGAATCGTAGATTTGTATAAATGACAAACAAACATACATACAGACAGACAGACAAACAGAGGTCTTCAAAATATATATGAGACTAGCCGATGAGCCGATACGACGTTGACGAACGCCTGGTTAAACTACACACACGTACCAAGTTTCTTCCCGATCGGTCGAGAATCGTAGATTTGTATCAATGACATACAGACATACATACATACAGACAGAGGTCTTCAAAATATATATGAGATGTATATAGTCTATTTCCGGTGTGTGCACACCCTTGCATGTTGGGACTATGATGCTCTTTAATGATATTTATGCATATACTATTCTGATAGAAGAGATTGTTCCATCAAAGTTTTTCGGTGAGCACAGAGGGCGGCTTTTATTGTTACAAAAACGGGTCTACATTTTATTGCAGAAATTAACGGAATTCAATGCGGTCACTGGATTTGGATATCGATAAAAACCAACAAGCATCATGAATCCCTAGGGGATTCATACAAAGTCTTCTGGATGTATAGGCAGTCAAACCCCATAACCACATTGAATCTGTTGTGTATTACTTATACGTATATACTTTAACAAAGTGTTGTCACAATACTGTTGTTCTTTATTTATAAATATAATGAGGGTTCCAGGCAATTTTTTGCAAAACCCGGTATGGTTTTTTTATGTTAGTGAGGAAACCAAGACCCAAAAGACGCGTTCAGGCCTATATGGGTTTTCGTGAACGCTTAGTTCGTTTTTCGACGATATAGTTAGATTAGCAGCGATTAATTATCGCATCGGCCCAGTGTTGAAATAGTTCACGTTTAGTGTTCTGTCATCGGAACAGAGCCAGTAACTATTTTATACCATAATTGGCTATGCTACTGTGTGTATAACACCTGTTTTGTAAATTTCATCTTTACATCCTACTGTGGGTATAACGATTCCTACTATTGGTATAAATTTATACTGTTGTGTAAATGTTTCAACGGCACTTTATGTGTTAAAAGTTTATACCAATAGTAGAACGACCCGTCATTTGACCTCTGGTGACCTCGCTGTCGAAATTTAGCCCAATGTTTCGTCACGCCCGCTTCGCGAAGTAAATACACAATTTTTCCGACTCAAAACACACTGAAATGCGATAAGTGGTCTAAACACAGAGATATATACTATCCAATTCCATTTACTGTGTTTAGTTGTCAAAAAATGACACATTAAAGTTAATTTAAAGATGTTTATTCTTTGTGCATGCACCGACAAAGTACACGTTTTATACAGGTCGGCGATAGCTGTTGGAAATGTAAACAAAACGCACGTGTTCGTCTGCCTTTCCGCGTTTAAAGCGAACGACGGCTTACATTTTGACAACAACGTATAGATTGTTAATGGTATCTGCAATGTGGGAAATCTGAATGTGTGTTCACATCAGCTGACTGATACCCAAGAAAGTGGCGGATCACCGAATTTCCTAGAAATATGTATTACTACGCGTGACCCACATTCATGATAGCTTAACATATTTGGGTCACTCGGTGCACATACATGTTAACAGTCACTGGTCAACAGAGTAGAAATACATTTACGAAGCGAACGAAGAATAATAATTATGGTATAAACAAAATACACCCATAGTAGCCGAGAATAAAAAAAATTCACCACTCGTGGAATTGTGGTTTTAACCACAATACCACTCGTGGTGAAAATTTGTTATTCTCGGCTACTATGGGTGTATTCTATATTTATACCATAATTGGCTATGCTACTGTGTGTATAACACCTGTTTTGTAAATTTCATCTTTACACCCTACTGTGGGTATAACGATTCCTACTATTGGTATAAATTTCTACTGTTGTGTAAATGTTTCAACGGCACTTTATGTGTTAAAAGTTTATACCCATAGTAGAACGACCCGTCATTTGACCTCTGGTGACCTCGCTGTCGAAATTTAGCCCAATTTTTCGTCACGCCCGCTTCGCGAAGTAAATACACAATTGTTCCGACTCAAAACACACTGAAATGCGATAAGTGGTCTAAACACAGAGATATATACTATCCAATTCCATTTACTGGGTTTACTTGTCCAAAAATGACATATTAAAGTTAGTTTAAAGATGTTTTATGCTAGGTGCACGCACCGACAAAGTACACGTTTTATACAGGTCGGCGATAGCTGTTGAAAATGTAAACAAAACGAACGCACGTGTTCGTCTGCCTTTCCGTGTTTAAAGCGAACGACGGCTTACATTTTGACAACAACGTATAGATTGTTAATGGTATCTGCAATGTGGGAAATCTGAATTTGTGTTCACATCAGCTGACTGATGCCCAAGAAAGTGGCGGATCACCGAATTTCCTAGAAATATGTATTACTACGCGTGACCCACATTCATGATAGCTTAACATATTTGGGTCACTCGGTGCACACACATGTTAACAGTCACCAACAGAGTAGCAATACATTTACGAAGGGACCGAAGAATAATAATTAGGGTATAAACAAAATACACCCATAGTAGCCGAGAATAAAAATTTTCACCACAACCACAATACCACTCGTGGTGAAAATGTGTTATTCTCGGCTACTATGGGTGTATTCTATATATACATTACTTATTGCATGTTTTTGCTGTAACCTGAGGTCTGGAAACCTGAATGCAACATACATACGTACATAGAACAATTATATGTCATGTGCTCTCTGATTTCCAAGATGACATGTTAAGATTCAGACCTGTGAGATTATCTTTTTGGTTCTAAGTGATAATTATACTAATATGTCTGTCACATAGAACAAGGTGGCCATTCTAACGAATTTCAGTTAATTGATGTCATTTGAACTATTCATAGTATAATTAAGTTCCAGTATGTCCTAAGTACCAAAATATGCATCCTACCTGCAGTATTCTTCACAAAAACAGGATTACATTTAATTTATGAATTGTGATGCTTATTTATTCTATTAAAGGAATGATTTTCCAATCGGACAGTGTTAGAAGTGTATCCATAGAATTAATAGTCGACCCGCATCGGAGATTCAAACTTTAAAAATCGATTATCTCAAAAACATAAAAAATGCACTTAAGACAATCCTGGAAATCAGGTCGCGATGTTGTATATCGTAAACGTCTACTGAGTCAAAATAGTATAGGATGAGAAAACATGAGGTTTCGCACAAACGATAGAACAACTGACACACTGGTGACATAATTACAGTGTATTATCTGAGCTTCCAAGTGAGCGCAATGGAAAACAAATCCCATAAAAATACATAGGGTAGGTGGGAGAAAATAACAAAATGTAATATTTTGCCCCAAAAAATTCATATGCAACAACCGGACCATGAAACTAGAATGTTTGTAAAACAGGAAATATGTTTATGACTAAATCTTTTTAATGTATATGCTATATGGTATGTTGAAATGTCGCATGAATTAGAATAACTATGTTCAGACACAACAATGTACCAATTCCTCTATGTCTCAGAAACAGAGTACATTTCACAGAACATGCGTAGTCTAAATACGTTTTCTCCCGTGCAACCGAAATGCCCGGTTGAAGAATGATCCGACCCGTATGCGACGAAGCATTGGGTCAGCCATAATTTACTTTACCATTGTTAAATACAATTTAAAGGCACTGATGGCCTTCGCTGTCGGTATTGCTGTTTGAATCCTCAATAGGCTGCTGGACCCATCGCAGAACCCAGAGACTTCAATCAGTGTCTTTATAACATCTTAACTTTTCCACATTTTACCCTCCCATCACTCACCTCTTTTTGCACTAAACAAATTATGACCCCCCCCCCCCCCCGGCCCCCTACTCCGTTATAACCATCTGGGTATACCCTCCCCAGAATGTTTAGTTACGCTTTCAATTATCAATTGAAAGAGTTAAATTATTTTATACCAATATTTTTAAACCCAATTTCTGTCATAAAGTAGTCCCATACTATTTTTAAACAATACAAACATCAACTGACCAAATGGCCACAGTGGCATTATTTCAACGCTCTCGTATAGCTTCCTACGGACCACAATAGAAAGAAGTCCCTTTGGGACTATTATTTGTCATCCTTGATAGCCCTCAGCATTTATCTTTCTATTTTCGATTAGTCTGCCCACCTATTCTCCTCTCTAACATCACTATCTTTACAGCCTCTCATAAGCCAACACAAATATCTTCTGATTCAAACTTTCAGCTCTTGTCACCTTTATTTATCACCTTTAGCAACTGTATGTATTTGTAATTATTTATTGTAAAATTCTGATTGAATTTAACACAATAAAAATCAACCAATCAATCAGTTATGTTATCAGCAAACAATCGAATATTGCATGTTACATTTCTGTAATAACATTGGTATAGACTAGAAATAAAAGCAGCCTTGTGGTTCTCCAGCTGAAACATTCTGCCATTCTGACAATTTGTTGTCAATAACTACCCTCTATCAAATGTCTGTGTTTACGATACCAACTAATACCAACTGGGCCAACATGTTGTGTATCGTAAACGTCTACTGAGTCAAAATAGTATAACAACTGACACACTGGTGTCATAATTACAGTGTAATATCTGAGCTTCCAAGTGAGCACAATGGCAAAACGTTTCCCATAAAAATGCATAGGGTAGGTGAGAGAAAATAACAAAATTTACATATTAATGTTACTTTACTATAATAGGTTTATGTCACTTTATGAAGGATATAAGTTCGTATATTTCTTGCGAATTAGATGAAGACAAACCGATGATTTCATTGAAGACAATACTAAATATATCACAGTGCGGTTTAGTAGTGCCAAACAGCAAGTATCTTATCCAACTCATTTCATGAAATCTTCATCTTTGACAATTGATTTACCCACGTGCGAAGTCCGTTTATTTTGTCGATAACAGAGTTGATACCACTGCCCGGTTGCTTTGACCATTTGATCGACCAATTACAACTAACCATGTTATCACCAGCAGACGAGTATGGGACTATAGTGAGGGAAACAGATTGGTTCACGGGTGGTTGAAATTTATCCCCTCAACCAACGAATGCTCTCTGTGCACGTCCCTGATATACCCCCAGTTCTCAGACCCCCGTTCTGCATATCCAATACGAATTGACACCAAACGCTGAGATCAATAATAAAGCATGTTTTCAAACCGCTGTTTAATATTCATCGTAAATTTGCAATTAAACAGAAACGCTCTTTATTGTAGGTGATACGGCTCACCAAAATTCAAAACCTGCTAAAAATAATTACTCGATATTTTGCGACATCTCGTTTATGGTTTTGGTTTGATGGATGACTGCAAATGAGTTCAAATATTTAAAACAAAAAGACGATATTAGCTGTAATTATAATATCATAATTTCAAATTATAATATATACCAGCTACTTAGTGTTGTTTTTCAACTTTATGGGGTAATTCCAATTAGAAAATATCTGAAGTATGAATATGTATACGCATGCCACTTCTATACAAAATCAGCAGTGTCACCATATATGATACATCTGAGATGTTATAGGGAATGTGGTAAACATAGCTTACACATGTTAGTTACTGCTTCAATAATTATGTTCGAAAGTATCAGTTTTGATTTATGTATTGGTAAAATAAGAGCAACATAGACAGCCTCATACATCATTATGACACAACTCACTTCACTGCTAATCTGGCTTCCCATACCAGAAAATAGTACCAAAAAGCAAATGGCCACATCTTGGTATTCAATGGATAGAGGATGCCTTGAACTCAGTCGGGTTATAACTATAAAGCAGTGATTTAATTTTAAAAATAAAATATGGTCTCTCTCCTCATACTGGAATCATAATCTATAAGATACCACAATAATCATATATCTGTTTGCGTCCTTCGCTCACTTTCCAGTTAATTTTCTCAATCAAACATATCTTTTAAAAACATGGATTTGTTGCCAACGCATTTGTCAACCATATTCATATGTGTGAAATTTCATGTAAATCTGAGTCGTAGGCTTGCATTCATCTGCGAGTATATAAGAAATAAATACACGGTGTAGAGGGGTGTGTGGTCAAGTTGTACCACAAAAAACTGATTGTAGGACGACGCGTAGCGGAGTCCTACAATCAGTTTTTGTGGTACAACACACCGATACACCGTGTATTTATTTCTTTTGTAATACGACTGAAAGTTTATGGTCACAATTCGACTGAATAGTCAACGAAATACTGCGCTTTTTCGGTCTCAGGTGAGAAAACATTTCGTGGTGTAATTCGTATTGGACGTACTCGATTTATTTGCATGGAGTACTCTGGTAAATTGTTTGCGTAAATAATCGTTGTGATTGGCTAAAAAACTATGTGTTTTCAGCGGGGCCCGTGCCTTTCATTTAAATTGTACAGGAAATACGATGCGGTCATTTCTGTGTTGAACGTTGTTGGGGACAACATGTATATGATCATCGACTATGGACCATTTTCCTCACACAAAGCGATCTCAATGATCTAGTTTATTAAACTAATCTTATTCCCCTTCTGTACTGGTGAACAAACGCTTTCATTTTCAACTTGATTCCGAAATATCGAATATGATCGAGATTCGAATCGACGAATGCACAGCCCGGCCCCATGGATTTATTTTGTCATTTAATATACTTATTAAGTAACTTTCTTTGGTCCTAACATATATCAATATACCATAACATCATTTGGACCATATTCATTGGCAACCAAACTGGTTTCAAGCGACAAATCGCTAGAAAATTCGCAAGATTGTCAAGATGCAAAATTCAAAGGGTTGCGGGTGAACTCCGTTGATGCCCCGTTTGCGCGGAGTTAGAAAAGACGGGAAAAGTCGCGTGCGGCGATCTGAATAAACCGATTTTTTTCGTGGTACAATTGGAAAAAGTAGAATTGTACCACAAAACTGGAACGAGATAGCCATGGTAACTCGGGCCACTGGCCAATCAGGACATGGCTTTTAAGCATAGTTAGGCAGGGTCGTATTACAAACAAACTTATTCCGCCATATCCGATAAGTTCATGATATCCTTGAGAAATATTAACCTGTTTTAATTAAGAGATATACTATACCTGCGCCACTGTGTTATGGGTGATATAAGGTTCCCGTCAATCTTATGAGCCAAAAATGGAAACAATCCCAGGTTTTTAAGTGATGTGAAACACTCAGGTTGGGTGATCAAATAGAAATGGAGAAGAATAATCTTGCTCAACGTAGTTATTTTTATGAATATTAACCCAAATTTACATTACACACCGTCAGTCTTATATATTTATTAAATGCAATTAGTATCGATGGCGAAATCGTTTGCATTGTAGTTTATCACCGATTGTTTCGTCCCGAATCGAGATGTAAATATTTACAATTGAGCTTAGTTCGGACGGTGTTTTCTATGGAGTTGTATGGTCGATTTCTTTGAAATTTTGGGCGAGTTGGCATAGCCTGAATACCAATTTATCAGTTTCACGCACCCGAACAAGTCAGTAATATGTCTTTAACTGATGGAATACGATATATACGGGCGTAGCCAAGGTAGACATTCAAGCCATTATTGATAAGGATCTTACCTCTTCCAAATACACATGCCCGGCTAATGGGGTTAAATTTGTTCCGTTCCCATTGGCGTGATCGGCCCCCATTTCACACAGCAGCTCCTTCTTTGTGCTATAAACGTTTGCTGCATGACAAGATGTGTGTCCCCTGCAAAGAATGATGCACTCAGATTTGGACCGAACAGCAACTATATTTAAGACACTGTTGAACGAAAATTCGTGATCATGCGCATATCCAGAAATTGTTCGAAACACGACGCCATTTATAGCACAAAGTGAGAGTCTCAGGAGGAGAGAAAATAAAAGTAAATCTGTCAGCTGGAGATACATTTCGTCAAGTACAAAATTTCAAAGACGTTCACACAAATCTGGATTTTCACTAACAAGCCTTAGAAACGGAAACACAGTCTTTTTGGAAAAAACAAATTAACACGAAACGTTCATGAACACATCTTGCTCGAAACAAATCCCGACACTGAGTCTCAGCGACGCATATTGTAATCTATATTTAAAGTGGTTCCATTTTCTCGCGTGCTATGTGACATATGACCCAACAATAAACAGCGCTGAGAAGACTCCGCCCATTGTAGATGCCATCCTATGCGCTCCGAATACCAATAATCGATTATTATTTTCATGTACCATACATTATATTGGCTGAGAATAAAAGCATTACATACATCCAGTATGTTATAACACACAGCGTGATAGTCAAATCATACCGTATTCTCAACCAGTAGATCTTCATGTACACGACTGTGCAACATATCCCCGTGCAAGTAGGTCCACATTGAACCTAAATATTCACATACGAATTTATATATGTTGAGTTAGATTTGCAATTGCGTAATATAGCATTATAATTACACCCCCTTCATTCTCTATAGTAAATTGCCGCTGAGTTTATCAAAGCTAATGTAATTATATCGGATAATTACATTAGGTCGAGATTTTATCAGTGCAACAAAAACGACCCAAACGTACTTGAGCGCAATGATATTTGTAGTCCGTTGCATATTCACTAAGGACGCTACTTTCTTCACACTCGCTTCGCAGTACACATTTTTTTTTCACGAACGGTATGAAAGCCAATAAAAAAATAATAAATAAATATCCAAATAAAGACAATGCCCCCAATGAAATAAACATTCCCAAGCTGTTTACAGAGTATAAATTTTGTCGTATTTGCGACGTTTCGTTACGAAATGCATGGCTAAACTTACACAACTTTTTTGTTTTCGTTCCATTTATTTACATTTTAACACCGCATAGGGCCGGGTCGATCATATGCATTATGATTTTTGAAAGACCACGGGAGCTAGGAACTTGATCAAATTGATTAACAACTGCCTTAATTAGGCTAATTAGCAATGTTTTGGTCATAATGCTGGGCCAAAATTTGCTAATTAAGGAAGTTATTGATCAAGTTCCAAACTCCAATGGTATTGGTAAGACCGTCACAAGTCCATGCATGGTAGGCCTACCGTACATTATAATTTTCTGTCATGTCAACAATTTATAAATTATATATATAGATCTACTGTGACGAAATTTTTAATTATTGTTTACAAATATTCCCAAACATTGTACCCAGTCCCCTAGATCATGCCGTGAATCTCTAATCTGGCTGATGCCCGTGTCTACGTCGTCAGCCAGAGTAGAGTTTCATGGGATGATCTACCAGTCCCCGTGAGAAAACCGCAGCAGATTTTTTTCCACTCGTTTCCGTGTAGCGATATGTTACAAACCTTTACGTGATTTCTGAGATTCCAGAGACTGTCCCTACAGCCTGTACAGGCTACAGAGCCAGAGGAGTAGAGGACCCTACAAACTCGCTGTTATTGTTAAAAATGCAGCATGTTTCTTCACCGCGTTTCAGTGTAATGATATGTTGCAAATTGTTACGAAGTGTAACTTGTAACCGGTACGTGTTACAAATAATATAAAGTCCTCATAAGAAAACCGCAGCATATTTTTTAAACTCATCCCAATGCAGCGATATGTTACAACGTGTTACCAAGCGTTACTTAAATGTAGGAGGTACGGCACAGCGGCAATGTTATATATTTTTTGCCTCCGAAACATGGCGAGCGTTGCTCTTAGAACATGCTTGTGACTATACAACACACCAGGCGCCTATTTTTAGAAAATATTTGTTACTTAAATGATTTCTGAGATCCACAGAGACCGCTCGTAAACAGTTGTTACAAATGATATAAAGTCCCTGTGAGAAAACCGCTGTATATTTTTTCATATTATCCGAGTGTAGCGGGCATACCAAAAGAGTGTATCAAGTTATATCAAGTTATGTTACAAAGTTTTACGAAGCATTACGTTATGTGATTTCTGAGATCCACAGAGACCGCTCGTTGGTGGGTGTATGCAAATGATGTAAAGTCCCTATGAGAAAAACGAGGATATTTCTTCAACTCGTCTCAGTGTAGTTACGAAGGTTTATGTGATTTATGAGATTCCACAGAACGATGTACCGCTCGTAGACGGGTGTTCAAATTATTGTTCAATACAAATGCTAAAAAGTCCCCGTGAGATAACAGCAGAATTTTCTGCACCCCAACGCAGTGTAGGCTAGCAACATGTTATTGTTAGAATGCAAACAAATGAATTAACAAGTTGCGGAACATTTTTGTGATTCTGATCGAGATTCCTCAGAAACTGGTCATAAACTCATAATCATGTCTGGACACAAGTTTTTTTTAATAATCACTTTAAATTTTTTCCAAATATATTAGTTTTTGATAAATAAATCATCTTAAAATTACTTAAATACCATTATAGTTTATTCTTCCGAAAACTTGTTTGTGTACAACTGTGGGGCGAAAAATCGAAATCGAAACATATTTGGCTCAATGCTGACAAATAGGAGAATTCCTGTAAGAAAATGTTCACTAAACTTGTTGATTGGCCGCGGACACACGTACCACAGTAGCGATGGCATAGTAGGTGTGACAATTTATTATGGTGGAGTTTGGTGACAATTGGTCCGTCATAATTCTGTGCCATAGCTATCCATGTCGCCCGCTGATTTTCCGCACAATGAGTCGACTGGACCAATTAGCCATTGCTTTTCACCAAGATTGATCTCTACTCATTACGTTTTGCTAAATTGTATTCACGACGATATATATAATTGCACGATAGATTGTCCAGAATTGTGTTTGACCGTGGCCTGGTGGCAGTTCCTCGTTGACTCACATATCATTATTGTGGTACGTTTTTTTATATGATCTCAATGCATGCATGTTTATCTACTTATATTAATTTCATTAGTAAGAACAATCATGGCTGTTGAGATGGTTATTCATTAAGTTATCAAGTGGACTTGTGTGTTAGCATGCAAAATATAACACTGCGTGTTGAGTAAAGATCAACATCGACAAGACATTCAGGTATATATACATCCTTGAGATATCGACCGTCGCTGGTAGAGCTTGGTGGACTGATTTTGCGAATTTGCAGAGGCGACATGGCTTGCTATGGCATATTAAATATGACAACCAATTATCACCAAACTCCACCATAATTAATTGTCACACCTACTATGCCATCGCTACTGTGATACGTGTGTCCGCAGCCATTATCGCCTGTTCACGAGTCCTAGTTGACATATGGAGGCAATATCATACGACTTCCCCGTCGAGAAAATTTGTCGCCCAATGTTTTGAGTTTTTCAAAGAAATGTAACTCTAACATACCCATTTATTTCGTAAAAAATCACCTTTACGAAATAACGGGCATACCAAAAGAATGACACCACAAAGAGACGCGTTTCAAAAACACTATAGGAAAAAAAACACTTGTACGGGGAAGTCGTGTGAGATTATACCCATATGGAGACTAAATGTATTCCAAAATTCTGCTAATAATGTTTAATTTTCATCCAACGATGGCAAAGTTTATTAATTTTGGTTTCGTCCTTGACATAGCTTCGGGAAAAACCCACTCGATCTATCAATCGATCGATATTATTCGGACGGAAACGGGGCAAGTTGTCATCGGCTCAAGTCGTATTCGGACAGTGACTCTGTAAAACCCATGTCACACTCAGACCGGCGCTTGCATTGCGCTGCAAATGTACTAAAATATGAGTAACACGCAGGAGGAGCGCCGAAAACTGTCCAAAATTGTCAAACTTTAAATACAAAGTATGCTCCTATTGCGTTCCTATATACTTTGTCAAGTCTCACGCTCTTATTGCGTTCAAGTCGCTGTCATTGTGATGCTACGTTCTCAATACGTTTGCAAAACGTTCTCTGCGCGGGCGCGGAGAGTATAAATAGCTTTTCTTGCGTTCTCCATGCAGTCATAGTCAGTTTTTAGTTTGTGGGGAATATACCCAACAATCCACAATAGATTAGCTGTCCGATTAAATCACTGTCACACTCCGCTGCGATCAGGCCGGCGCTTGCGTTGCGCTGTAAAATTATCAAAGCGCCGAGCAAAGCGCACTAAGGTATCCAAGAACCGATTGATGACGCAGTAACGTCGCAGTTGACACTGGCTAGGACGGGAGAGGGTCCCCGGGATCGCCTCTGAGCGCCGCGCTTGTTTTGTGCATGCACAAAACAAGCGCAGAGGTTCGGCGTTCTGACCAGGCACAGTACCTTCGCCACGACAGCGCAACGCGAACGACATGAGCGCCCCGTTGACGTAGCAAGGACGGATACAAGATACTCGTGGTCGCAGCAAGAATTCCTCTGCAACTGCAGTAAGTTAACTACGCCTTGGTCAGAACGCCGAGACTCTGCGCTTGTTTTGTGCATGCACAAAACAAGAGCGGCGCTCTGATAGCGCAAAGCGAGCAACATGAGCGCCCCGTTGGCTTAGCAAGGACGGATACAAGCTACTCGTGGTCACATCAAGAATTCCTCTGCAACTGCAGTAAGCTTACTACGCCTTGGTCAGAACGCAGATCCTCTGTGCTTGTTTTGTGCATGCACAAAACAAGCGCGGCGTTCTGGTGCCTATGGGCGACCATGGAGACCCTCGCCCGTCGTAGCCAGTGTCCGTTGCGTCACCAATCGGTTCTTGGAGACCTTAGTGCGTTTAGGTGTGCGCTTTGATACTTTTGCAGCGCAATGCAAGCGCCGACCTGAGTGTGACAGGGGCTTTACGGTCTGTTATTTGAGAACATATAGTTCCTTGTCTTTTAAGGGCGAAAATGTTTTTAAAATCAATATTTAACAATTTATGGTATAATCATAAGGAATAATCTCGGTTTCCTAATGTAATTACACAGTCTAAATAAAAGGCATATGCCGAATCACAAACTCTTATAAATCGCTTCGCGATTTATAGGTTTGTGATTCGGCATATGCCTTTAGACTGTGTAATTACATTAGGAAACCGAGATTATTCCTTAAATACCCCATATATTATAATGAAAAATAAAGCAGTCACAAATATTCCAGCCCAATGAAACCAAATGTTGATATGCAGTGTGGTCCACTAAAAATGGGTGCAATCAACAGGAATTAGGCCACAGTGTTAAGAGATATGGTGGTCAGCTTTAACTTGGTTATGAACCCATGACCCACAACTCATCTCAGCCCAATTGTTTACTGATCAATAGGCATGGCATGAAAATCCTCAAATTTTGAATATGAATTATGGGTAGTTGCCTTTCTTAATGAAAATAATCATTAAATTTCACAAATAAAGAATAAATAAGTCGCCTCTCATGATCTTGAGATATGATATCATGGATATATGAACTGCACGTTTGAAAAACATTTATTTTACAAAAGTTCTTGGTACCTGAAAACAGTGAAAATATTTCATGCCATAAAGTAAAGTAAATGAGGTTATAAAATCTAATTGGTCGATGGCTCTTAAATATTGTGTCACAGTAATCGCTTGTACCAAATTTCATAAAGACATTTTCTGATATATATTTTGGGACTTCTGTCTGTCTGTTTGTTAGCAATGGCCGGGAAAACTGCCGGACGGATTTCGACGAAATTTGATAGCTAGGGATACCTTTGTCCGGGGAGTGTTTTTGGACGGGTCAAATCGTGACCCCGACCTGACATTGACCTTCAAAATGGTCAATTCAAGGTCAAATCGCGTCTTTCGACGGACGGATTTCGACGAAATTTGATACCTAGGGGTACTTTGGTCCGGGGAGTGTTTTGGACGGGAATCGTGACCCCGACCTGAACTTGACCTTCAAAATGGTCAATTCAAGGTCAAATCGCACCTTTCGGCGGATGAAAGCAGAGGGGAAACAGCCCGGACGAAGTCGGGTTACCCTGCTAGTCTTTCTAATATATCTTGAGAAAATCCTTTTTGAGATACCATTTTGACAAAATGTGCGTCTGACCCTTAACTATACAGTCACACTCCGCTTAACCGGAAACCAAGCCACTGTTATGAAGCTCAGCATGCACTCCGCCTCGGGGTACATATAATAGACGGCTGATATCTGACCACCATGAATTCGTCGATATAAAGCTGAAATATGTTTTGTTTCCCGTCATTTGAATAAAACGGTCAATTTTATTTCTTTGTATCTGGTTCCAAAAATTCCAAATTTCAAGGTTATGCGCTATTTGTGCAAACATGGTAGGTTATAGACATTGCAGATCTAAATGATTAGTTATATATGATTTTAAAATACTCTTTTGACACTTTGAGGTAGAATTCTGGGACAATCCGTGCGAACTGTTGAGTCTCCTTAGTTACCGAACAGCCTCCAGCAATCTAGTGTAGATTCTGTGAAAGTTAACTGCTCCAGAGTGCAGTCATCAGCCTTTCAAATTTGATGCAAGATCTTGATCCTGAAGAATGCCTAATATTTCTATCAGGTCATAATCAAATAGGGGTCGTCCAGTTATTCCCAATGTAGCAATGCTGTATTCAAGATACAGTCGATGTCGAATTTAGAACACAATTTGTGGAAACAGACTTTCCAGATGTTTGAGACCTATATTAATATCATTATTGATTACATGTACATATGATTAAACACTGCTATGTGCGTCTATGATGTATGTTGGCCAACTTTGGATGGGATACTATACCACCTCAAGTATATTAGGATGGGATACTATACCACCTCAAGTATATTAGGATGGGATACTATACCACCTCAAGTATATTAGGATGGGATACTATACCACCTCAAGTATATTAGGATGGGATACTATACCACCTCAAGTATATTAGGATGGGATACTATACCACCTCAAGTATATTAGGATGGGATACTATAACACCTCAAGTATATTAGGATGGGATACTATACCACCTCAAGTATATTAGGATGGGATACTATACCACCTCAAGTATATTAAGATGGGATACTATACCACCTCAATTATATTAGGATGGGATACTATACCACCTCAAGTATAATATGAATCGTACGTGATACGTAGTGGAGCAACCACACATGATATGCCTCAAATTTGCCCTTTTTTTGCGACATAACGCTAAGAATAATTTATGTAACATCATGCAGTGGTCACGACGGAGACGACATGCCAAATTGACAAGACGTGTCGTGGATTGTAAAATCTTGTCTGGATTATCGTCATGACTTCTTCATTTTTCGTTTTCATTAAGCTGACCAACGAAATTGGTCTAAATGAAATTAATAAACTTAAATCACATGTGAATTCTTCGTAAGTTGTGAAGTAGTTACTTTCATTTTTATCGTGATGCTTCAATTCCAATTCCGCGTTTTTTTGCAATCTCCGCACGGTTGCTAACCGGAAGTCACGTGACAATTTCTCCAAATTCTATACCCGCTATCTTGAAAAATCACTGATGGATATAGAAAAAATTATTTGACGTCATTCACCTGCCTTAGGTATAAGCACCCTTGGTTGTTGCTATTAGGAGCATTCTCAGTGGCATATACATGTACGTCACATGAGTAAATTTTGTTTTAAAGCTTGATCGTACCAGTTGGAAAACTCCAACCCAATTAAAAGAGTCATTCGAAGGTATACAGATTTGCTACAAAACTATTTATTGACATCATTTGTATCACTAACAGGTTTTTTTTGTCTTCAGACCAGCTGCTGAGATTAAATATTGCAACCCCCCCCCCCCCCCCCAAATGTCATTCAATGTTGTCAAATTGGACGCCGAGTTGAAAGACGTTTCGGATCAATAAAGGGTTTATGATTTATGTATACCAGGATAATATATATCAATACAACTCAATTGTGTTTGTTTGTTCGTTGTCTGTCCGGCTATGGGCGACCAAACGCGGAGTGTCATGGGCCAGATGACGTTATATATCTTAAAAGCGCACTAATAATTAATTTAAATAAATAATTAATAATATACCCAAACTGGTTGAAATTTGGTCGTTGAACATTTATTCACATGAGTAAATTGACAATATGGGTGTCACGGGATAGATACATTTGACCTCAGACTACATAAAGGGCCACTAATAAACAATTTTAATTAAATAAGTAATCATATACCCAAAACGGTTGTACCCCGGTCGCTGGAAATTGGTATGAACTATGCAGTGGTGAATTGACACGGGAGTACCATTGGATAGATGCCGTTGTGTGTGGTTATGTTGGAGTCTTGTTGGAGATAACATTTAATTGTCATATCGAATGAAGATGCCGTTATGTGGGGTTATGTTGGAGTCTTGTTGGAGATAACATTTAATTGTCATATCGAATGAAGAGAGGTGCGATTTGGTGACAGGAAATATCAAGCTATGTCCACAGTTGATAAGTCACAACCCGTCTAACGACGCCTCTCGGGTGGACTCTCCTCGGCTAACTTGAATGCTGCTCGAATGAAACTGGTTGGAATCGGGAAGGGAATAAGAATTAATATATAATGGTGATATACTCGTATTGGTATCATCCCAGGAAGATTGTATTACAGCTAAAGATAGTTTGGTGCTATGACTCAGATAATTGATTTAACATGTGGTCGAACACATGTTCCGCATATTTTATGTTAATTAGTTCCGGTCATCATTTGACCGTTCTGCTCGATGCAGCAATGTTGGATTAATAGTTTGCTTTTATGCGCACTCATATTTTCCTTTTATTCCGATCACCAACACGCTATATATAATCATAATGGTATAGTAGCATACATGGATTTGGGATTCATATAACATGCTTGGATATGTATAGATAATGATGAATTGGATATATATATAATAGATCGATATAGTATATGTGGAGTAATACTGGATTATCCCACAGTGGAACATAAATATTACTTTATCATAGTTAGCAATTATATGTGGGACAATTGGCGTACAGACGTAATTTGACGTGGGGCATGTCGTGGGGTAGAATAAGATGCCGTTGACATCAGATGACTTAAATAGGCACTAACAACTAGCATTAAAGAGCGTGTATCATAAACTTATAGAGTGCAGAGGTAACTTTATCAGGAGAGTGTCGTGAAATAAGTGATGTCATATGTTTTCCAGATATATCTGAATATACTGTAGCGAAAATGATTATTTTTAACACAACGTTAGTGGTAATAAATCCCCCAACATTGGGTAAAACATCGCCCAACCCAGAAAGAAAATTAATATTGGGTAAATTGTTACCATGCGTTGAGTAAAACGATGGGTAAAATTGGCCCACATTGGGTAACACGTGTTTTACCCAACAAAAAAAGTAAAAAGTTGCTAAACGTTCGCCTGCTGCTATATGCAATATTGTGTTGGGTAAAATTTTACCCAATTTGGGTAAAATTTTACCCCACGCGATTTGGAGCGTAGGTTTTGCATAAAACGTTCAAGGGAAGGACAGTTTCAATGATGGCAGGGAAAGTCTAGGTGTATATACAATGAAGATCTCATGAATGCACCAACCGCATGTGTGTCAATATTGCAAAGGCGAACTCTATTGAAATTGCGTTACATTGTACGATGTAAAACTGTGTGCATATATACACCATAACTAATCGTCACGTTGAAAAATTTAGTTGGTGCATATAAACGCAATGCCGTTAAAGGGGTACTGTACATTAAATCCGGCCATTTATGGGACCATCTCCTTTTATACTCAACAGAATATAATAATGAATGCATTTGAGCAACGGATTAGTGCAGAAATGTGCTCTATGAACGATGCAAACAACATGGTAATAATAATGAAAATGAATTATGACTCCAGTCATAAAATCATTTTCATTATAATTACCATGTTGTTTGTATTGTTAATATGGTAAATGAATGTATTTTGCACAAATCCATGGCTCAAATTCATTCGTTTGTTGCATATATTATGTTGAGTATAAAAAGAGATGGCCCCAAAAATTGCCAGATTTAGTGTACAGTACCACTTTATGGTGTTGTTACTGCTTTAAAACACATATGTGTGGGGTACGGACATACTATGATATTGTTAATGCGTTATATAACACATATGTGTGGGTTACTGGCATACTATGGTATTGTTGATGCGTTATATAACACTTTCGAACACATATGTGTGGGTTATGTGCATACTATGGTATTGTTAATGCGTTATATAACATTTTCTATACTAAACACTCATTGACGAGTAGTTATCCCATAGGATATTATTCAGATAATAAGTTCAACAAACCGTTGTTGAATTTATGATCTCAACGTTTCCCTTAACAAATAGGACTCCTGATGTAATTGTATTGTCTGTCGTCTGGTTTTATCACCCGAAACATCCCTCCAAATGAATACTAGACCAGGCCAATGTATATTGTCATAGCTGAATGGGATAATCGATGTAGTATTAAAATGGTTAAATGCGCTATGATTATATTATATACGAATCGCTGAATCGACTATTAAATTTCTTACATGTGAGATATATTGGTTGTGTTGTTGGAAACCAGACACGTTTTCATAGCTGCACGCATGTTAGTGCATGCTGCTTTCAGTGCAATGCTATACTGTGATAATATGATAACACGTACGACGTAATGGAGCAACCACGAATTCAGCACCACAATAGTGATCATATCAACAGATTAATTTTGTTATACCGATGTAAGCACAACAATTTTGAGGCAAAACTAATAATTTATGCGAGGGTAGATATCAGCTGTGTATTCTTACAACTTGTTGATAACGAAATCGTCAGCCATTTTTCTTTGTTTAAACAACACGGCGTGGTCGCGTCGTGATGAACCATTGACCCGAATGGTATCACGTGGTTTTTACTATACATGTAGTTACATAGAACTTGAAATGACTTTAATGCACATCTTATTTCAGATTAACCCAATGTACGGTGTATTTTCACTATATATTGGGTACATTTTACTAAACATATTTTACTAAACTTTCCAACACCCAAATACTATGGTGTTGGGCTAAAATCTTACCCAACAGAATTTAAAGTGTAAACAAAACACGAAATTGTAAAAAGTCATTAATCTACCTACACACATAATGTTTAATTGGAAAACGCGACTGGTTAACCATTTAATGGCGGGAGATGCGCTGGGGCAGCATTGAATATCCTGTGCCAGTCAATTATCTTTATATACGAGTCTCTCATAGGGAGCCTAGCATATTCTCTCATACATAAATTTGTGAAGCTCTCTATGGGCAGCTCGCATATATTAGAGTATGCATTGGCATATTGCAAGAAGCTCCAGTCATGGAAGGGTTAAGGTGGCACATAAATGTCTTGTTTTAGCATGGTAACCATTGGTAACCATTGCAATTTGTATTCAGAAACTAAATCGTTCACGAACAACGCGCTTATTCAAACTGGTGTATTCATTGAAAATGTTAGAGCACTTAACGAGTTTTTTTTTAGTTTTGGAAAAGGAGGTTGTGGAGGTTGATATGATTAACTTTATTCTATTTGGTAGAGTTTATGAACAGTTTTTGCATTGAATACATAATACACTGCATGACCAGTCAGTTGATTGCTTACGCTTGTATGGTGTTAATTCTATAATGGGAAATTAATTCTATTTTAAGAGCATATCTATATACGGGTTTTCGAAGTCAATAATAACAATTTCATAACAAATTTTAACTCATTCGTAGCAGATTTTCAAACCGGTCACAAGCGTGTACATCCATTTTATTCACGGGATATACCATTCGTTGCTAGCTTTTCGAATCTCGTTTTTGAATTGCGTGATCAATGTATATAGACAGAACACAACGCGCATCTTAATCGAGACTCTTTTATCGAATGAGTTGCGGATGGCGCAAAGATATATTTCGCGAGAGCGTAGCTCGAGCGAAATATAACTTTGCGCCGTCCGCAACGAGTTCGATAACAGATTCGAGATTATGATGCAAGTTGTGTTCTGTATTTATTCTACACCGTTCAGTCAGATAAGTTCAATCCATGAATGTCACCTTCATTGTAACTATAGCTACCTTTATTGTGATTTAAGTCTGACAAATAACAGGTAATTATGGGGGGAACACCGGAAGCGGATGATCGACGTAATGTACGTCATCTTTCTTGGCGACAACGTCAACAAGAATAGTTCCGGTTTATATTCCACTAGAGGTATACACTAATATGTATTCAATGGCTGGGATTCCGTTGAATACATGTGACTCACGTCAATGGGTGTGGAATAAAATGTATTTACGTTTCCGGTCAGTAATGGTGGGACATAAAACGCACACACTATAAGACTGTTTGTAAAGTTATAGGAATAAATCGGTTCTCCATTTCCTCAATGTTTGTGCAATTTGACAGACTTTGAGAAACACCGCCTCCTGAATTTCAAGACAGCAACAATTTACTCTAAGAAAATGTATTTCTTAGAACTAATAAACAGTATCACCTTTCAGTATTTGGGAAATAGAAAATATGTTCTAGTCCGCCAGTGTCCGTGACCACGATCATGTGACCACAAAACAAGATGGCCAGCATCCCGAAATATAAGAAAATGTTAGTACCGGTATATTGCAGCTAAATATATTGGGTATTTCTCAATAACTTTTTTATCTGTAATGGTATGTTCGTGTAACTTGGTGCACAGTTAGGTATTGGACTTGCGAATTTAAAACTATTCCCAGTCTGCCATGGTCGCATGACCGTCACCACGTGATCACAAAACAAGATGGCCGCCACACCGAAATATAAGAAAAATTCATTATTTCTCAATAACTTTTGTATCTGCAGAGATATTTTGACTAAATTTGGTATGTAAGTTGGTATTAGTATTGAGAACCAAAATAAATAGCATATTTCTGCTACATACATATATTATTGGGTAATTCTCAATGACTTTTGTATATGCAGATGTACTGTATATTCGAGAAACTTGGTATGCAGGTAGGTATTATGTGGAATGGAAAACACTTCCCATACCAGGATGGTCACGTGACCGCGACCACTTAATCACAAAACCTATCTAATAAGATTCCCCGGGTCAAATTACTCATATACAAAAATATTCAGCTCCGATGGTCCAGTCGTTTCTGTTATTGATTACCAAAAGTAGATAAATCCCAATACCTAATCCATCTTGTGGCTTCACATTAAGAGGGAATACTAACGATCCAGACTGCATAATCCATGATGAAATATTCAATCGCATGAATCGGCATAACTTCAGTTACCGAGAGTACCGTCCCATTAACATTCACACGTTCCGAACGCATTGTCTTCCTTTAATTTTCACAGACTGAGTGCATTGTGTCCGTTTAACATTCACCGGCCACGATTGCCTCGCGTCCCTTTAACATTCCCACACGCGATTACCTCGTGTCACTTTAACATTCCCCACCGTGAGTGCATTGCCTCCCTTTATTATTCACAAACAGTGGGTGCCTCGTGTCCCTTTAACATGTTCGTACCGAGAGTGCCGTCCCTTTAACATGCACGCATTGCGAGCGTATTGTCTCCCTTTAATATTTACACAGACTTTCACACTGTGAGTGCCTCGTGTCCCTTTAAAATTCATATACCGATAGTGTCGTCCCTTTAACATTCACGCATTGCGAGCGCATTGTCTCCCTTTCATATTCAGGGCGGAAGCTGCCAATTGCTCATCGAGGTCACCGCATAATATACATGTAGATAACGTAATACACATATTACGAACGTACACCTATTACGAACGTACACAATTTATAGGGAGTGACACGCCCCATTGTTCAGCGAGATCATCACGTAATACACAAACGTATTATGTGTACTTTTTGTCAGTGTACATTTTGTTTTGTACATTTGTCAACTGGGGGGGGGGGGGTATCACCAAACAACTACCAGGAGGCAGCCTGATAAATCTGCCATAACCGGAACATTCCTTATGCCTTTTTGTTAAATCCCCTGTCACATCCTGATAACACATGGTCTAAAATAAACATGCATATTAAGTAAATATATTTCACAATTTAACATAAATTGTTATTCGCACGTGACAGGCGATAGGTATTGTTTATTGTAACCTGCTCTGTCGGTGTACCATATATATATATTGGATCGGAGAATAACCTTTCTGTGCCTTCATAATACCATTTTAGATGGGTTGACAGAATCGCTGAAGTATTATATGGATATGTGTGACTTAGATGTAGAGGGCTTGCATTGAAGGAGGAAGTACATATGAGATATTTCCAACTACACCACCCTTGAACCAGCTGCAAACTCCCAAGATCGCATAATTCAATTTGCCCCCTCTCCATGGCTGTAAATTTCGCACCTGGTAACTCACATGCCTTGTTTTTTCTTTTTTTCTTTTTGTTTTTGTTTTTTTTGCATCTGACTTTTTCGGGGACTCACCACTCCCAAACCTGCAAAAAATAAAAAAACATTTCTCTCAATTTGTTATACCCATCCCCCAAATTTCACTAATTTTGGTATAAAACCCTACTGATGTCTCTCATATGACTGGGAAATTATCTCATTTATTTCAAATGACAGTTTAACCTGTTTCAGAAGCTGTTTTAATTGGAGAAAAAAATGTTAACACAGACAAAACAATTCAAATATACTGGCTGATAGGCATTTGTTTACCACATACAAATGTACCTGCATTGGAGTGTGCAATAAGCATGCTAGGTCTACCTGGTGGTCAAATTTTACACTGCTAAATGGAAATTATAATGCATCGATGTATAGTGGACAAATACACCAGACGCGGATATGTGCACGCAAAACACTTGTATAAAGTATATGCATCCAAAAACAAATTATAAATTTCCCAGCATATCCAGTGAGATATCACTTTCCCATGCATGCTATTACACGAAACAAACATGTGTTTTGGCTATATTAGGCTAATAACATATCAGGACAGTGAACTCAATCATATTGAAGACATATCAGTTGTTAAGCTCCAATTCAAATAGTTGACATATTTTTAAAAATAATTACATAGAGAGGACATTTACCAGGCTGGAATTGGAAATATTATTTTTATAAATTGCTTATATCTGTAGACCTAGGTCATTGTGATTGACAAAAAGCATTATGTGTATCAAGCATTCAAAGCATACATTGCGAAATATTTTAATACTCGTTGTATTAGTTGTTGAAATTCGACAATATGACGAGAAGGCTATCCACGTCGTTTTGCAAACACCAGCTCAGCCATTATTAAAAAGTTTCAAAAAAATATATATATGTTCTTGCATGTTTCATACGGACATTGCACTGGCTTTTCTCAAATCGCTCGGTTTATCCAAACACCGAGTTTTTTTGAAACTTTTTGAAACAATAACGGTACTTTTTGGTAACGGCATCAGTTCGCCCTACCCACATCATAGCAATTCAACAGGACCCAAACAATCATAGCATACTAGCAGGACCACTTGAGCACGGGTTAAAGTGTTATAGATAATCTGACCACAATAGCATAGAAAGGGTGAAATTATATCTTGTTTGGTTATCACCTGCCACCGTGTAGTATGGCGTGATCCTACATTATGCACCCGGAAGATACACTATCTTTAAGTATGTTATCTAACATATTTCAGTTACTCCCCACGAAGAAATAGACGCTAAAGTGTGCATGTACTAGACGGGTGTTCATAAATGTGTCCTGTTTTATAATGATTCAATCTGACGACCCACCTTGACCGGCTCCAGACTCAGCTAATGATGCAATCGGACGACCCATTGTGACCAGCACCAGGCTCAGCTAATGGTTCTATCGGGCGACCCATTGTGACCAGCACCAGGCTCAGCTAATGGTTCTATCGGGCGACCCATTGTGACCAGCACCAGGCTCAGCTAATGGTTCTATCGGGCGACCCATTGTGACCAGTACCAGACTCAGCTAATGATTCAATCGAACGACCCATTGTGATTGTGACCAGCACCAGGCTCAGCTAATGGTTCTATCGGGCGACCCATTGTGACCAGCACCAGACTCAGCTAATGATTCAATCGGACGACCCATTGTGACCAGCACCAGACTCAGCTAATGATTCAATCGGACGACCCATTGTGACCAGTACCCGACTCCGCTAATGATTCAATCGGACGACCCATTGTGACCAGCACCAGACTCAGCTAATGATTCAATCGGACGACCCATTGTGACCAGCACCAGGCTCAGCTAATGATTCAATCGGACGACCCATTGTGACCAGCACCAGACTCAGCTAATGATTCAATCGAACGACCCATTGTGACCAGCACCAGACTTAGCTAATGATTCAGTCGGACGACCTATTGTGACCAGCACCAGGCTCAGCTAATGATTCAGTCGGACGACCCATTGTGACCAGTACCAGACTCAGATAATGATTCAGTCGGACGACCCATTGTGATCAGTACCAGACCCAGCTAATGATTCAATCGAACGACCCATTGTGACCAGCACCAGGCTCGGCTAATGATTCAGTCGGACGACCCATTCGGCTGAATTCTGGTCTCAGGTCTAGACCACCCTAATAATCACGGTGTTCCATGTCAGGACTTGGTCTCGCGAAACCACCTGGTCGCAAGCTGGGATCGGCGCATTGTTGTACAATCAACGACAATCTATGGACAAAGGCGTGCTGAGCGCTGCATCGAGATTGGTGTGTTTGTGTCTCCAAACCTGAGCACGTTAAAGCGATTTATATCCGTGTTGTATAGCGGTATCTATATGCCGTCGCCGTTCGACAGGGATCACGGGGCATGGGGGATGCGGATTTCTCACCCCTATGCGGATGTCACGACGTTGTCAGTTTTACGGGTGGAGGAAAGTCTACGCAGAGAGTTAATTCACAGAGAAACACTCCGCTGTGTGTAGAAATACCGACCCCGGAAAGGGACCGACAAACTTGCCCAGATACACGAATCAGATTATCCGCGCTTGTCGGCATTCGAACCAGCTTCGTCAGCGCTAGATGGCATATGGCGGCATAATGCCCCGAGCATTCTACCGACGGGACCACCGGCGTCCTTTACAATCAATGTATAGTGTAAAACATTGTTTGTTCAGATCAAGAACCAACTATATATTGTTGCGTCAAAATATTACACATAAATTACATTCATCTCTTGAAAACATTTCGAACCATTATTATAGGGGATATCAGGTGGGAATTTCCAACAACTGGAAATAGTGAGGTACTTGTTGGAATTTTTCAACAATTCATTGGGGTGAGGGGGTGACATGTGCAATGTAATTTCGCGGACTTGGGAATTTGCAATATGTTGAAAAGTTTGAAAGATTCTAAATAACTATCGCCGTGATTGAAGTTAGAAGTTATTGAAAATAATTTTCCAGAAAATGTAATGGTCACAACGGGGGGGGGGTCGGTAGGGGTGGGTGGTATCGGAACAAAATCGAGATGGGTGTGTTGTACCACACTCCCGGTAGCAGATATTTCCATTGCCATGTAATTTTTTTCCAAATCCATGTTTAAAGATAAATTATGACAAATAAACCAATTTGAAATGTCAAGGCTTATGAAACTGGACCAAATAAATCATTAAACAAGAGCAGGGATCCCATGCATTTAATTTAATTTAATTTAATCGGACATTTCCTTATTTTGAACCACAATTTTTCGTTCTGTCTTAATATAATTTTGAGAGTTTTTGCTGTTATATTGTATATCCAGTCCAGCAATAATTTATTCTCAAATGATGAATTAGTACTATCAAAACTAGCTGCGACCTCAATTCATTTCAGAAACACGGAACGAAAGACACACACATCCAATGCGGATTACGTTCCGATTGCAAAACAACTATCATTCCCTATTTATCCGTGTCAACCAAACCCATCGATAACATATTATAATTAATAGCACGAAAATCTAACTTAATCCAGCTAACGGTAATATGCTTTCAAACACGGCAATGATGTTATAAATAAAACTCCACCGTAAAGCCAGATAAACGCACGCATGATTTACAATCAAATTACCAATCTGTATCGTTACTGCGAAAACAGAAAAAGGTATTCTCGTCTCAGGTTCAAGTCTCGGTTTATACAAAAATCTCAGACCAGGGGGGTACCAGGTCTCAGTTGTAGACTATTACCTATAACACACATAATTATCGATTATATTACATTTTGTCCAGTTCATATATAATTATAACCTTTCTTCTACACGGCATATAAATAAAACACAATTCCTATTTGGTTAACATAAAGATAAATGCTTCCAAAAAATACATATGTTTCTGTTACCAGAACTTGTACGTTACCACATGGTTCGAATTATGAACAGACCGACACAGGCTAGACTGGTACCCTGTCCCAACTCCAGCTACTCGCCCGTAGGGACAGGGATAGGCTAAACAGAAAGTGGAATTTTGAATTGTGTTTCCGGTTTGTGAGACATTGTTTTAAAATAGAAAAGCACATTTCAACATCGGTACGTTTTTCTTACTTTAATAATACAAGACGCAAGTATATAACTTTGACAACTACTCAATCAAATTGAATAGAGTGTTTTTCACAGGAATCGACTAACCCCGATCAACGGCAATAAGTTAAATAGTGCGAAATCATGTTTTTGTAGCTTGGATATTTGGAAACTCTGATGTCAACAAACACCCCCCGTAACCGGTTACATCAATTTTGTGTCGAAGTTTGCTGCCTCATGTCGCATTTTATTAACTAAATTCGTCGGGGATATATTTACGCTCATGTTGATACCAAAATTAACACAATGGGTCGATGTGATTTGCCTGGGTGGACCTTATACCATAACTTGCCAAACTTGGCTATACCGTCCCATGATCTGACAAGTTGGTCAGTCTGTACTATATATACATTTAAGGGGTTTATTTACATTACTGATAAAACAGGTATCTCCTTCACACATATATGTCAATATAAGTTGATGACGATAGTTTTATTTGTTCCAAATAAGTTTCGTGAGGTACTAGTAATCACCCCCCCCCCCCCCCCCCCCTCGTGCACGGTTACATCAACATTGAAGAAGTTTGCTGCCTCATGTCTGATTTTTTTATTTCGATGTTTCGGCTATATTATTGTGGTCATTTTAGTACCAAAATCATCTATATGAGGCATATATATTTTGTTTGCGTGATGTCACTCATTTGAAAGAGTTGTCAGCTACAAAGAGGCGATCTAATTAATAAATATGATATTACTTGGTAGATTTGACATTAATTTATTTATTTGTTTGTGACAGTGACCCCCGCACATGTTTTATTGGTGACACAGTGACCCTGCACGTGTTTGACATTCAGTCTCAGGCTGATTTCGGACCTGATATCAAACCAACCAAGTAATATCCTCTAAATTTCAAGCCTAAAATTAAATAAACCTAGTTAACTGCATACCATGTTGTTCTGATAGAAACTATTGCCTCAAATTAAAAAAATGGGTCCCTATTTCAGAAAATTAATTGCTTATTTTCTATTGATTAAAAATCTTTTCTGTATTAACCTTTCCATGACTGGAGCTTCCTCAAATTTTGTGAACACCCTGTGCCAATGCACTCTCTTATAAATGTGAGGATCCCTTATAAAAGAGAATGCTTTGGCCAAACAATATTTACCTTGATCTTGTAAGACAATGCATTCTCTTATATATGCGAGGCGCCCTATGGGAGACTCGCATATATAAGAGAATGCTTTGGAACAGGGTCTTTAATGCTGCACCAGTACGGCTCCCGTCATGAAAGGATTAAAGATTTGCACTCTAATCCTCATCAATTAGTTTTGACTTTTACAATGTAGCACTGGTACTTGATTTACTGAGAGTAATGTAGAATGAAATAGAATATTCTTATGCAGATTTTGAGGTAAATAGTCCAGGTGTCATTTATAAATTTGGTAGACAAATAAAAATATTAGGATCAGGGTCAAGCCTGGATATAGTGTGTCAGACATTTGCAGAATGAGGTCCCCAGAGGGTGAATTTAGTGATGCTACCCTGCATCACCAAATTAACACTCTGGGAACCTCATTCTGTTTAGGCCTCATCTTCTGGAAGTACATGTACCAGTATCTATGGCCTCAAATTAACATTGATTTTAGTTACTTTTCTGTTCAGTTACTATTTTCCCCCTAATTTGCAGACAATAATTTGCATAATCGAGGTGACTAATGAGTGAACATTATCAACTTCAACTGGGGAATTTCAATCTGATCCTAGGTCTCCCATAGCAGTTGAGGCCTAAGCAGAATGAGGTTCCCAAATGGTGAATTTGGTGATGCTAGCCTGCTGTGTCTGACAGTGTCAATAAATTCACTCTCTGGGGACATGATTCTGCAAATGTCAGACACACTAAATCCGGGCTTGGTCTGGGTATTTATTAAGGTAGGTATGGGGGACCTCAAACTGTACAGTAATGCTCTAAGTAATCGACTTCTTAACCACAGCAGAATTATGGGTAACTTTTCAGGATTTAGTTGGAAATATGGCTTGTTGCCATTCATCGGAAAGTTCTCCCCGTGAGCTTTCCGATGAATGGCAACAAGCCATATTTCCGACTAAATCCTGAAAAGTTACCCATAATTCTGCTGTGGTTAAGAAGTCGATTACTTAGAGCATTACTGTAGTAATTGACTCTTTAGCCACAGCAGAATTATGGGAAATGTTTCAGGATTTAGTCGGAAATATGGCTTGTTGCTATTCAGTGGAAAACTCTCACCGAGAGCTATCTGATGAATGGCAGCAAGCCATATTTCCGACTAAATCCTGAAAAATTACCCATAATTCTGCTGTGGTTAAGGAGTCGATTATTTAGGGCATTACTGTACAAGTAGGCCTGTACTATACAAGACATGCTTTTTTCAATATGTCATACAAACTATTATTAATTTTTAGGTGATGAGCTGAGAAGAGTTATAACCACCTTACCAAGACTCATAGATCATAATGTCACGAGGACAAAGGTATGATTTCAGAGCTGTTAGCCATTTATTCCAAATATATTATAAAATTGTATTTAAAATAATAACCACTAAAATATGATATGCATTTCAGAAAACTTACAGAAAAACTTTGTCTTTTTTTCTCACGGAGTGGTGTTTGGTCGGGGTGCTGATATCCCGATTTCTTTTTACATTTCTTCTATTTGTACTGACACTCGTTGATATTTAACTTGGTGTACGGTACATTTCTGCAAAATATTAAACATATTACTAGTACTTATGCTATAACTAAGCTATAATAGCAACATGATTTTTTTCATCTACTACTATTTTTAATTATTTACATGCAATATAGTACACATTTTGCTGAGACTCAAAATTATTATAAAAAAAATATATACTGGTATGGTCAAACATGAATAGCCATACTGACATACAGACAACAACAAATAATATGCACTAGTAATATTAACCCTCACGCTCCGTTGCTCCCCAGACAACTCACATTTTCCCGTTTGACACAAAACACCTCACGCAAACAAAATATATCTGCCTCATATAGATGATTTTGGTACTAAAATGACCACAATAATATAGCTGAAACATCGAAATCAGACATGAGGCAGCAAACTTCTTCAATGTTGATGTAACCGTGCACGAGGGGGGGGGGGTGTGATTACTAGTACCTCACGAAACTTATTTGGAACAAATAAAACTATCGTCATCAACTTATATTGACATATATGTGTGAAGGAGATACCTGTTTTATCATTAATGTAAATAAACCCCTTAAATGTATGTAGTACAGACTGACCAACTTGTCAGATCATGGGACGGTATAGCCAAGTTTGGCAAGTTATGGTAAAAGGTCCACCCAGGCAAATCACATCGACCCATTGTGTTAATTTTGGTATCAACATGAGCGTAAATATATCCCCGACGAATTTAGTTAATAAAATGCGACATGAGGCAGCAAACTTCGACACAAAATTGATGTAACCTGTTACGGGGGGTGTTTGTTGACATCAGAGTTTCCAAATATCCAAGCTACAAAAACATGATTTCGCACTATTTAACCTATTGCCGTTGATCGGGGTTAGTCGATTCCTGTGAAAAACACTCTATTCAATTTGATTGAGTAGTTGTCAAAGTTATATAATTGCGTCTTGTATTATTAAATTAAGAAAAACGTACCGATGTTGAAATGTGCTTTTCTATTTTAAAACAATGTCTCACAAACCGGAAACACAATTCAAAATTCCACTTTCTGTTTAGCCTATCCCTGTCCCTACGGGCGAGTAGCTGGAGTTGGGACAGGGTACCAGTCTAACACAGGCTTGAATGACAATAAGAAGGCAAACCATGGTTTACGTAAACCTGAGTTTAAAAAAGACGAGAATACGGACCAGTGGTGACCAATAACCCCAGCTTACTCGCATCGAAGCTGGGTAACACATGGCGATCACCGTGGTTTCGGGCTGGTCAAGACTATAATTTACATGAAACCCTGGTCTAGACCAGGGACCAGAATTCGGCCGATTGTGACCAGCATCATACTCAGCTAATGATTCAATCGGACGACCCATTGTGACCAGCACCAGACTCAGTAGCATGGCGACAGGGATACGCAATGCCCTGATGACAGCTGCTATTGACTTTGGAACAACCTATTCGCGATACGCCTATGCATTTCGGAGTGACTTCGAGAAGACAGTTCCTACTATAAAAATGAACAAATGGCGATATGCAGGGCGAGTGTCGATGTCGAATAAAGCCCCGACTAGTGTGTTATTTGATACAGATGAACAGTTTGATTCATTTGGGTACGAGGCTGAAGATAAATATGCCCAGCTGGCTAAAATGGATATACACAGCAGTATATTACTTTCGAAGATTCAAAATGAACCTACATATGGCTGAGGTGAGCATAATTATATAAATATATAAATTATCGGTGGAATTTGTTTTGGCAATGATGAACAACAAAACGCAACAAAAAGACACGAAACACAACATCGCAGATCGATTAATACTGTAGATAGAGAATAAACATAACATAGAATATTACAATTGTGCCGAATGATCTCTATCTCCACGTCAATTTAATAATCTCAACAAGAAATTCAATTATTTGTGGAAAACACCTACTGTCCTAAGTGGTATTGATAAGCTACTAAAGGCACGAGCGGCGTTCGTTGCATAAATATTCATATTTGTTCAAATTGCCATCAACAGAAGGAATATTAAAATATATATATAGTTTTGTTCATATACCAAACATAATCAGCGCGTAAATAGTATATTGTCGTCAAGACGTACGATGTTGTACGTAAACGAGAGCCTGCTCGTGTTACATAAGTGTTGCTTCTGTTTACATAACACAGCGAAATTTTATTGGTTAATCGCACACAAATGATATAAACGCTCTTTATTATTTCCATATCAGGAAAACAGTAACAAATAACTCTCTTTATGTTTACCATATCCGGATCTAAATAAAAGTCAGGTTCTGTAACGTTTTTTGCTTTTTTTTACATAACAAAGGAAAATTGCCGATAACATACTGTTTATGCCATATTTCTTATTGGTATACGAACAATTTTAACAGCATACCCACCGCCAACGCCGCCCGTATCTTTAAAGGGATGACATTTTGCGGACTTTCGAAATTTATCAACAAATGTTCTTGGACAAGAGTTTATTAAAATTGTATACTAATTACTAAGCTAAACAGAATTTAAGCAGCTCGAACATGTGCTCCATCGATAACTAAATATTAACAGTACAAAGGTCAATTCAACTTCAAAAGAATGAAAATATTTACCAGAGCTCAAATCTCCAGTCTACCAATGTTTTTTTTCTGTCATAAGTACCGTATGTCATGTTCTAGATTAAGGTGTATGGCCATTACCTATTATCTATACATTTTGCTAAAATAGTACATTATTAGAACTATAAGTTGGTCTCAGATATAAAAGTGAAGCTGTCATTTACAAATGATATATATCTGTTATGCTATTTGTTTATTGACACGGACAAGAGTAAAGATTATGTGATAGGTAGCTGGTTTTACAGCAGATGATTTTTTTAAATAGGGATAGCGGCGATAGCCACATTTATAAAATGGATGTATATGTAGAAATGTCATATTATGAACTTAAATAGAGCTTTAGTACACAGCAGGTAGTTCAGTCATGAACATGGTCATGATAGTGCGCTACAATTCCAATGGAGGCAGTAATCTGAAAATGTGGACATTGTCGGTCATGTTGACATACCCTTTAGCCATTTAATGAAGGAGGCCGCACTGGTGCAGCATTAAATATCATGCGCCAGTGCATTCTATTATATATGCAAATCTAGGATCACATAGGTGACATCGTATATATAAGAGAATGCACTGGCTCAGAATGTTAAGGTAAATAGGGTTATGCTAATGTATTATCTTATATATATGAAAGTGGTAAGTACTATTAGCCTATTTCGCTGAAGATAGAAGAGGCTTAATATTTCCCTGAAAGTGAAATACATAACCACATACGCTCTTTAATAATTTATCACGCTCTGTTATTAACGTTTTTTATGTTCTGCTAGTGCCTGTATTCGGTCATCATACAGTCAGAAATTATAAATGTGACATCAATCGTCACTGATAATATGAAAATAATGTGTTTGGCTAAATTGTCACAGTTTGATATTCCAAAAGTTGAGTACCTGGTATGAATATACCTACCACGGGGTCTTAAGTGGTTCCCATGCAAGATAGTAAAATACGAGTTAATGTCCCAATGGTATCAATACAACATTAACTTGAGGATACGAGTGACCCACCGTGTGGTGGCTATTCAACCAAACACTGCTTAAAGTTTAAACAAAATTCAACACATTATTATTATATAAATATCAGTTTTTGAATCATTGATGTACATATATAATTATATGATATATTGAGTGTTGTAAGGCGTAGCTAATTTTTTTTTTAGAAGATTGTGATATATACAAGTCTAGTATAACGTATATTAAGTTATAGTATATAACTAATTGATTGGGGAAAAGAAAGGGAATACATGGTTGGGGAAAGAAAGGAAATAACAATAATTCAAATTTCAAAATGGCCCAAATTTCACAAAAATAAATGATGACACGTGGTCAATATTTATTTTGCCAACAACTAATGATTGCGAGCGTGAGATCATCACGATGTGATGGCCGATGACGTATATATATATGCTAAAATTCAATGGCTTTAATATCGAGACACGAGTTAACGTGAGTTACCAGACTGTGACACAATATTTTTGTTATGAAACAGAAAACACCTACATAAGATAAATAGTAAATGCATACCATCTATACTAATGCAACTCAATTATGTTTGTTCGTTTGTTTGTCCGCTTATATGCTACCAACGGCTGGACCATCAGAGCTTATCTTTTTGTAGGGGTAATTTGACACGGGGAGCGTTATGAGATAGGCCCCGTTTACATGAGATGTATCAAAAGGGCACTAATAAATATTTTGTATATATTTTGGCTAGATGCGACCAAACAGTTTGACACTCAGAAATGAAAATGTTCACATATGAGTAATTTGACTCGGTGAAACTTATTAGATTGGACCTGTTGACCTCAAATGTCTTAAACGGGCACTAATTATTAATTTAATTAAATAATTAATTATATACCAAAAATGGTTGCAATCGGTGAAAATTGAAACATGCGAGATAAATTGACCCGATGCGTGTCATCGGATTGGTGCCTTTCACCTCGTGACATAAAGGGGGGCTAATAAATTATATGGTCAATAAAGAACGTTTACTATCGGCCCAGAAGAAAATGGGGGGAAATTGCTGCACAAAAGTAAAATGAAACAGGGAATGTCACATGTTAGGTGCTGTTGACCTCAAATGACTTAAAGAGGCACTAATAATTAGCAATAAAGAACCTGTATTGTCAACTTAAGAGATAGATGTAACTTTATATAGATGGTCTGTCAGTTTCAGCCATGCAATAGGTGCTGATTACCCCAGATGACTATTACCTATTTAAAATGACTTGAATGCCACGAACAGTTTAAGCATTATTCGCCGGAGCAACGCCGGGTACCCCAGCTAGCAATAAATAAACATGAATAATCCATCAAATATCCAGCCATTACTGGCTCCGCCTCTGGACACTCACCACTGGTTCCAATGAAAAGAAAATGAAACTGAAATTTATCACCACGTGGGCCTACAAATCCTGCATCTCATTCTTGAAACTCGTTGAGGATTGTAAAGACCTGCTAAAACCAAACATGGGTTGACTAGGTAGTCGATTCCGTCTTCACTAAACTCAAGTTGAACTCGGCGGCATCAGGACGGGGGATTCACTTCACGTCTTCAGTAAGTTCAAAACGTCCGAGAATTCCTAAAAGTCTTCAAGGAAACTCACATGCAAACAAAGCAACCGAATAGGTGCAGACATGTATCATGTCATTATGATTAGAATAGTAATCCCACCACAAAGTAAAACGCTTCCGAAGCAAATTCAACTTCAAGCGAGACACGTACGATTTGAAATGGAAGAGACGCCTTGTTTACGATGACGTCATTTTTCCTGCGTGCGTTGCTCCTCAACTTAATCCTTTCGCAACCCAACGGCATTTAAATTGATAGAAACTTTCTTAAGTTTCAGTTCCACCTGAAGCTAAAAACTAAAAAAAAATTAAATAAAATAACAATAACCTAATATGAACCTGTTTCTGGCGGTGTTATCCAAGCGTGTGTTTTTGTAATGACTATAATGGTAATTTTCGAATAAACGTCAGTGTATGCAGTTAAGCAGAAACACATGCCTTTCTTCGATTGTAGTACACCCACTGGACGCGACGAATACCGGGCATACACGTACCTGTTGATGTTAATGCAGATGGTAAATTGGCACAAATCCTCATGCGACAAGCTTCAAAACCTCAATCGTTGGCGATTAACCCATGTTCAAACTGATCCGCTTCCCAACCATTTTAAGGATTTCCCCGTAGCCGAAGTGGTTGGGTCGTGGATACGATCATCGCAGACAGGGCTAGGCAAGATTGGCACCGGTTCGAACCACAACATGTGTGAAAATCGGGACCGATTCTCAAGCTTTAACCCTTTACCCAACAAACCGGCCAAAACCGGCCAAATAAAGCTTCAACAGCCTAAAATATCTTCGGTCTGTCTCAATAGAACCATACAAATATGGATATCATTGGAACCGACTCCTTGACCACATTGTGATAGTTTCAGTTATGCCCTGTGCCAGTGCATTCTCTTATATATGCGAGTCGACCATAGGTCGCCTCGCATATATAAGAGAATGCATTGGCCTAAAAAAAAACTTTTTTTAACACTTTTTACCATTTTTTCTTACATTCTTTAACAATTTTATAATTTTTAATGTGTTAAGCCAATGCATTCTCTTATATATGTGAGGCGACCTATGGTCGACTCGCATATATAAGAGAATGCATTGGCACAGGGCCGTTCTGTTGGGTAAAGGGTTAACTGAGTTGAGGGACATCTAAATGTGTCATTCCAAACGATGCACTCCTTGGTTCGAGTGGGTGATAATACTAGTCGATCGTGCTTTCGGTTCGATGGACATTAACTCCAAAGAAGCGCTGGAAAAAAATATACAGAACTAGTGAACAAACGTCTACGTCATCGAACATGGTTATTCGTCTAAAATCATTTGAAAAACAGTGACAAAATTAGAAAACAATGGATGAGCGTCCGTTAAGGCGGTTGTGAAAACAAATGACTATCTGATATATACGGCTGTACGTCCGTCAAATTCATGTCATAAGTTGAACAATATTGCTAGGATCGCAATGCAAATTGGTACGGATGTTCACTACTATGAGGAAATTCAATGGCGTGTTCAATCGTTTTGTTTGGGGTTTCCATTCTAGAGTTATTGATCTTTGTTTATGTGGAATGTTGGCTTTTTGGTCCGTCCGATGTCTGTTCAGTTCATAACTTCAACAGTAGTTCTCGGAACTCAAAGACAGTTGGTATATATACTCACTACTATATGAGTACATTCAATAGATGGCTAATCGTTTTGTTCGTGTTTTCCATTCTAGAGTTATTCATCTTTGTTTATCTGGTAGTGTTGGTCATAACTTGAACAGCAGTGTCCAGATCTCAATGAAATTTTGTATGGATGTTCACTACTATGAGAACATTCTAGAGTTATTCGTCTTTGTTTATCTAGTGATGTTGGCTTTTTGGTCCGCAAGATGTATGTCCATGCAGGTCATAAATTGAACAGTAGTGTTCAGATCTCAATGCAATTTGGTACGCGTGTTCAAACGTTTTATTTAGGTTTTTCGTTCTATGGTTATTCATCTTTGTTTATCTATAAATACTTATTTTGGCTCCATCTGTCTTAGTATATCAGTCTTAAAGTTGTGCAGCTGATATGTGTAACCTTTCGGAGAAGGGATACACGCGGTGATGGGACTGCAGAACAGATAATACCGTTCGTGTATATGTGACCCTGGTGAATATGACTCGCATCCGTCAAAATTTGAACCATTCCCAAAAATCACGATTCGGGGACTCTTGCTGTGTAGTTCATAAACATGTTCTTATCAATCCCAGAAAAAAATCAGCTTTCTCCGATTTGTGTCCCTGTAGTGAACCCTAATGTGCCTGGACTACGAACTAATATGTGATGTTGGTGCAGCCGTGCCAGTATCACCCAATATATTCCATGTCAATTTGAGGATGTAGTCCCATGTATATCCGCTCTTTCAGGACCTTAATCGCCATATACACCTGCCGGAAGAGGGTGGTAAGACAATGAGGGCGATGGATGTGTTTGCTGCAGTCATTGAATGTATAAAGGACCATCTGATGGCAGCAATTACAATCAATGCATCAATACCCATAGTACTGGGAGATATTAACTTTGTGCTGACAGTCCCATCAATCTGGTCCGAAGCAGCCAAGCAGTTCATGAGAGAGGCGGCTCAGCAGGTAAGTTTACATTAAACATATTTCATAATGGATCATACTATGAATATCTACTCTAACTTACGCCCATTGATATTGACCCATCAACGCGGGGAATATGACCTTTGTTATTATTTGTTCCTTGATTGATCTATTTCACAGAAAGGGTAGTTACATATAATTCATTAATGCGGAACGGATTCTAGGTTTTTTTTACATCGCTTTGAGATTACTCAAACTGACCGGCATATTTTGTGTTAACCCTTTACCCAACAGAAGGGCCCTGTGCCAATGCATTCTCTTATATATGCGAGTCGACCATAGGTCGCCTCGCATATATAAGAGAATGCATTGGCTTAACACATTAAAAATTATAAAATTGTTAAAGAATGTAAGAAAAAATGGTAAAATGTGTTAAAAAAAGATATTTTTTAGGCCAATGCATTCTCTTATATATGCGAGGCGACCTATGGTCGACTCGCATATATAAGAGAATGCATTGGCACAGGGCATAACTGTAACTATCACAATGTGGTCAAGGAGCCGGTTCCAATGATATCCATATTTGTATGGTTCTATTGAGACAGACCGAAGATATTTTAGGCTGTTGAAGCTTTATTTGGCCGGTTTTTGCCATTTTGTTGGGTAAAGGGTTAAATATACATACACAGAACGACACGATGTGTACATGGGTATGTCGATACGGCACGAATGCTGTCGCGGAAGGATAGAACAAGAGGCGCTTGCGCTCATACAGGGCGTGTTTGTCATGTGTGATTATTCTTTTATTTAAATAGTTCCAGTTTCATGGTTGAGGCGAACGTCATGTACGTCATTTTACGTCAACGAGATGCGTATGGGACGTACGTTCCATACGGATTTGTAAATATGGAACAGCAATAACACTGTACTTCTAGGAACAAGCGTGTAATAAAAGTTATTTTGGAGCTCTACAGGACTATTGGAATCGATTTGTATGATATATATATTTTTGAAATTCTTCGAAGATTGTTTGATTCGTTTTCACAGTTATGGTGTCGCCACCATTAACAACAATACTGGCGGATGGGTAGCAGTAGTTGGAAGATTATCAAGCACATAAATTATGCCTATTTGTACATAGTTATGCTATATGACTATTGCATATAATGCTCTGTTTCTCAATATCCGCTATATGTAATTGTCATGTATAAATTTAAATGCGAGACTAAATCATATCATACAGCGCTGGAATTGGAATATAAAGTGGTAGCTATCTTCTATTTGTCCGTATATACGTATACATTGCGTCGCATCAGTGCTATAAGGTCGTAACTCCCTTTGGCGGGAAATGAGTATTTGATATCATTCGAATCGTGAGAAAAAATCCAATCCGATGGACCAAACTGTTTTTGCATTGGATGGCAAATATTCTCACAAACCAGTGACACAAATGTCGTATCTCCAGCGATCTTCACAATTATTCGTGCTTTTAGGTCGTATGTCCAACAGCAGCCAATCGGATGCTTCAGGTGGTCCACGTGACTTCTGTTTTGTGTTTGTAACTTCTCAAATGTGTGCTATATGGTCGTATCTCCATGTTAGTCACGTGATCATTTGGTGATTTAAATTTTGTGATTGTTCCACAAATTTCTGTATGATGATGCACATGAGTGAATATTCATAATGTAGAATAGGCACTTTTTAGTTTATAGACACATGCGATTGCCACCATATTTAGCTTAATCTGTATTTATTAGCACAGCTTCATTATAGCACGGAAACCAATCGTCGTTGGCGTACGCAAAAGGTTGTATCTCCAAACAAGTTATTGCTTTTTAAAAGAAAACGAGGGAGTAAACACAAAAAATATGTGGTTCAATGGACAGCTAATGTAATTTTCATTGGGATAAATACAACAATACGTCGTGCTTTGTCAACATTAGGAGAAATGTTGTCTGAAAACTTCAACCTTCATTTTCTCGGAAAGTTGAACATGTTGGTTATACGATATTATAGCACTGATGCGACGAAATTTGGTCATTAGAAATATAATTCTCGTATTTATGTGAGTTCAAATCACTGCAGTAGTCTGGTCGTTGGGGCAACAAACAGGTCCTAACATAAAACAAATTGGTAAATATTAGCCATTGGTATCATTCGACGCATGAGATTCCGTAGAACGTGAACGCACGTGAAATGTATGTGAAAGCAGCTTTACAAACTAACCAAATATCCGAACAAAAATCCAATTTGGTGGCCAAAAATGTGAATATTTATTTTTAATTTCACCACCTTTCGTTATCTCTGTGGGAACAATGGGCACCTTGGTGTGATTTTATACATATATCGTATAGAAGAGTCATTGTCGAACACACGGGGACCATAATATACATTCCTTGTTGGATATTTGTGTCCGATATCACGTTTTCCCAAGTGCCGGTATAATCCCGTCAAAGCCGAATCGACGCTAATTAACGCAATGTCTGTTTAGAATCAATGATATCATAACAACACCATGCATATATATGTGCAGGAGATACTCGAGCTAGGATTCCTCTTATGCCTGAGTTGAGGAATATTCACCCAAATCCAAGATGGCGGCCAAAATGGCCACAGAGAAATAGAAATATCGCCGAAAATCACGAATTTTAACATCAGTGAGCGTTATTGTCACGACAACTCCATACATGCTTACTATTGTTAGTTGGGAACAATGAGACGAAGAACTGTTCTTATATCACATCCAAATAAAAGTCCCCCAAATTAAAAATGGCCAACAATTGCGGACAGATTTTGAAAAATCACTCATATTCACATCATTGGGCATTATTGTCGTGACAACTCCACACATTCTGACAGTTGAGTTGGAAATACTGAGTCGAAGTAATTATCTTACATCTCATGCAAGAAATTGTTTTCCAAATCGAAAATGGCGGCCAAATTGGCGACTGAAATTGAAAAATCGCCTACATTCCTTTTACTTTCTTACGATGGACGTATATAGATGTTACGCGAATGCTACACACAATTACATGTTCATATGGAATATTGATATGAGGTATTCGGTTGAGTTTGGCAATTGATACTCACATTCAAGATGGCGGCCAAACTGCCTTCCAGAAATTGAAAATAAGTCGATATTTTCACATACTAATATCAACTTTTTGTCATAATATCGATATGTATGGACGAAACGGTATATAAGCCATCTACTAGTTCCAACATAGCTCGTAGCCTTCTGGAAGAATGAAAACCCACTTAATAATCGCGATGCGGCATTTAAAAATCCATTCTGCACTAAGCGCCCATAATGGCCTTAACCGTATATACGTGAGCCGAATAGTCACATGACTTCCAAGATTCAAAACAACAATACCTGAGCTGATTCTGATTTTCTACATTCAGGATTGTCTGGACCAGCTTCCGTCTCTTCGTCGGATTAATCTATCTCGCCCATACCAACATTCTTCTACGCTTCTTGGGAGAATGGTCCCACTAATCGGAATATTTCAAAAAATATATATGCCGGTGTCCAGTGTTTTTGTCTTGAAAGCTGGGAATTCTTATCCTTATTATTGGCGAGCTTCATTCTTTGTAGCATATGGTATAATTCAGCTGCTACATATGACATTTTGGGCATCAGCTTGTGCGATCAACTAGAAAGGTATGCGGTTGATGCGTATACTAGCTTTCAGAATGACCTCTCTATCTAAGCTCAGCTTGTGTGACCTAATGGGGATAACAACATGTACACCTTGTGATCTTCCCAGCCAGCCACTTCTCAATATATGGTTCATCAATTCACATAAGCATCGAACGCACTGACACAACCGGACAACTTCTGTATATGGTTTCGAAGTTTGAAAACCTAACATTTGACCGATGCCTCTCTGCTAAGACGTACCCACACGTCTTGATCATAATCCTTAGAAAAATATTGGTGGCGTCCAGTCTCTCCGAACGTATCTAAGCAGATAATAACAATACACGCGGTGCTAGTTTGTGGGCATGTGTCATGTTAGTGGAAATGAAATGGGACCATGACTCAACCGCCACTTTTGGTATGTTTCAGTGGACTCAGACAGGATATCATGGGTTGCTTTGCTTTGCTTTCATTGTGTACTAAGATTGTATCCTCCCACCTGTTTGGAAGCCGTTCTTAATCAACTGGACCAGGTGTGCTCCATTGGATACTACTATGTAACCACCCCCTGACCGGGGTGTAATCTTAAAGACGATGCCTTTGATAGTTGGTTGATATGTCATACTCGCGCTGGGTGGTGGTCGGTATAGTTCAAGAAAGTGCGAATGCCATCAACACAAGGGTGGATTGTTCAACGCGAAGAACATCCACAGGAAAGCTACGTTGGTGAGATCTTACAATCAATTCAACATACTTTGGGTACACCAAGTGATTTCTTGGCAACATCACCATTCCGACCATTTGCCTGCATGAGACATGTTAACTATTATATTCTATAGTTATCCTATATGATCATAAAGGTCACGTTCGACCTTTGAAAGTTTTCACTGTTCACAGCCATTGCCATCGAGACTATAAATTGTTCTTGACACATAAATAGTGAAAAAAATGCACCACAGTTACTGACATTTTCTTGAAAAATACCGCCCACATATTTACACTAACCCTGCGAGATGATGATAACAACAACGCATACCTTCATTCTATAAAGACATTATCCTTTAGCTCATCTGACTGTTCTGGGGAGGCTAGCGTAGTATTATCCAGACAAAATTATACGTCTGGTCCACTTAATTCAGACCGGCTTCGAAAAGGATGCGGAAATACAATCGTACCACACTAAAATCACCGACATGCATGGCATTCTATATCTGAAACATACACCTGGTGTAGGGATGGTGTATACCGTGGCACCATTTCATTCCCACTATCATGGCGCATGTCCACAACTAGCACCGCAAGTATTGTTCTTCTCTGAAGGGAGCTCTTCGACGAGACGATTGCGGGACGTCACGTAGACTGCTTAGGATCATGTTCAAAAAGTGTAGGTAGCCGGTACATTATGGTGTTCTCCTTAGCAGATAGGCATCCGTCCAAGGGAATGTGACAGCTAGCAACCTTCGAAACACTGCTGAAGTTGTCTACGTATGTAATAGTAAAACTGATGGAGCTTATATAGCGCGTATCCACACGATTGCCCTAAGAGCTTCACATTATTACCCCAGCTGTTGAGTAATGCCAAGTCTTCTGCATGCTGTCATAATGGCGCTTCACAAGATTGCTCTTGCCTTACATTTACCCAACAACCAGGTCCCTATTTCTCGTCCAGGTACGACGAAGCGAGCACAGTACAAGTGACCTTGACCAAGGGTCACAACCTGGCGCGAAATTTGAAACAGCGTGTGGTTATATATAGCACACACACACCGCTTAATCTGGCCAAGCCACTGTTGTGGATACGATAGTCCACCGGCGATGCGCGAACTCACGCCGGTGCATTAACACCATTACAAGTCCGATACTCTAACCACTGGGATACCACTTCCACAATGCGTTCGCTATGGTTGTGATGTGATGACCCATCTATTGAGAAGTGACTAGCTACCTGGGAAGTTCGCCAGGTGTACATGTGGTTATCCCCATGAGGAATGAGACAGACAAATGTAGATGACCTTTTGTAAGCTAGTACACTAATCGACCATATGCCTTTCTAGTTCAAGATGACACACAAATACCATAGTTAGCAAATATTTTAAATCGAACGCTAGACACCGGAAAATGAATTGTTTGAAATGTTATGATTTGAGGGACCCTTCTCCCAGGAAGTGTTGAATAGTTTGTCGGTGTGAGCGACCTAGATTTAACAGACAATGAAATGGAATGGAAGGTGGTCCAGGTAATTATGGACTTGGCAAATCAGAATCTGCTATCAGGTAAATCTTCTAATATGAATATTCGGCTCACCTATGGCTATTATCGGCACTTAGTGAAGAACGGATTTAGAATTGCCACATCGCGATTAATAATGGTGAGTTTTCGTCCCTCCAGAAGGCTACGAGCTATGTTATGCGTTTTGGGCCGTTTTATGTTGGAACTAATAGATGGTTTATGTACCGTTTCGTCCACACATATATTATGTACGCCAGATGCATCCTTAAGCTGTGAATATGAGCAGCACGTTCAGTTTGGTTGAAATTTTTAAAGCTTGATCTACGTTCGACTAGTTTAGACCATGTCCATGAATTTAGTGTGCCTCAAGGTTGTCAAGGTTATCAAGGTATCTGATATCTTCCCGCCATAGTGTAGTGTAAGGTTGTGTACCAGCAATGCCAACCTCGTCCACTTTGGTGTGGCGTTCGCAATTGATGATGCCAGACATGTACTGAACTCGAGCTGTCTACATGTTTCAACATATTTGTTTTTCCATTTCCAAATGTCGTCGATATGGTGTCGCAACCGATACAGGCATGTATGGAAAGAATGTGTGCTTTCTTCACCATCCCAGATTGCGACACAATATCTCTGTTATTCCTTGAGGAGCGCATAGCTTCTGATTGCAGATACATTTCGGCCATGTCTTCTGTCCAATGATACAAAAACATATCGACATTTTCGCTATCATCAGCAAAGACTATAGTCTCGCGTCCATTGTACATTTAACTATCATTGTGTCCGCATCATAAGTATGTGCTTCTGCGAACGGTATGACCCTTGGATATGGGATGCATACTGATCCGCCCACTTCACGCGATGGGTAATAGCGCCATATATCGCACCATTCATCACAATTGTTGATGATTCAGGGAGCCTGTCGTTTTCAATGGATTCTGCTATGGACAGAGCTAAATGTGTTTTGGCGCTTTCCTGAGAGAAGTATCTTTGAAAATTGATTTATTTTTATTTAAACCTATCTATCGTCCTGTATAATGAATGTATTCATACATAAATATAAGCAATTGGAGGACAAGTTCTGACACTTCGGTGAACATCCGCTCCTTACAACAAATATAAATTGGACCACAAAACCACAAACAATGTGTAAAATAGGCGGTATCGGTATTACCTAATGTTTTCATTTGAATGCGATGGATCGCACTGTTGCACAGAAGCTGGAATTATCACAATGGACGATCCTTGAGCCGAGGGAAACAAACTGTTGGATGTCGTTTCCATTACTGTTGCCGTTTACGAAGAGGGGTGTGAAAACACACATATGTTGGTTCCGCTATTACCCGTTCCACCGCTATTAGCCGTCCCGATTACCAGGGCACCGGGTGATATATGGATTTAAAACAAATAATCTGTGCAAAAATTTTACATTAGCGTATATGCATTTTTACATTTTATACTTCTGGTAAGATGTCACAGGAAGGACAAAGAAACAAACAAATATTCCGATAAACCAAAATATTACTTCCGTCCATTATACACTGGAGTATATGAGATGAGTAACCCCAGATGTGGCATTATACTAGCATGTAATATAATTGTATCGCGAATCAATTCGTAATTGATCGTTGCTCTTAAAATTTACTAACATATGAATCTATCGTTTGTGTGGTTATTTCTTCCAGGCTGGTCTGGCTGCAAACCAACTCACTATCATGCTAGAACCCGAAGCAGCCGCCATCTACTGCAATCATTATTTTACAAGAAGTGCCTGGAGAGGAAACGAAGGACAATCACTGGATATTTCAATACCAGGATCTAAATTTCTTGTTGTTGACATGGGAGGTGAGTTTATTATGCAGGGACGTGGTCGTGCGTATGGTCTCATCTGCCCTGTGTTGTCCGGGATATTCTCGTTGCACCCTCCCACACATCCATATTTGCACTCCTCCTCTTGGGGTGGAACTTTCCATGACATGACATAACAACCTATAAATACTCATATATTTTCTGAAAGTCATTCCGAAGACACCCATAACTTTTTTGATTTTATCAGATGAGTTTGTGAACAATTTTTCAAACATATTCCAAAAACAAGACGTGTCTGCGACTGCCAGTAATTTTTGACCGGCTTGCTGATTGATTGACAATAATCGAGAGAAAAGTTCACAAATGTTGGCGTAAAAAAATAAATGTGCATATATATCCGATAGAGTATTGAAGAAACACTTGAAATATTAATTTCCTCCATACCAAGAAGTCTATCTGATATTAAAACAGAATTGAACTTGAAAGTATAGTTAAACAATTGGAATTTGATTTGATAATATATTAAAATTCTGGGAATTCCACGTGACCTTGACCCGTGCATTCTTGTTTTACTTTCGCTTTAAATATTTGTTGCCAGTCGCAGACACGACTTGTTTCTGGAATTAGTTTGATGACTAAAGTTGAAAAATTTGTCACCAACACATTGTATGAAATTAAAAAAGGTATGGGTGGCTTCGGAATGACATGCGGAACATATATGAGCATTTATAGTTTATGTCATCGCCTTTAATTACACGTTCTCGACAAATTATTGCTCAAATATATTGATTTTATAACTATGTCAAAGGCCTCTGAGCGGACAGGGAGGTTGACGCCCCCATTTCTTCGGTAGATTTCGGTAGTTTCCTTGGGCAAATTTGAACTTTTTTTGTGCAAATCATGAAGAGTAATTCATGGACAATATGTACAAATATTTGTCACAGCCACAATTTCTGTGGAAAATAAACAATTCTTGATTGTACCTATACCGAAGATAGTGGCTCGGCATAGATTTGAAGTACAGTACCCCCTCCCAAGTTAGCCAATGCCAATGCTGGAAATTGTGTAGTGAAGTTGTCAGTGTCAACAATTTCAAGTGCTTGTTTTATTTTTAGGTGGGACCATTGATGTTACAGTACTTGAGAAGCAAGCCAATTCCCGCTTGCGACACATCTACTGCACTACAGGAATAGTACGTGGAGGGGTCACAATTGATCGCGGATTTCGCGAGTTTATGTACGAAATTCTCGGTGGGGGTGATGTTCCTCTTGGTGAAAGGATTTTGGAACGCTTGCGTAGAGATGATATGGAATCTTACATTGATATGTGGCGAGAATTTGAAATCAGCAAAAGAAGCTTTAATACATTTACAAATGAATACGTTAATTTGAGAGTACCCGCCTCTCTGGCGACAATGGTCGAAAAAGAAACCGGTCGCTATACTCTGAAAAACATGCTAAATAAAGTTTACACCAGAGGTAGAATTACACAAATTGGTGATAAACTGAGGTGCAATTCGTCTGTGTTTCTTAACATCTTCGGGGAAGCAGCGCGGGACATAATCGATCATCTCAACGACTTATTTAACGAGCCTAATACTCCAGACGTTCACAACATCATTCTTGTTGGGGGCTTTGCGTGTTCGGAGTATATGAAGAATGAGATACTAGGCTACTTTCCAGGAAAGAAAGTTTTTATCCCTGATGAACCGGACACGTCAGTCTTGATGGGTGGGGTTATCTATGGTTTCAATCCTCAAATTATATCTTCACGTATATCGAAATTCACATATGGGGTGGAGTATACAGGTAAAGTTTTTCTGTTCTTCCCAGTCGCAAGGCGGTTTCATATTCTGATTCGGAAAGGCGAGACAATATCTCCCGGTGATGTTAAAAATATGTTCATATATCCTACTCAATCAGTGCAAAAGAGAGAAGAGACTGTCAAGCTATTCATAACTGATACCATCAACCCTTATTATACATATAGCCGTGGAATCATGAAACTTGGAGAAATATATGTAAATATACCAGGTAGCGCTAGTAGAAGGATGCGACAAATCAAACTCGAATTCCGGTGGAATGATGCAGGAACAGAACTTTTTGTCACCGCCATCGACGGGAACTCAAACAGTGTTCATCCAGTGAACTGTCTGGGATGACGGAATTTGTATTCATCATCATCAGCATCATCACAGTCTTCGTCATCGTTACTATCATCTTAATTATTGTCATCAGCATCATCATTAGTAAGTTGAATGATGCAGGGACGGAACTTTCTATCACTGCCATCGATATGAAGGTAATCGTCATTGTAATCATCACCACCACGATCATCATCATTATTATTATCATCATCATCGCTATGACCATCACCATCATCGGACATCATCATCACTGCCTTTGCCACCATTAGAAATATAATTATCGTCATCATCACCATCATCACCATCATCATCGTCATCACTACCATCTTCGTCATCATTATCATCATCATAATCACCATTATTATGATCATCACTGTCATCTTTGTCGGCATCGCCGTAGTCATTATCATCATCGTTGTTTAAACAATGAATGTAGTGGGTATATGTGTGTTATTGGTGGATACGGCGCTGTGGTCGTTTTAACGATCACATTGTGTTAAACAACGAAGCGGTTCTCACTAAATGTGCAACCAACGACCACCGCGCCGTATCACACAATAACACACATCCACTATATTCATTAACGACCACGGCGCCGTATCACACAATAACACACATCCATTATATGCATTAATGACCACCGCGCCGTATCACACAATAACACACATTCACTATATGCATTAACGACCACGGCGCCGTATCACACAATAACACACATCCACTATATTCATTAACGACCACGGCGCCGTATCACACAATAACACACATCCATTATATTCATTAACGACCACGGCGCCGTATCACACAATAACACACATCCATTATATTCATTAACGACCACCGCGCTGTATCACACAATAATACACAACCATTATATTCATTAACGACCACCGCGCCTTATCACACAATAACACACATCCATTATATTCATTAACGACCACCGCTCTGTATCACACAATAACACACAACCATTATATGCATTAACGACCACCGCGCCGTATCACACAATAACACACATCCATTATATTCATAAACGACCACCGCGCTGTATCACACAATAACACACAACCATTTTATTCATTAACGACCGCGCGCTGTATCACACAATAACAAACATCCATTATATTCATTAACGACCACCTCGTTGTATCACACAATAACGCACAACCATTATATGCATTAACGACCACCGCGCTGTATCACACAATAACACACAACCATTATATTCATTAACGACCACCGTGCTGTATCACACAATAACACACATCCATTATATTCATTATTGACCACCGCGCTGTATCACACAATAACATACATCCATTATATTCATTAACGACCACGGCTCCGTATCACACAATAACACACATCCACTATATTTATTAACGACCAACGCGCCGTATCACACAATAACACACATCCATTATATTCATTAACGACCACGGCGCCGTATCACACAATAACACACATCCACTATATTCATTAACGACCACCGCGCTGTATCACACAATAATACACAACCATTATATTCATTAACGACCACCGCGCCTTATCACACAATAACACACATCCATTATATTCATTAAAGACCACCGCTCTGTATCACACAATAACACACAACCATTATATTCAATAACGACCACCGCGCTGTATCACACAATAACACACATCCACTATATTCATTAACGACCACCGCGCCGTATCACACAATAACACACATCCATTATAGTCATTAACAACCACCGCGCCGTATCACACAATAACACACATCCATTATATTCATTAACGACCACCGCGCTGTATCACACAATAACACACAACCATTATGTTCGTTAACGACCACCGCGCTGTATCACGCAATAACACACATCCACTATATTCATTAACGACCACCGCGTCGCATCACACAATAACACACATCCATTATATTCATTTACGACCACCGCGCTGTATCACACAATTACACACATCCATTATATTCGTTAACGACCACCGTGCTGTATCACACAATAACACACAACCGTTATATTCATTAACGACCACCGCGCCGTATCACACAATAACACATCCACTATATTCATTAACAACCACCGCGCCGTATCACACAATAACACACATCCACTATATGCATTAACGACCACCGCGCTGTATCACACAATAACACACATACACTATATTCATTAACGACCACCGTGTCGTATCACACAATAACACACATCCACTATATTCATTAACGACCACCGCGCCGTATCACACAATAACACACATCCACTATATTCATTTCTTATATTTATATAGCATTTTGATTATTTATTCCCATAAAAAGCTGAATGTATTCTTATTTATTTTCACAAAATCTGCAGAGAATTTGGTACCAGCCCATGCAGCACATTAAGTCAGCCGAATACAAGCACTTAGCAACGATCATGTCATCGATATAAATAACTAGCTTCAGATGCAATTCGGCTGAACTTTTTTAACACGCCCAATTATTCTTCTGACCGCTTTTAGTGATTAAGTCAACAATTTGTGATGTCGTGTTTGTGTGGAATATATCTAAGTTACTAGTTGCAACTAATAGCATATCTTTGTTATTAATGTATTTATTTCTGTGTCGTTAATCAGTGTTAAAAGGGAAATTTCAGGAAAATTTGAAAAGCTGAATTGTTTATCTTCGATGAAATTAGAAACGGAAGTTGTACCAGTCACTATAGAATAGGATTGTCCGTCTTCCATGTTATTACACGGAAGAATTTGGACAAACTGTTTTATTACATTGGCTATGATCAGACACTTGTAACATTATTAGCATTCATCAATATGTCTTATGGTGTGGCATATCGCAATAAGTGACATTCAATGTAGTTTAGGATTGGCCGCGTGTTCAGGTGTCAATCTGATTGTGCGATATTATTTTGTCACTATAACTATAAGAAGAACAGTACGTGTCGAATTCAACGAAAATCGACGAACAACGTCATCATGTAACTTTCCCTGAAATCTTCTGGTTTTTAATAATTATGTGTTTCCTTTCGATTCCAGAAAATAGTATGATATTTATGGAGTTTCAGATGCATGTATGTACTATGTAGTCTTATGATGACAATTCGTTCCATATTAAATATATATTATTTCGTTTCGCACAGTACAGTACCAAGTGCTGTACATTGAAGGCCCACCGTCGCACAGTAGATCGGTAAATTCGTTATTATAATCTTATTATATTTCACATAACGAATTTCGATCACTTTGCACTCGTCCCGCAGGGTGTAGACTGTAGTTACTAGTGTCGTTATTTATTATGTCTTATGTTCTCAATAAAAGGTAAACTACCGCTACGCATGAACTGAAATTGTAATTCAGTATTCAGGATTTCCATGTGTAAACCGGTAATCGAAAGACACAGTAACAACATTTTCAAATTACGACATTAATGCTTTAGGCCCACCGATCTACTGTGCGACAAAGTTGCTCGCACAAATTCAAAACAGCAGCGTCGTATTAGATAATAATTGGTGACGTAACATAATCAGATATAGTCTATATACGACCCAAAGCGTTCGGCTTTGGTTCGTTATAATAGAATAGCATTGCGCAGCCAATCAAATCGCGAGCAAGTCACGTGCGATATAATATTAAAAAATAATACATGGATTGGAGTTGATTATGCCAAAATAGTGGTTGACTGTTCCTCGTCAAGGACCATTATTTTGGCATAGTCAACGACAAGACATGCATTAATTATTATATTGTATCGAAGATTGGTTTCAATTCTCACACAATTTCTTGTCTGATTTTGTCACATTTTTTATTTACTGTGAATATTGAAAATCTGGATTAAAAAAAGGACTGTTCGCGATTGGCCGCGTCTTTTGGGTGGCAATCCGATTGCACGAAATGGGTCTGTTACTATAAATAAAAAAAAGAGTAGTAGGCGAGTCGTAATCCTACTGGGGTACTATCGTAAAATAGTATAGCTCTGTGCAGCCAATCTAAACTCGAGAAATACATAGCAGAGTTATGGAGGCACGGACTGGGCGTTGATTGCTTCATATGTGCTTAAATCAGTGAAATGGCCATGTGTCGATCGGAAAGGCACATTGAACTGTCCCTCAAACAAGGTCAAGCTTAAAAATAGGTCCCGATATCTAATATTAATGTTTCGTACTGCCAATTTAGAAATATTACTTTTATGGAAATAACTACTTCACTCTCTATATTTCCACTCAACCGACACAGCGTACAGTGTTTAACATCATGGAAAGTTGTATGAAGTTTGTCGAAGTATGTCACCCTCTCCCTCGAACGAATATCCTCTATCCATATCTCCGGCCACCGGTATTGGCTGTCTGTTGATTCACGGTTTGTCTATCTGGCATATGAATGCATGGGAATAACCTGGAAACATGTCTATTATCAGATATTCTTCATGTATGTTTAGGACCATCCAGTATTCGTTTCTTCCGTATCCTGGATCGATTGGACCCCACTCAACCCACGGAACGACTTTGTCTAGATAATCGTACAGTACTTTGTCGTTAGCCTTTTCGTACCCGCCGAACCATATGCGACCTGAAAAAATGTTAGAATATTCAATAAATGTCCTCATTATCGAACACTGTAGCGGTTTCACTGGTTACCACAGTTTTTTTTATGGATTTTCCTAATTTCTAAAAGTATACAATGCAATAGAACATGTCATGAATCTAAATACTCGGCATGGCTACGCTGTCTTAGTTAGACGCAATATCGTGGCTCTGCTTATAAACAATCAAACCGATAAACACTGATAAACTGAACAACACTCGACCTGTATTTTCTCGGACACAAAGCGTGTTTTGTGAATAATATCGCATTCATATCATCATTATGCTATACTATTGGTATATTCTTGAGGAAATTATCATAAATTGAAAAATCTTATTTCTAAATTATAACCTTTAACTATATAGGTAATGTTTTATTTAGAATGGATATAAATAAAATATTGTTTAAATGTCAGCCTCTTTAAAAAAAACGACGATAATCTTATGAGATTGACGTATGTATAATCCAGTATGAGATTGACGTATGTATAATCCCGTATGAGATTGACGTATGTTTAATCCCGTATGAGATTGACGTATGTATAATCCCGTATGATATTGACGTATATATAATCCCGTATGAGATTGACGTATGTTTAATCCCGTATGATATTGACGTATATATAATCCCGTATGAGATTGACGTATGTTTAATCCCGTATGATATTGACGTATGTATAATCCCGTATGATATTGACGTATGTATAATCCCGTATGAGATTGAGGTATGTATTAATCCCGTATGAGATTGACGTATGTTTAATCCCGTATGAGATTGACGTATGTATAATCCCGTATGAGATTGACGTATATATAATGCCGTATGATATTGACGTATATATAATCCGGTATGATATTGACGTATGTATAATCCCGTATGAGATTGATGTACATTTAAGAAATAAATACACGGTGTAGAGGTGTGTATGGTCAAGTTGTACCACAAAAAACTGATTGTAGGACGACGCGTAGCGGAGTCCTACAATCAGGTTTGTGTGGTACAACTTGACCATACACACCGATACACCGTGTATTTATTTCTTTTGTAATACGACTGAAAGTTTATGGTCACAATTCAACTGAATAGTCAACGAAATACTGCGCTTTTTCGGTCTCAGGTGAGAAAACATTTCGTGGTGTAATTCGTATTGGGCGTACTAGATTTCTTTGCATGGAGTACTCTGGTAATGTCTTGTCTTGTTATGAAATTCCCCCGTTGACTTTTCGAGGCACCTCTTCTAGAAATAATCGTTGTGATTGGCTAAAAAACGATTTGTTTTCAGCGGCGCCCGTGCGTTTCATTTAAATTGTACAGGAAATACGATTTCGGTCATTTCTGTTTTGAACGTTGTTGGGACAACATGAATATGATCATCGACTATGGACCATTTTCCTTACACAAAGCGATCTAAATGATCTAGTTTACTAAACTAATCTTATTCCCCTTCTGTATACTGGTGAACAAACGCTTTCATTTTCAACTTGATTCCGAAATATCGAATATGATCGAGATTCGAATCGACGAATGCACAGCCCGGCCCCATGGATTTATTTTGTCATTTAATATACTTATTAAGTAACTTTCTTTGGTCGTAACATATATCAATATACCATAACATCATTTGGACCATATTCATTGGCAACCAAACTGGTTTCAAGCGACAAATCGCTAGAAAATTCGCAAGATTGTCAAGATGTAGCAAAACTCAAAGTATTACGGGTGCGGGTGTACTCCGTTGATGCCCCATTTGCGCGGAGTTCGAAAAGACGGGAAAAGTCGCGTGCGGCGATCTGAATAAACCGATTTTTTTCGTGGTACAATTGGAAAAAGTCGAATTGTACCACAAAACTGGAACGAGATAGCCATGGTAACTCGGGCCACTGGCCAATCAGGACATGGCTTTTAAGCATAGTTAGGCAGGGTCGTATTACAAGTATTTATAATCCCGTATGAGATTGATGTACATGTATGTATAATCCCGTATGCTATTGACGTATATATAATCCGGTATGTGATTCCGGTATTGATGTGATTTCCTTCATTTCATCGACGTTATTGCATTGGCTGTGACATACATGTAAAGCTCATTACGAGGGTTAACCCAGTCGATAACAATTACATCAAACACAGCTTCGCCATTGATTATATTTAAATTATGAGATAACATTTGTGTTTTAGACCAAAATTCGATTATTGTCTGTTTCAACGGGTGAGATGGTGCAGTTCGGAATTCTAAGGTTTACACCACGCACAACTATCCACCCGACTGGCCAGGTCCCTGCAGTCCTGTATATAAGTGAAAAAACTATATCGCATTATCACAAGAACAGAACAACGTGCAATTACTTCGTTTAATCCGAGGATAGGAGTTTTATTAATAACTATAGCCCTGTCAGCAATATTTTTATTCGGGATTCTGGGATGGGTAAGATTCATTTTTTGATAAATTTGTTGTACTTACTTGTTCCAGTCCGTTTAGCAATGATTGAATTCACCATTTTGGTGTGGACGGCTCTGCTGGGAATCTCAACAAAATGGCCGCTGTCGTTGAAGCAAACCTTTTCAGCGTCCTCTCGGAGCAAGAGTGTCTCATCCAACTTCATGCACATCTCGACGTCGATGTCACTGTATGTGTACGTATTGTACCCGAGATATGTAGGACACCACTCCTCTGTGAAGGGGATTAATTAGTTAATTATGAGGGATGTCAAGTGAACAATTTTGAATGGGGATTTCCATGCAAATATGTGGAGCAAAAGTTACAGAGTTGCACATATTATTTATGTATTATCTGGCGGGTCCGCTTGGTAAATTATACATTTTTGCAATATATATTTGAGTATTTTTTTCTTGAATTACATCACTTGACCTACATTGGAAAAAAATAATATAAAAGTCCCAAGCGGACCCGCCAGATAAATAAATACCTGTTGTTTCCAATACCGCATCAAGTCACACTCTGAATTATGTGCAACTCTGTGACTTTTGCTCCGCAGATTTGCATGGCAATCCCCATTCAAAATTGGTCACTCGACCTCCGCCTTAAGGTGGTCCATTTACAAAGATACATCTTCAAACTTTAACGAATTCACTAAAAAGCTGGAACAATTAAAGATAGTGTATCTCTTCCGGGCCATATCTGTAAAAATAAATCTCGATTACAAGACTAAAAATAGATTAATTGTGCATAGTATTTGTCTAAAACCAAGCATAATTCGCGGTGAAATATATTAGTTGAAATAATAACAAAGCCTTCATTAATGGTGCCAACAATATAGAGTTCTCCCTCTTGGTTAATGGTGCCAACAAGATAGAGTACTCCCTCTTGGTACTCCCTCCCGTTTTGCGCTTGCGCGAGATCGCGTGAAAATGATGTTCTTAAAATAGCCGTAAAACTATCACAAAAGGTTGTATGTATAATACAAAAACAAACTAAAATAAAATCACTAATATGATCATGTACGTAAACGTAATTTGCGCCCGCTTGTTACTGTTCATGGGATTATCGGATGAATTGTTATCTGAAAAGAAGGATTTGATGATAAACCCTAAGGGTGGATACACACGTGCATGTAATCTCTGTATGTAAAATACATGTATTTTACATAGCCACATGTATTTTACATAGCCGCACCAATAATTGACAACATTGATCACCTGTGCGCGAGCGGTTCATTGTCAACAGGCCAGACAAGTGAGTAGTCATAAGCGAAGTCAAACTCTCTGTTATCAAGACATTTAAGGCCAGTCCAAAACAGGTCTTCTCTTACGGATGTGGAAATTAGTTAAGTCTGTGTGATATCTGGCATTTTATTAAGATACGAACACCAGAAGCGACACAGCTGGTGTATACAGGCTTGATATAGAACATTTTCGACTATGATGCTTGCTTGGAGTGGGGTTTCGAAAGCTTCAAGTCGCTAAGGGACTTAGTTGAATGTATCGGCCGGAATAATCTGGGCAAGAAGGTACAATATGATGGCCCGATTCGTCATCTCCGGTTTAAACCTGGTCTACGTAAACATCTAGGTTTAAACCGCCGTGAGTCAGCAAAATCCGTGGTTTAAACCCGCGAACACAGGTTTAAGTGACGCATTCGTCATCTTTGGTTTAAACCTGGTCCAGCCAGACCGTTGGTTTAGCAGTAGTGTCTCTGTATCGTCGAGATAATTAATCGTACTTTCCTAATGCGGACCGCCTCGTTTTATTGATTGCGAAAATCAATAATTACGACAACGACCATATTTTGATTGGAAATTTATAAGCGACAAGCACTCACACATATACAGCGTGCGGGGATAAGTTTTTGTCAATTTCGATAATTTGTCTACGTTTCATAAACTTAAACCAGCAACTAAACCATCTTATTCGGCGGTCCAGCTAAACCAGCTTTACCGAGGCTAAACTTGAGATGACGAATCCGTCTTTTCTTCATCGCGGTTTAGAATTGTAAAACAATCAATCAAAGGGTGGAGCTGTAAATTATCTCGAGTGAGGGCGTGTCTACGTGGCGACTGCCGACTGGTGTTATCGTGTCACAGTTGATTCATTCGCACGTGAGCGTTGCTCAGATATGGACAAGTTCCTTCAATATAATGTTTACAGCTATATTGTGGCAATCACAAATACAGGTGTTTTCTACGAATTCATTTGAAGGGTTGAACGTTTTAATTATGACACCAAACGATGCTACTACATGACCACATATGCTATACACAAAGTTCAACCCGTGTACCTGATATCACCAACCCGGAAGGTATCACGAAACCGGACCATGCGGTTTTTGATAAATGAACATATCCTCCCTCAGATGAATGTATTTATCGCCCGGTTGATGTTGCTATCCACTATTTAAAACATAAATTCGTAAAGCGTAATGTTCCCTCATTATGATAGCTTGCTGTCGCCCCGCTACATTTAATGGACATTCCGGCTCATATCCGTTTTTATCATAAATCCTGGACACTTTTTGACGTTAGATAGTTCGTTTGAGGTATAATTAGCCGCCGCTAACGGCGGAAAATGCAAGTATCAATAGAAAATATATGTTCGAGTAACCTTAAGTTGTTCCACCCTACAGTGCGATTCGTAAAGAAAAAAAATCACTAACCGCGATCAAGTGTAGGTACTCACCATAATTATGGGGGTCAAAGCCGCGGATCGACACTGCAATAAGATGTCGCCAAACCGGAGTTGGGATGTCAAAGATGCGGATTATATATTTCGCATTTTGACTGTTTTTGTCGGTGAATTAGTACTGATAATCACTCAATGTCAGTCACGCATTCTAATGAATCGATTTTCAATTATTATAATAATTATGTAATATATATTAAGTCATACTTCATTATAAAAGCTATCAAGTTTGTCAGTTATTCACTTATGAATTGTTGACGGCGGTGTGGTCCATATAGGATGCAGACCGCATAACATTTCCTTAAATCATTGGTGAAGCTGGTTCCGCCAGTTCGGATTCGATTGCACGAAAGAAAATCCGTAGAATGGCACGTACTTTAGGACTTGAGCTAGTAAAATATCCCCATTATATGGAATATACCATTATCTTTCGGACAGGTCTTCACATGGCAGATGTTTCTTTGTCGTTGTGTGTGTTGGTGGGCGGGGGAGGGGCGTGTGTGCACATGGGTGGGCGTATTCGTATGTTTGTTTGTGTTTTAATTTCATGCTAATACATGCCTTGTATATAGTAGGATATTTTCAATAATATAGGCCCGGAACTGTACGTATGGTAGGGGAAAATTAAACAGTGTAAATCTTTGATGGATAGGGACGTGGCTGTATAGGGTCTCAGTTGGTGTGTCCACCTAATATTGTCTTAATGCGCATGCACCCCCGGATTGAGTAGTTCCATTTGAACCATATGTTATAGTCCAGTCAAAATACGACATATATCGGTTGAAAATATTTACATAATTTATTTTATTGTTAATGTATGCAGGGGCTTCTTCCTGACAACATATAAAACATTCGCTGCGAGATATGTTTGTAATGTATGGAAATTGTAATCGTTTCTCCCAGTTACCATAGTTCTTTTCGATCGCATTTGTTTAAGGGTAGTTAGATTGAAATGGACCCAACAAGAACTGCATTTAAATACATGTAGTGGGGACATGTTATATACCAAACGAAATGGCGTGCATTTCTATATACAACGGGGGTGTATGTGGTTGTGAATATATGATCAAGGTCAACCAGGTCAAAAGGTCACAGAGTACAAACTTAAAAGCCGGATTCTGTTTTCCGGATGCTAACTAGAAAAAGTTACCTTTCAGACTCCAGAAAAAATGGCGTCTGTCATGGCGGCCATTTTTTTTATATGCCCCAGACTATAGTATAGTACAGAATGTTATATACAATCCATCACAAATAGTATGCACATAAATTCATATACAGCTGTTTACAGTGAATTCCCCCCCCCCGCAAGTCAGGGGGGAGTCGGAAAAAATTTGCAGGCACGTATGCTGATTTTTGAATTTCGACCTTTGTTGGGACCCACCCACCCCCGCGTCCATTTTTTTTTTAATTTCGGCAGTTTTTTTCCGACCATTTTTGGACACCCACCCCCTTTTAACACTAAAACAGAGATTTGCGGGGGGAAATTCACTGTAAACAGCTGTATATGAATTTCAGTGCACACTATTAGTCATGGATGTTAACATTGACATGTAAATAGGAACGAGTCATTTTGGGGGTCATTCGGTCAAAAAAGACATGGCTGCCAGCAGCCATCTTGGATTTCAAAATTCAATCCATTAGCATGGGCTACAGGCTATACTGTTTGTATAATATTTTTGAGTTGCGGAAAAAATTGTTTGTTGGTCCTATCGACCACCCACCCACCCTGGCATATGTGCCCGGAAAAAACTTTATTTCCACCCCCGTGCGCAAATCTGTTTTAGTCTTAAAAGGGGGTGGGTGTCCAAAAATGGTCGGAAAAAACTGCCGAAAGCGGAAAAAAATTTGGACGATGGGGTGGGTGGGTCCCAACAAGGGTCAAAAGTAAAAAATCAGCATACGTGCCTGAACATTTTTTCCCACCCCCCCCCCCCCCCCCCCCCCCCCCGGACGCATAATTATTTATCTTTTGTTGCGAAGTTTTGTGTCAGATTTATCATTGCTTTGTTCACTTAATTGATCCAACACACTAATATCTACATTGGTCTCCTTGTTGAACGGTTTGATCGAGGTTGGGCGAGATATCACCCAAGTAAAAAATTAAAAACACAAACCCTGTCTCTGAGGACAAAATTTAATGCATGCACGTAACTGATAGGGGGTTTGGGAAACTTTCCCGGGAAGATTTGAAAGGGGCGGAACCCCTCTCCTACAACCCACTGTGATTTAATATAAAGTACATGTTATGGTAATACATAAGCATGAATTGGTGAAGGTGAAATGGAAATGATCTAGACATTATTTCTTTTTCTTGCATGCACGTAAGATGAAGTGGCTTTATTATATACTAGCAGGGTTACCCGGCGTTGCCCAGGTTAAAGTGATGTGAAACCATCTGGATATTTGGTGGGAATAGAGAATACTCGTGCTCTCAAAGTGTTACACGTATTCTCATAAATTGTATATCAAAATGGCATCACAAAACATGATTCTTACACTTGGAATATAAGTAGTGGCTCACCTTGTCAGATCGGAGCGATTATCATTTTGGTTATCGCGTTTATTCCCTCCCACAATAAAGAATTATTTATTTATTTAACACATTAGTTCGAAACAATAAAAGACGACAATTGTGTTTTACATAGAGATGTATCAATCAATCAATCAATCAATCAATCTAGTTTATCACATCTTCATGAAGATACAGATGTCTTAAAGAGATGTCCAGGTGCTCCTCTGTTATATATACTGGCTAATCATTTTCAGTGTAAAAGAAATGATGTTATGCATGTATGTAGCAGCTACATGTGTCCGACACAGCGATAGTTTGAATTGTTTATGTTAGGCGATGCGTCTGTTCTAAAATATGAAAGAAATCCTCTGTATCTGGCAGATAAACCCTTGTCAGAGGATCCTGAAAAGTCATGTGCTACGGACTGCGTTTTCCTTTATCTCAGAAGTAACCAAACCATGTCTGACTGCACACTGCGACCACTCTTTTTGAACAGGTCTGCACTACATTTCCATAGCTCTTGTCAATTGTAACTGTTTTTGTGGAAACTATATTGAATGAGACAGACTCAATCGTGTTATAACATATACATGAGCCATTCTAATATGCAATTCTCTGACGATTCAAGGTCCCTCAGTTTGAATGAATATATGTAGCTCTTAAATATACTGTTAATGCTTTCTTCTATGTATATGTATTGCTAGATCATTATAGGAATGCCCTGATTTCCATCCCCATATAAATATGACAGTTGAGAAGATATAATTGTTCAAGTGACTTAATTCGGTCACCATTTGTCGAGATTGTGAGATTGGAATGCCAACCACTCCTTATAACGACGTGGAGATGGCATGGGAGATGACTATATATAACTTTGTTGGATATCGGCGAATTGAACATTCTTATATATGCTAGTGAATCTCCTCTCCCCATCCAATACCCAAACGGCCCCAAATGTGATATAATTAATCATGTCACTAGAGACGAACGTGCATGGATTTGGCGGAATCAGTGCTATTAATATATTTGTATCGACTTTGTTGCAACTCCACTCATGCGTGACTTGAACCGCGCCACTTGTGCCATATATAAACCACGTCTATTAGACTCATGCATGCATTGTATAATGGAGATGATTATATATAAGTTTGGTGGTATTCGGCAACTGAACAAATTCTTATCATATTTAGTACCCCCCCCCCCCATCTCTCACACAAACGGCACCAATTTCGCGTCTTTAAATCACACGTTTATATTCCTCGTATCAATAACGTCACTTTAGAAAAGTTTAACCCTGACCATTATCTTACTCGTAAAAAGTTACCACTGTCAGACCGCCTTGGTGCCATCTCGATTGTACCCTTAAAGTTATTTGTATACATATGGCAATATTTGTTCTCATTATAATCGAATAATTTCTCAACCAGAGTCTCTTTTGACTAAGTGCGGCCATGTTGGACGCCATCTTGGATCCTGGATTGTCCCCAAATCGGATTTTGGATATGTTGTACCACAGATTATCCCGCGTTGAATGACACCAAGATCGCTTCTTTAACAATTTTTCTGAGTCAACCCCATTTTTGCGTACAACGAGCATACTATATTGGTAAGAAAAATTGTCTATTGTCCGACCAAAATATATCTTCAATTTACAGAAGGGACAAAAAACCTCCTAAGTTCGAATCAGCTGGATGCTACGCTAGCACTCCCCGCGTTTAAAATATTAATGGTGTAACCCGAATAACATCGGTTCTCGATCTGGAGAAAACAGCGGGCGTTCAGAACATTTCACACTAACCTATTGGCATGCATCGACCAAGACCCTACTTGCACATACCATGAAGGTTCGATTATATCTTGTGCAAGGGAAATGACAACATGGGGTATATTTAGTATGTTCGACGCCTACAGCGCTATGCCCTTGAATAAAACACACTCAAAATAATTGTTCAAGTAACTTAATACGGTCACCATTTGTCCAGATTGTGAACTTAGAATGTCAACAACTCCTCATAACGACATGGAGATGGCCTGGGAGATGACTATATATAACTGTGTTGGATATCGGCGAATTGAACATTCTTATAAATGCTAGTGAATCTCCTCTCGCCATCCATGAACCAAATGGCCCCAAATGTGATTTAATTAATCATATCATTAGATACGAACGTGCATGAATTTGGTGGAATCAGTGCTATTAATATATTTGTATCGACTTTGTTGCAACTCCACTCATGCGTGACTTGAACCGCGCCACTTGTGCCATATATAAACCACGTCTATTAGACTCATGCATGCATTGTATAATGGAGATGATTATATATAAGTTTGGTGGTATTCGGCAACTGAACAAATTCTTATCATATTTAGTACCCCCCCCCCCCATCTCTCACACAAACGGCACCAATTTCGCGTCTTTAAATCACACGTTTATATTCCTCGTATCAATAACGTCACTTTAGAAAAGTTTAACCCTGACCATTATCTTACTCGTAAAAAGTTACCACTGTCAGACCGCCTTGGTGCCATCTCGATTGTACCCTTAAAGTTATTTGTATACATATGGCAATATTTGTTCTCATTATAATCGAATAATTTCTCAACCAGAGTCTCTTTTGACTAAGTGCGGCCATGTTGGACGCCATCTTGGATCCTGGATTGTCCCCAAATCGGATTTTGGATATGTTGTACCACAGATTATCCCGCGTTGAATGACACCAAGATCGCTTCTTTAACAATTTTTCTGGGTCAACCCCATTTTTGCGTACAACGAGCATACTATATTGGTAAGAAAAATTGTCTATTGTCCGACCAAAATATATCTTCAATTTACAGAAGGGACAAAAAACCTCCTAAGTTCGAATCAGCTGGATGCTACGCTAGCACTCCCCGCGTTTAAAATATTAATGGTGTAACCCGAATAACATCGGTTCTCGATCTGGAGAAAACAGCGGGCGTTCAGAACATTTCACACTAACCTATTGGCATGCATCGACCAAGACCCTACTTGCACATACCATGAAGGTTCGATTATATCTTGTGCAAGGGAAATGACAACATGGGGTATATTTAGTATGTTCGACGCCTACAGCGCTATGCCCTTGAATAAAACACACTCAAAATAATTGTTCAAGTAACTTAATACGGTCACCATTTGTCCAGATTGTGAACTTAGAATGTCAACAACTCCTCATAACGACATGGAGATGGCCTGGGAGATGACTATATATAACTGTGTTGGATATCGGCGAATTGAACATTCTTATAAATGCTAGTGAATCTCCTCTCGCCATCCATGAACCAAATGGCCCCAAATGTGATTTAATTAATCATATCATTAGATACGAACGTGCATGAATTTGGTGGAATCAGTGCTATTAATATATTTGTATCGACTTTGGTGCAACTCCCCTCATGTATGACTTGAATCGCGCCACTTTTATCTTATATAAACCAGGTATATTAGACTCATGCATGCATTATATAATTGAGATGATTATATATAAGTTTGGTGGTATTCGGCCACTAAACAAATTCTTATCATATTTATTACCCCCCCCCCCCCCATCTCTCACACAAACGGCACCAATTTCGCGTCTTAAATCACACGTTTATATCCCTCGTATCAACAACTTAACTTTAGAAAAGTTTAACCCTGACCATTATATTACTCGTAAAAAGTTACCCCTGTCAGACCCCCTTGGTGCCATCTCGATTGTACCCTTAAAGTTATATATATAACACAGAAAGCTAGATGTTCGCAAATATTTGATTCATTGTATCATTTGAGAAGAACGTGTATGTGTTTGATTAATTGGCACTAAACTTTGGATATTATTATTTGTTTGTTTGGTGCTAATCCGCGACTAAACAATTTTTTATCAAATTTAGTGCTCACCCCATCCCACCCCATCTCTCACAAAAGCAGCACCAATATGACGTCACGCGATTAGATACCTCATATCATGGATAAGAATGTGTATCAATTTGGTGGCAATTGGCGCTAAAGATAATGTGTATCAATTTTGGTGCCCCTCTTCGTTTCAGGGCACCCCTGACTCGAATGACGCCACGTTTGACAGCTTTAAGCCACGCCATTAGACACCTCATATCATGGGATGAATAAGTTTCGTGGCAATCGGCGACTAAACCAATACTTATCAGATTTAGTACCCACCTACCGCCCCAAATCTCTAATCCCAACGACACCAATTTGGCGTCTTTAAATCACGCAATAAGATTCCTTGTATCATGGAGAAGATCTCAGAAGAATGTGCATAAATTTGATAGAATTCGGCGCTAAAGTTATTTTGATCCATTTTGGTGCCCCTCTCCCCTTCCGGGCATCCCTGGCGCGAACGGCGCGACTTTTGACATATTTAAACCACACCATTAGATTCCTCATGTTATGGGGATGATTATATTTAAGATTGGTGGCAATCGGCGACAATTTTTGTTCTGACCCTCCCCCTTTTCTGCCCCTGACAACAGCGGCGTCACTTTATAAAATTATAACCCTCGCCATTATCTTTCTCGTAAAAAGTTACCCCTATTAGACCCCTTTTTTGTCATCTAGGTGGTCCCCTGTGAATTTCTATAGAACACAGACAGACAGACAGACAGACAGACATTCGCAAATATAGATATAGATGGCAGGATAACCTCCTTAATACATGGTATTAACTGTGTCCACAACATGACCGTCTTATATTACCATAGTCGTATGGTATTGTTTCGCCATGTGGGGTCTTAATACAAACCCGATTCGGATACGACTAAACTGTTATCCGAAACGACAGCATGCATGTTCGTGTGAACATGGACTTATGTATACGTCATTTTCATTCGCCTTTTTGAATGAGGAAATTTGACTGCTGAGATGACTGTTCAATTAATTTAATTAATCCACCCATATTATATGTGTATACATGATTCGAAAATGTATACGGACTCATATTCAGATGAGATAATTAGTCCAACTCATCAGTCTCAGATACATACGAAACACGCGAAAACTCACCAGAACTCTATAAGTACTATGGATATTTACTGCACAGAAGATCCGGTGTTACTGACATCTTGGTCCGCCCCTTGACATCTATCTGGATCGAAAGTGGTCCCACCATATTGAGAATGACATGTGCTTTTTTTTAAATATGGTCAATCCTATGCTTCTTTGACAAAATCAATTATATACCGTCCACTGCAGCAATTCGTGGGTAGATTTGTATGGCTATAGCATGATTTTGCTATTGTGTGTGATTTAGAATGGGGATAAACATGCTGTCTGTTTGATTTGGGACGTTTTTCGGTAGGTTTTCCGATGCAAAATATCCGTTTTACCGGCTACACGCTGCGCCGGTATTTAAAACTGTATTTTCCATCTCAAAACTCCACAGATAATCGTCCCAAATCACACCAGAAAAACATGTTTATCCTCTACATATCTGACGCTCGTTGTATTACCATATCAGGAATAGACTAACTAGAACGCTCCTTATTATTCTTTGCTCTGAGAACAATCAGTACCCAACTTATCTATGACTTGACCAACATCTATACATCGATTTCCAAACTATTAGTGCGAACCCCTATTGAGATAATGGCTCCCGGAGCATCAGTAATGATCTCCAGTCTGACTTTGCTCAACTATAGTTTTCGTGTTCAATCCTGAAAACTAATGAGAACATTTTAATGAACATTGTGACTTTTCGATGCTGAAAATTTGAGAAATGTTCTCAGGGTGTTTAGATGCCGATGCACATTACATGGCCATGGCTCGTTCATACTTCCATGTATTTGGAAGAAGGTAAAGATGGGTCGCTAAATACACGAATTGCTGATCGAAAAAAAAAACATTTGTATACCCTGAAAAATCTTTCCAAAGTAATATCATTTTGCCAGCTGCTTCCAATCGTTGACATACAAAATAAACGCTCTTTATTTGCCAAATCAGGAATAGATCCCCCAATCACACAGCCGCAAAATTATTATATTGTTATGACATTAATTGTTATTAATTTGGGAGAACGCTCTTTATTCTTCTATTCTGCTCTGAAGAAAAATCGGCTCAAACTAATCGGTGACTTGAGTAGGTCTTTCTGTGAGTCCGTCTGTCCTAGTTTCCTTCGACGTGAACCAGCTAGTGTAATATGTTGGGATAATGCTGGTTTTACGTCGAAGTCTCGAAATCAGACTTTATGCCCATATCCAGTCACTTTAATCGATTTTTAATATTGGTGATTAAATACACAAAATGCCGACAATCTTAGTATAATCTGAAATGTCTTGCAAAAAGTGGTCGCAAATTTGAAGTTCTTTTCAATCTTTGATATATAACATACACACTCTTTATTGTTTCATATAGTCTGAAGAAAATCGGAACAGAACTTGGTATGACTATCTGAAACAGATGAAGTCCGTATACAATTAAATGACCAATATCCGGTGAAGTTGAACATCGATTCCATGGTATTAGTGCGGACCCCTATTTAGATAATGATTCCAGGAGCACCGTTAAAGATGTCTTACCTGACTTGACTCCACTATAGTTTTCGTTTTCGATGTTGAAAGCTAATGATTACATTTTAATGAGATATTTACGACGCCAGTTATCGACATTTGTGACTCTTCGATGCTGAAAATAATGAGAAATGTCCGTGATATGTTTAGAGCGTGTATACGCCCTCCGTTGCAAACTATCTACACACATTAAACGGGAATGGCTCACATGAACCTCCAAATATATCGACGAGTAATAGACAGAGAGCCCAGAGAGTTTCAATTGCACTATCGCATACGAAATGTTTGATGCCTTCGATTTGGTATCACGTTTGGACCACCGCAGAAACCCCATTCTGAAGTGTAATAATCCTGGCGTGTTGTGGTCGCTTAGACTCCAGACAAGATGGCGTCTGTCATGCCGACCATTTTGCTTGATATGCACCATAGTATATACATGAAGTACAGAATGTTTCATATAGGCGGTCATGCTTTCCACGCGATTCGCCAGAGTTATACATCAGATCTAGAATTGAGCCAAAACCCAGACTAAGAGAACATTGACTTCGGGTGTAGCCCGAAAAATGCATGGATATATAGATTTGTCCCCCTGATGAACGGTTTGAATGAGGTTGGGCGAGACACCCCAGTTAAAAAAACAGAAACACTGTCTCTGATGACAAAATTTAATGCATGGCAAGTAAGATGAAGTAGCTTGAATCTAGATGGGCTTTTTCGCCATATTGGGTCTCAATACGCACCTGATTATGATACGACTAAACTATATCCGAACCGACAGTATGCATGTTCTTGTGATCAGATATATATAATTAATCAGCATGTCGTGTGTAAGTAAGTACGTAATGCTTTATGTCCAAGATTTAGTTGACGACTATTGAGAATGTCAATATTAAACGGGATTGTAGTACATAAACCTATATAACCTAGGCGAAAGTCATGTTCTTCTCATAACATAACTCTCAAGGCTCTGAATATACATATATGGGCCAATAGAGTTACATTTACCTCCCGCATGACATTCTCAAAATGGCGACTGTTTCGAAAATATCATACTTTTCGTGGGGTTTTTAATTTCGTGGTTATCAACAACCACGAAAATCACGAAAATTGGAACACCACGAATAAATGTACTTTCACAGTATATACAGAAGATTGGCGTTGTAAAGTGAAATCTAATGTAAACCTCAGCATTTTTCAATCTATTCAACCTTCTCTTTCCATGCATGTCTAGACTTTGGAAATCCTGTAAACTGTTCCCACAAGATAAGCACCTTTACACGGTTGCAGGACAACTCATCGCAAAGTCGGCTTATGATTTCAATTCAAACTGTTCGCTGTGCGAACTGGAAATAGCTTGTGATGTGGTGCATGTTATAACTGAATGTCCATATTTATGCCAGTCCCGCAATCAGGTCTGGTATAAAATAATTGACATGCTTGGTACAGACACGTCTTGTTTTCTTGACTCCCTATCTTCCATGAATCTGGTAGCAGTCTTCCTTGGGTGCATACCAGCTCAGATGGAGGGTCCCATTCAAATTGAACTCATGCTTATCAACTTCTTTGTAAAGCTGGCCAACCACATGTGGAGTAGCTACCAAACAGCAATTGTAACTAAGTTCGCGCGTTAACACCAATAATCATGTGAATAATTGAGCGACATATCTCCAGACACAATATCAACATTTTTGTCACAAATTTGATACTCCTTCTCATTGCTTTCCCGTATATGGGCTGTATCCGATAACGAAACCGACCAAACATCTTGTGTTATATGATAACCATGTGGTCCTTTGAGTAAGCATATAGTTATGGATGTACATGCTCATGCACGCGCCTCATGGGTGCCAACACACCTGATTGTACTTTGATATATGTTGCTGCATGGTGCGTACATGCACATGCAAGATTTAAATCCATACTATAGTCGTATGTTGGTTTAAGTAAGTGTATGTATGGTTGTGCATGCATATACACGCGGATGCATTGTTTACAATGTATATGCTGACACGCGCGTGATTGTCTGTGAGAAAGTGTGTGAAATGTATTTGTCTGATGTTTGTGGGTTGATTTGAATATATGTGTTTATGGACATGTGGGGAAAACTGCACCGATATGATCTTATTGAGTGTTGTTGTGATAGTACATCATAGCGTATGTATGTACGATTGTGTGTGTTTGCGATCGTGCATGCGTACGGGTGTGGTCGAGAGGGTGTGTGTTTGTTGATGTGGTCTCTGACATATGTAAGCTCGTCTCGTGTTCATGTACATATAATTCGAATGATATTCTTTTCCTAGGTTGATTGCTCTCTTGCCGGTCATTTCGTATGGTTATATGTAAAGGTATATGTTATGTTGACACGAAGGCTATCTATCCTTGTACATATCGTTTTTTGTATATTCATGCCAGCTTTTGTAGCCTATTTATTGAGCAGATCGATTCTCAGTTGTACCTGGCGGCATTCGCCAACTCATTAATACTGTAAGTTGCATATTCTATCGTATCATTCTTCTTAGTTACATTTCCTGTTTCATCTGTTCCATTTGTATGTACCAAATGATATGTATATATGATTAATTATACAATGTATATCGAATCTTCAATATTGGAGGAAATAAAGGTATATATATATATATATACGTAATCTTTCATTCGCCTATTTGTTTGAGCAAATTTGACTGCTGAGATGGATGTTCAATTAATTTAATTAATCGATCCATAATAGATGTGTATACATGATTCGAAAATGGTATTCATATTTAGATGAGATACGTCCAACTCATTAGTCTCCGATACACACGAAAACACGCGAAAACTCACCAGAACTCTATCAGTACTATTGATATTTACTGCACAGAAGATCCGGTGTTATCGACATCTTGATTCGCGACTTTGACATCTATCTGGATCGATAGTGGTCCCACCATATTGAGAATGACACGTGCTTTTAAAAATATGTTCAATTCTATGCCCCTTTGACAAAGTCAATTATATACGGACATATTGTCGGCAGTGTGGAAGGCCGCTGATTATGTTAGTGAATAGATTTTCTTGAAAGAGCAAAACAGAAAAGACTATTGAAATAATTCGCTAAAAATTGGTAAATGGTTAGATCTGTGAAAACCGACTGACATCGGGTGGGTAAACATTCCTTCTTCGTATGGTTCCTTGTCAGTTTTACATTGAGAAACACAATATTCGCATATTATATGCGTGAACATTCTTTCCCATTCGGTCCGGTTTGGTGATACCTTCCGGGTCGGTGATACCAGGTACACGGGGTGTAGTTTGCAATCCTAAAATTATATTTCTTTATGGGTCAAATTTGATAACCCATTTTGGTGTAGATCATACCACAAAGCTCTACTGCATGTGGTTACGCCCATACATTCACATAATATTCCACCTGTTCATTTAAAGCCTGGGAAGTTTTTTTTATTTTCTGCATGACGAGAAATTTATAACATTGAAAAAAGCAACGCATGTAATATATTTCTTTATTAAAACCTGTCCAACAGTTCAGATGCCGCTTCTGGTGTATACTCATAAGCAAATTGCCTTTACTTGACTGACCTCTTGGTGGAGGATTGACTAGATTATGGAGCCTTTATTCAACATCAGAGGCGCATGCGGCCCCTTTGTGCGCTAGGAGCCTGCGACACATTTGCGCACACTTTTATCATTTGAAAATTTTAATTAAAAAAAAACAACATTTAATTAAATTTAAAACAAACACAAATTAATTTACATTTTATTTCTTCTTAGATTCAACTCCTTTCTCAAGTTAACAACACTATAATTTCTTCTTCTTTTTTTTAATTACATTTTACTTAATTTTAAAATAAAATTTTGAAAACCTGACGCTGTTATACCATCCTCCTAGTTACCCCGAGTCACCACACATAATTTGATTGAAATTGGTCCAGGGTCTGGGAGAAAAGTTGCGAACATAGAGGGATCACACTCTTGAGTGCTATAGGCAAGTTATTTACGAGTGTACTGAATAAAAGGCTTTCTACTTTCGCCCAAGAAAACGGTGTCATAAATGATAATCAAATTGGATTCAGACAAGGGCATTCAACTACAGACGGATTATTCATATTGTAGAGTATTATCGAGTTGTACATAAAAAGCAATAAGAAACTGATATGCACATTTGTTGATTTCCAGAACGCCTTCGACACAGTTTGGCGACAAGGTCTGTGGGTCTGACAAGGTCATGTGTTTCTCAAAATGAACATCTGTCCGAAATTTTCCCCTGTAGTGTGGGAGTACGGCAGGGGGTGATGCTCTCCCCTTTCCTCTTTTCGATTTGTATCAACGATCTTGAAAAGTTCTGCACGATTGTGTAGTTGATGGCCTGACCGAGTTGAACAATGTTTCCCACGACAAATTAGGCATTTATTTGAAACTTATATGTTTACTCTACGCCGATGATACTGTCCTGTTCGCTGAAGATTTTGTAAGTATGCAACGTACCCTTGACGCTTTCAGCGACTTTGCAGAATCTTGGAAACTGAACGTGAACACTAGTAAAACCAAGGTTATAATTTTCAGCAGGGAGAGGGTGGTGACAGATGTAGAATTCAAATTATGCGACAAATCATTAGATATTGTGGACGAGTTTCCTTATTTGGGAGTAAAACTATTTTATACCGGGCGATATCATAATGCAATCAAAATGATTAAAGAAACCGCTTGTAAAGCCATGTTTGGCTTACTGAGTAAAGTCAGGAAACTAGACTTATCAGTCGAGGTCGCTCTTAAATTGTTCGACTCGACTGTTGTTTCAATTGTGTTATATGGCTGCGAAATATGGGGGTTCGAAAATATGAAAGAAATTGAGAGCGTACATTTAAAATTCTGCAAAATATTGATGCACATGAAGACCAGCACTCCGAATTACATGGTGTATGGGAACTGGGCAGATATCCATTGGCCATAATGGCAAAGCAGAGAATAGTAAGCTACTGGTCGAGACTCATGACGGGAGAGGGGTCCGTTCTGGCCAAGAAACTATATGATATCTTGTTTCGTCTTATGGAACACGACGGTAAACTCTTTAGACATATTAACATTACTAAAACAATAATACACTCAGCTGGTTTCGGCGTGGCATGGTCGAACCAGGCACAGTTAATAGACAGCCAGAAAAAAGACATAACCAAAACTTCGATTTACCAGTTTACTCAGCAATGGTGGTTAGATATAGAATCGTCATCACGGGGAATATTTTACAAAGAACTGAAGTCAACCCTCCACTTAGAAAACTATATTACCGATTTCCCCTTCAGTCTGAGAAAATATTTGATAAAAATACGTACATGCAATCATAGATTGGAAGTAGAAACAAGTAGATGGGGAAAGCGAGGAGCAAAATGAGATTTATGTAGCTTGTGCAAAAATGAACTGGGTGATGAATACCATTTTGTTATGAAGTGCGCCAACTTGAGGCACATGCGGGTAAAATACATATCCGAACACTATTGGAACCCACCTTCTAAGATAAAGTTTTACGAGCTACTGACAAAGTCTGGTCGCGTTGACTTGAGAAAATTAACACTTTATCTGAAATTAGCGTTCAAATATAGAAATAGAAATTTATAGCTGAATACATTTTATTAATGTTATTGAAATATCAAGTCAAAATGTTATGGCTGCTGTTGTTGTTGTTAGTATTATTATTAGTATTGATATAAGAATCCTCGAAAAGTATACTGATAGAACGTATTAGATGAATATAAAAACGACGATAATGAGGACTGACGATGGTTAACAGAGAGACTACCGCCATACATGTATATATCGACCAATCTTCTTCTATCTTCTTCTATCTTATTCCTCTTCTTATCTTCTTCTTCTTTTCCTCTCATTCTTTTCTTCTTCATTTTCTGTGTTCTTTTATGTATATGTATATATTTCGCACTCAGCACCTTGTAAATATTGCACATCTCGCCAGTTACATGTGAATTCATGTCTTAGAGATTATAGCATAGCATAGCAACAGACAGACAGATGGATAGACAGATCGTATACTCTTTTGTATAAACATATATACATGTAAATACACAACATTTTGTCTTTTCGTGTAAACCATCTTGCAGAAAATCAATCACAAACAAAGTGATGAACAGCACGTGAATCTCGTGTTGAGAGACATGCCATATTGCAAGATTGATTGAAACCCAGAATGATATCGGATTAGTGGTTCATAAGCGATACCTGTTTCTCATTGGAATAAATCCCATGAGCGTGCACGCATTCGCGATAATTAATGGCGTGTCAATAAGCGTAATATCGGCATGCCTTCTGGTCCGATTGGTAACAGGGTTGTTTGACTGCATGCTCATATCACCGAATACAGTTGTCAATTAGCTGGCCACTGAACGACAAAAACGCCCCATTAGACCCGGTTTGGTGGGACCACCAATGTAGGTTTAAACCAGGTTTAAACTTGGAGGTTTAAACTGGAGATGACGAATCCGGCCGATATGTTTTACTTAAATAGCTCAGAGTTAGCCACCCAGCCCGATGGTAGCTATCGGGATCATATATAGCCCCAAGTCGGGGATCATATAGGAGATCCTGATAATATTGCCCCCCATGTTGGGGATCATAGCCCCTGCGTTCAGGGGGGGGGTCGCGGATTTCTTTTTACATATATAGGGTGAAAAAAATGTTTTTGCCCCTCTCGGGGACCCACCACCCCTCTACCTGCAATTGTTTTCTTTTTTTTTCCGCCCAATTTTTGGGACCCACCCCCAAAATCTTACAAAAAACATAAAATATAAACCACATTCGTAGCCTAGCAAAGAATTGTTCAGTTTCTTATTATTTAATACTATTCCCAGCATTTTAATAAACCTCTAAACTGATCTAAAGGGAGATAATTCTATTAGTATAAAATGTGGAAATGCTGAATGCATGCACTTAAATACATTGGGCATAATGCCATAAAACATAATAATTATGAGGTAATACATGTCCTGATATCCTCAATAACTCCATATTCTTTTATATAACAATAGTATAAGATGTTTTAGAGCCAAGGCCCAATAGTAATACTGTAGTAATAGGGGTAGAAAAAATTTCATCTCCCCTATTTCTGTGATATATATCTGCATATGGGTATGATGGGACCCAAGGAAAGTCACACTCACAGCAGCTCACAGTCTAAATACATTTATGTATGTCATCTTGGTGTGCAGATTGACATATACCAATATTAGTGAAGAATTGGTAGTATTATTAACTTATTATCAGAGTATAAAGTTTAGTTTAAAACCAGCGGAGATATCCAAGCCACGGTCACATAGCACAAACCGTCCGTATACATGTAGGTGCCCCCTGTGCAATGTGGTTTACTGGACTATCACATGGAAACCCATTATAAGAACAAGCATCCTGGATCAGACTGTCCAGTTGAGATATGTGACTCTGAGAAAGTTCGCATGAAGAGAGTTGCATAGATTACCTGTGCAGTTTGATCCAGGTTTGTATGATTTATAATTAGTTTCAAGAACAAAGTTCATACAAGAAAACTAAGATGCATGCATCAGGTCGGCCGTGAACTATCTACCATAGAATTGTTGTAGCTATCGATTATACATTTTGAAACACCTGTCTGTATGTATGTATGTATGTGTGTATGCGTGAATGCATGTGTGTATGTGTTATAGACTCTAACACTGCTCGAATTTAGTATTTAACGTGTCAACTTGACCTCGCTCATAGGCATGTTTCTGGACCTTGACCGATCCGACTAAAAATTTGTGTATAGGACTACTTCGATCCCGGGAGCAATATGGACGGGTCCAATTTCACGTGGGACCATGTTCTCGAACGTGCTGATATAGGCATGTTTCTGGACCAATTGAACAATAGTTTGGCCAGACGCTGTATATACTGGGTACTGTCCAGATGGAGGCGATCACAAAAAAAATCCCTAACTAGCCCGAACGAAGTCGAGTACATCAGCTAGTTTAATATATATTTTTGACATTTGTCTGTCTGTTTGTCTGTTAGCTATGGCCGGGAAAACTGCCGGGCAGATTTGACGAAATTTGATACCTAGGGGTAATTATTTCCAGGGAGTATTTTGGACGGGTCAAATCTTGATCCCGACCTGACTTTGACATTCAAAAAGATCAATTCAAGGTCAAATCTGGTAAAACGGAAGTATTTCAACGAAATTTGATACCTACTGTTACTTTTGTCCCAGGAGTGTTTCGGGTGGGTCAAATCATGACCATGACCTGATCTTGACATTCAAAATTGTCAATTCAAGGTCAAATCGGGTATAAAGCCGGGCGGATTTCGACGGGTACTTTTGTCGTGACTTTTGTCCGGGGAGTGTTTTGGACGGGTCAAATCGTGACCCCGACATGACCTTCACCTTTAAAATAGTCAATTCAAGGTTAAATCGCGCATTTCTCCGAAAATCAGAGGGGAACATCCCGGACGAAGTGGGGTCCACGAGCTACTATTATATATTTCTAGATTTAGTTACAAACTAAATACCTGTATATTGTACAAAGAAATGTTTGACAAATATATCTGTATCAATATTACCATACGGGTCATTAAAATAGATACGACGAAACAAATTTTGAAGGGTGCATGTATCGGGTAAATATTTATATTTCAAATGATGACAGGAATGCAGAAAGTTGGAGTACCTACGTAATACTGGCTATCCGCATGAAGAGATATACATGTATATAAAAACCAGATGAGGGATATGTCTGTACAGTTGCTAAACAATTCAGTCATGCAAAAGAGGATCAAAGAGTAAGATACCAAATTGCTGCCTGTGGTAATGTTTTTTAACGAAATTCGGGAAAATTAGATTACTCTCACCCTGGTTATCCAGAAGATAATTGTGGAATCTGATGACGATCGGACAAGGGGTGTCGTCTGTAGGATCAACCAAATTATTTAGCCATAAAAATAGTAAAATTGAAGATCACCGCTGGCAGTGATGTCTTCACAAGGACAGTTTGAGAACAAAATATGGCTCACATCTAGCGGTGACCCAAAATATCCACATAAGAAAAAGTTTTCCAATAAAAGCTGGCTGCAGGGTGCGCCAATTGATTCAAATTCGAAATTTAGCAGGGTGTACTGCTTGTGGCCATGTTTTCCCCGCAAATTTGATAGACTGATGGACAAAACCACTGAATCAGTTGAATCAATATACATGGATTAATTTATATGCATTGTTATACACAGTACTGGTATATAAAGGTACTGAAAATAACTATATTACTAGTATACACAAAATAAACCATATATCATGGCTATGGGTTCTAATATCCGAACATGACAGCTGAGAACTTGGTGTGAATTAAAGAGTGGTGGTTTCTCAAGCATATCTAACCCTCCACGTTAGGAACATGCCATTAAATGTCATAAGTATAATCTAGCTTGAGGACAGAAGTGATCCATAAAACCCCCCTTAATTCAACCAGGTCCTCGCGCGATGTATGATCGATCACATGATGATCTAGGGGGATTAGAATTGATGTATAAAAACAGCACTGCATGTAAATATAAAATAAAATAGTGCTACATCTTATTACAGATTATTGCCATATATAATCAGTGATTATACAGACAGTCTGACAAAATAAAGTTTCAGTGACACTCTATCCGAAGAGGGGAATAATTTCATCTGTTACAGTCAATGGAGCAATTATGAATCTGGAAAGGTGAAATTTCTAAGTAATACTAGATATCGACATGACGCGATAAAATATAACGTAAATGCAATATGGCCGCTGGCGACCATTTTTTCCTATGAAATTAAAAAAATATTTGATAGCTCTTATCTGATAGATCAATATCAAGATAAATATGAAGTTTGGTGATGATCGGATGAGTGAAGTGGACTGTGGTCTGTGCTAAACGGTTTAGTAATGCTTAAAAAGATTCTTACCTTAATATTTTTATGTTCACTTTATAAACTTCACTGAGTCATCTTTGTCATGTATTGAGTTTGATATCTTTTGTTAACAGTTTATAAATCATGTATGTCTCATGTTTGTTATTTTAATTTATGTGTTTATTATCATTAAATAAAGTTGCATTCCTTAAAAAGATGCTTACCTCAATGTTTTTATGTTCACTTTATAAACTCCACTGAGTCATCTTTGTCATGTATTGAATTTGATATCTTTTGTTAACAGTTTATAAATTATGTATGTCTCGTGTTCGTTATTATATTATATACACTTTATAGTGTGTTTTCAGAACGAAAACAAATTGAATAAAATCAACAAATTTGTAAATTTAAAAACAATTCAAACGTTGTTGTATTCCATGTCCCAGCCCGGACATATACACCAAATTTCAATAATATTCATTGAGAAACAACGGACCAAACGCTATATAACACCCGTATACATCTTTTATTCCGTATCGGACTCGGGTACATGTTATAGTAGGTACCGAATTGACACACGTCGACTGGGCGAGTTGGCCCTGGGGCGATTAGGCCGATTCCGGCACATTCTAGAATTTACCGTATGTATCCGTTTACGCGTAGTTTACTTTAGAAAGTTCCGCAATTAATACCGTAAATAGAGCGACCATATTTGACAGAGAATGCCTCTGTTATTGATTATCAAGTTGCTGTACATTAAAAACGACAAATTCACATGCTCGTTCAAGCGCAGTAGTCTATTTCCCCCATGTTAAAGGACATCCACAAATACTAAATAACGCTAACCTACTGCCGAATGTTTGACACGACAACTGTCAACATATTTGGGCTGAATTCATCTGACGCGGTATTATTCCTCAAAATAAACAACAAAACCATCGTTACTTGGAAATGTAGTTTGGGCTAACATTTACATAAATCCTCCAGATCAATTATCCGACACACACGTCAGATGAAAAAGTCACATGAAGTAACCGGCCAAATTGGCCGAAATTAGTCATGTTTATATTCTAGCTTTATGTTGCATATGGAATAAGTTGAGACTTTAATACCAAAAGCTACTTTTATAGTTACATTGCTCTATCCTGCTATATCCTAAATTGAATATCAAAGCAACCAATAATGAACAAGCAACTAATAATTACAATACCACATGTATTGGCAGTCAAATAACTGGAACTCCAGATATACCACCTTACTACATGTATCTGTACAGTACGTAACTGCTTAGACTTGTGAATAATAACTGTGGTTGAATTAATATCACAAAAGGCTAAGCTTTCATATTGTTATCCAAATAGTATGAACTTTTTGTATGAGTTATTTTGTTTTATAGTTTTAAACCAGTGGAATATAGTGGAATTGTTATTTTTGTTTGTATCATAAAGTTTATCTTGATAACAAATAATATCCATTATGTGGATTAAGAACAGAAGATGGTAATCATTTCATAATTATGCTTATATGCAAGCATTGTCGACTGATCGTGTCTGAGCATATAATTATGTTATAACAGTAAACAAATTTGTCAAAAGTAATTGTAAAATTCATCACAGAATTAATCAATATAAACTCAGCTTTATATTTTGTTCAAACCCTTAAAGGGATACACATGTGTGTATATATATATATAGCTAAAACATACACTTTGACATCCAATTGAAAGGCTATCTTGATATGCATATTATAAATGTTTGTCCTTGTGTTTGTTATATAATTTGTTTATATATATATATAATATATCTTTCATTCGTCGAAATCTGGTACATTAATTTTGACATACATCAGCATACATACACCCCTAAATGGTAGTTAGTTCTGGTTAGTATGTTTTAAATAGCCTAGTGTGTCATATGGTTGATATTAACAGATTGCATGAGCACAAAAACAGTGATTTTAAGTGGAGGAAAAAATTAGCATTTTTTTTCATTTACGCATTTTTCCCGGGTCCAAATGACCCACCCACCCCGCCCTATATATGGACTTTTTGTGCACGACCCCCCCCCCCCTGCTGCGTTGGGGAAATCCTGGTGCCATCACCTGTATAAAATCAAGAGAAGACTGACAATGATTTAAACAGAAAGTCCAACATTTGGGTTATCGCGCGAACAATTATTTTAAGTGACCTGACGACTTCGTTCAGTCAACGGCTCTCTGCATGCACGCTCAGAGCTTGACTCACTGTGGTCAAACATAGCCGTAATGATTGGGTTGTCAACGGACACATATTACATGGTCTGTATGATCCATGTAAAACGACAAATACACGATAATTACATGCATAATTACATGCATGTGTGTATCCACCCTTAGGATGGATACACACATGCATGTAATCTCTGTAATTATCGTGTATTTGTCGTTTTACATGGATCATACAGACGATGTAATATGTGTCCACTGACAACCCAATCATTGCCTACGTGTTGAACGCACTGAGTTCTAGTTCCAATTAAGTCGGAATGTAGATAAGTCGTTATCTTGGACCGAGTCGCCAGGCCACTTAAAATAATTGTTCGTGGGATAACCCATATGGTAGACTTTCTTAGTCTTTCTATTTAAATAACTACCAGTCCTCTCTTATTTATAGCAGTGGTGGATTAGGATTTCCCCGACGCATGCAGGGGCTATATATGACCCCGAAAGCTACCAGTCGGGGTGGCTAACTCTGAGCTATTTAAGTAAAACATATCATATTGTACCTTCTTGCCCAGATTATTCCGCCCGATACATTCAACTAAGTCCCTTAGCGATTTGAAGCTTTCGAGACCCCACCCAAACAAGCACCATGGTTGAACATGTTCTACATCAAGCCTACATATGCCAGACGAATGGATTCTGGTGTTCGTGCATTAATAAAATGTCAGATATCACACAGACTTGACTAATTTCCGCATCCGTAAGAGAAGACATGTTTTGGACTGGCCTTAAATGTACTGATAGAAGACAATTTGACTTCGCTTAGCACTACTCACTTGTCTGGCCTGTTAACAATGAACCGCCCGCGCGCAGGTGATTAATGTTGTCAATTATTGGTGTGGCCATGTAAAATACATGTATTTTACATACATAAATTACATGCATGTGTGTATCCACCCTTATAATGGGACACAAGAAAATGATATATACAATGTATGTAAATAATCACATATAAAGTAAATGTGGATATTTAGCCTGCCATGTAATACGAGTCTCAGCTGTCTGGCCATCGACGCAGTCCTGTCTGGAATTTTGCGCGCCGGTGACGTCATGATGTACGTCTTGATGTCATGACGCCTTTACTGGTTTCCCAAGAAGCAATCTTAAAATGACTCTGCGATCTTTCAATCGGAACTTAAAGTTTCCGTTTGTCGGCCTTGAACTTTGAGAATATTTCATCAATCTTTTAGGCGGAAATACCGTTAGAAAATTGAAGATAATATGTAAACGGCCAGCAAGGTCGCTAGATTCCTCTTTCGGGGTAAATATTTTTAATAATTTTATGAAATATGTAAACAAAACTTTTTCATGCAATTAAATTTTTTGTTAACCAGAGCTTTTGTTCAATTTACATTCACTTTTTGAAAATATATTTGGCTTTAGGAGCATGATGTTCCTACATATAATGAAGTATAGCTAACAGTTGCTAGATCAAAGTTTTTTATTTTTGCCCTGGAGCATTTTGCCCAATTACACATTTCGAGGTGGCATTAATTAATACAAAATGGCGGCCGTCGCCAACAATCATTTTTGGACTCCGCTGACCTTTGAGTTATGAATAAATTATCCTATTTTAGGTGATTTCAATTTATTTTTAGATTGGGCCGAAAAAGTCGATTAGTATATAACTCATATTCGCATACGTATACCCTGGTCGCTTCGCTTCCGCGGCTTCGCCGCGGGAGAGCGGGCGCTATCAATTTATTTTTAGATTGGGCCGAAAAAGTCGATTAGTATATATCTCATATTCGCATACGTATACCCTGGTCGCTTCGCTTCCGCGGCTTCGCCGCGGGAGAGCGGGCGCTATTAATTGATAGAAGTGTTTCCGGACAAGTGTCTTCGATTCATGTTTATTATTTTATATCCAGGAATTTATATATAACTCGTTAGTAAGAGATACACTGGTGCCTTTATTTCTTAGAAAAGAAATCGTGTTGTGCATTTTGTCACACTTATTACGAAACGAGTCAAACGACATTTCCTGGTTTTCAACACAAACACAGTTTTTGCTACCAAAAATTAATTTATTTGAACTGTTAAACCAATGAGTGTACCAGATCACAAATGATATCACTTTTGAGTTTTTGTGATTTTTATTAAGGATGTAACTACAGCCTTGGTTATTTAGATTGTATAACTACTTCGCTCTGCTCAAGAACATGCATGTCGTCCAATTCTTACACATGAGTAACCATGGAATTCCAGATATCCAGTTTACTCTAAATGCAGATTTGGCAACAAGTCTAATTTCATGACGGGAGCTGCGTTGGTGCAGCATTAAAGACATTGTGTCAATGAACCAGCTCGACTAATACTGTTCTGATTGAGCTCAATTAACGCGTTCAAGACCGCCGCGTTCTCATGGGCTCAATCTTTGCAGAAGAAAATATCAGTGTACAATTGTACCTGATATTTTCTTGCAGATATTTTCTTGCAGGTACATGTGGACGCGCCATAAATGTTTGTTATATAGCCTACTCGACGTTTGGACGTTGTCCTAATAACTTTTTAGTATATATATAAGCATAGCTTATATGTTGTATTTGGTTTTCAAAATTGTTTTACTGTAGCAATGAGAACATGGGTCCGAATCGGCATCTCTAGTTTAGACTAGGTTTTATTCTAAACCAGGTTTTACTCCAGTTTAAACTAGGTTTAAGTAGGAGTAAAACTTGGTTTTACTGTAGTAAAACTAGGTTTTATGGGAGTAAAACTGGGTTTTAGTATAGTTAAACTCAGTTTTGTGATAAACTCAGTTTTAGTTTGTGGAATTCGATCTCAATTAAAACTAGGTTTTATTGACGTGATAAAGTTATGGTAATATTACTAATTGTTTGTGGTGAATTGGCTATATAATCATCAGTATAAGCTTCGGTATATAATATATATATTTTCGAGACCAGACGTATGGTACGTATAAATCATATATACTATATATGATTTATACGTACCATACGTCTGGTCTCGAAAATATACCTTTAAATATACTTTGAAAAAAACATCAAAGTTAAACCACTCTACCCCAGGTTTTACTAAAACCTAGTTTTGTGGGTTTAATTATTCGGTCGATTTTTTTCGCCCAGTTTTGATGTTGTTTCTTCGCGTATATGGGAGTGTTTATTTTTAATTGGGGAGGCGTTTATGCAAGGGCGTTTGTCACTCAATGTTCATGCAGGAGAGTCTGGAGGAGGAGGCGATGTCGGTACTTATAAGATAAATTCTAACAAAGTATGTGCCAGTGTGATGGATGATTTCTATTATATATGTTTGTTTGCAATTCGCTCGTTCGGATGTCGCTTTGGCGACTGAGAGCATGGAGGGATCGGACTGATAAGTTTTACACGTTAGACACGAACATAACTTTTTAAACTGATTCCTTATTCACAAAAAGGTCTCTTTCGGTCAATTTGTCGCATGGGTTGGTGGCCCGCCCAAATACCCACCAGCCCTCACCCGGGGTGGGGGGGGGGGGGGGTAACGGCCACCCTGTGGGGAATGGTATGGAGTATGGACCATTTTGGAGAACTGTAAGGATTTCGGCCAATTTTGATGGTATGGGCCGCCCCAAATAACCCATAGAAACACCCCACCCCTCACATCCGGGGGGATGCCACCCGAGGGGGTAAACATGGGATATGGGCCATTTCCGAGACCGGTAAGGATTTCGGCCAATTTGACGACATGGATGGATGGCCCGCTCAAATGTCCCATATAAACAGCCCACCCCTCAACCATGTGGAACCACCACAGGAGGTGAAAATGGGATATGGACCATTTGACGTCAGGAGTGGGTAGCCCGCTCCAATTACCCCCTAGAAACACCCTCACCCGGGTGAAATGGGGTATGGACCATTTTCGAGAACGGTGGGTGGCACACCCCAAATGCCCCCGTAGAAACACCCCAACGTGCACCCGGGGTACATACCCCATTTTCACCCGCTCAGGTAGAACCACCCGCGGTGAGGGTGGGGGTGTTTCTATGGACTATATTTGAGGGCTGGCCGCCCACCAATGCCGTCATATTGGCCGAAATTCGTACATTTCTCGATAAAGGTCCATACCCCATTCCGACACCCGGGTGAGGGGTGGGGTGTTTCTATGGGGTATTTGGGGCGGGCCACCTACACATACCGTTATATTGACCGGCAGAGGCATGTTTTTTGCGAATAAGGAATAAAATGCTCCATACCCCATTTTCACCCCAGCAGGGTGGTACCCTCCAGGGATGATGGTAGGATGTTTCTAGGGGATATTTGGAGCGGGCCACACACCCCTGTCGTCAAATTGACCGAAATCATTACCGTTCTCGAACATGGTCCATATCCCATCTTCACCCCTCGGGTGGTAACCCACCCCATCCCCGCCCGGATGTGAGGGGTGGAGTGTTTATAGGGGTTATTTGAGGTACCCTTCCCCGGGGGTGAGGGCTGGGGTGTTTCTATTCGGTATTTGGACGTAACCCATTTCCACCTCCTCTGTGGCACCCCCCCCCCGCGGGTGAGGGGTGGGTGGGGGGCTTCTATGGTGTATTTTGATCGGGCCACCCACTCCTGCTGCCAAATTAATTAGCCTAAATCCTTACCGTTCTAGAAAATGGTCCATACACCAGTTTTCCCGGGGTGAGGGGTGATGTTTCTATCGTATTTTTGGGCGGGCCACCCATTCATGCCGTCAAATTCGCCGAAATCCTTCCCGTTCTCGAAAATGGTCCATACCCCATTTTCACCCGTCCGGATGGTACCCCGGGGGAGCGGTGGTGGTGTTTCTATGGGGTATGTGTGGCCGGGCCTCACCCATGCCCTCAAAAGATATTTTTGAGTTCCAAAAGTCATGTTCGTCCATGATATAAGTTGATATCTAACCGCAAAACAACAGACCGTGCATTCGTCGTAATTTCTCAAAGCGCACGGGTTATTCACCTGATAAGGAGATTAGATAGCGACAACAGGTCGCGTGACCGGACAATGCATTGACAAGTAGCGATAACAAACAGACAGACCACGCCTCCTATCCTTGCAATTGGACAAGTGTCAAGTGTGGCCCAGTTGTTGTTGTTGTAACTGGATGTCTGGAACCCTGAGACATTTATGTACATGCAGACACACGAAGCTACATCTCACTCACTCCAACATTCTACTAACAAGGACATTGGAAAATATTTGTTTCACATCAGTGGTGCTGCATTGGAATTCCATATTCCAAATTGTTGGAGCAAACCCGTTGATGTACTCACCGTTCACCTGTGAACATCTGTACCCGGCAAGTGCAGTCCCCGTTGGCAAGCATGTCTGGCTTGATGTGCACACATTCGAGGCGCATGGGTGTGTGTCATCCTGTATAAGGTAACACATATTATTATTTTAAAGGTATAATATAAAGTTCGAAACCACAATTTGGATTTTAGATATTAAATTATAAATGTTACACCAACGGGAAGAAACAGCTTAAATATACTCAATCCGATTCGATGATCACCATATCACCAGATTCCAACAACAACAATGTTTTTTTAATCCCAAATCCCAAAATCTCAAATGTCCAAAATTAATGCTAACCGTGCAGTCAACTAAAGTACAAAAATTGCCCAAAACTTGTTATTTATCAAATTTTGTTCAACGAAATTTTGCAGGTTTGTCAAATATCTGACACAAAAAAGCCACTTTAATTTAGAGTTATCCATCTTCATCCGCAATTTGGTCCTAGACCGTCTTCTCGTCAACCGTTTACTGGGCCATTAAAAATTATCGGTGGTGAAAAATAATAGATTTCAAAAATCGATATCTGATCACTCTGGACTTTGATGGGTTGGTTCCTCGACTCGAATAAAATATTTTTTACCCCCGAATCCAAGGAAATAGTAATTTGCGAGTGTTAACTCGGGTTATGCATCTTTAAAATTTCTAATAAGCGATTGGAATAGACTACCAGAGTGTGTGGGAAATTGTACCAACCTGGACAAGTTTAAAGAGTCAACATAATTATGAACAAAGCAGAAAATACATTCAGGCGAACAAGATGACGTTGTTCGCCGATTTTCGTTGAAATCGACACGGTGACACATTTGAATGAAATGAACAGCTATGAAATGGACACGCTTCTCGGTATAGTATCTCCGCCGTAGTGCTCACCCAGCGTCAAGAAAAGAAATAAATTGGTTAAATGTTTCCGTTCCCATCTCGACAAGGTATAACTATTTTCACTTTGATGTTGGTAGTAGTAGTTTATAACCATGAATTGTCTAGCTGTCGATCAAGACTACCCGGAAGTACGATTTGCCTAAAGTATACTCGAAATTACGATTGGGGTACATTTATTCGACGAACCCAGGAAATATAGCCTTATGTGAATCTTATTTGGAGGCAATACCAGAGAATCTATACACTGATTTTGATAAAAAAAAAAAGAAGCCTCAGCTACCCTCATATGAGTGGTTTTGATTTGGTTCGTTAATTACGCTAGCGTATGATCATATTATTATCAGAAATAACCCTATACGCGAAGATTCACCGGAAATTTCCATTAGTGAAAATCATAGTATTTTCATTGGTTATCTTCATTTCTCAAATCTTACCGCATTACACTTCTGATTTTATCTCTTGCTGTCTGTTGTTGAGTGTGATCTATATTAAATTCACCACTGAGTTATCAAAAGTAACAAACCAGCAAAAATTCTCGCCTGACTCGCCCGAACGGCCTTTTATCGTTCGAGAAATTTGAGCGATCTGGGAGAGGACTAAAAAAATCCACAATAGGCTTTTGTCTCATCCCATTCCAATCACACATAATCATCCATCAGCATTTTGTTGAAATATTAAGTTTGTATACCCCCCCCCCCCCCCCCCCCCCGCAACGAAGTTGTGGGGGTATACTGGAATCAGCTTGTCCGTCCGTGGACACAAATTTGTCCGAAGTTTTTCTCAGTCGTTTTATGATCCTTTTCGGTGAAACTTCGCACAGACATCAACCACCATGGGAACCTGTGCACCTTATTATGACGTCTGTCGGACTTTTTTTGGTGCAGTTATCCCCCTTTTTTCGACTTAGAAAAATTTCGCAACATGTATAATTTTGTCCGAGCTTTTATTCCTACATTTTTAAGTCAATTTTTTTTAACTTGACACAGATATTTAGTACCATAGGAACCTGTGGTTATGCACCTGTGATTATGACGCCTTTTTTCGACTTAGAAATTTTTTTGCAACATGCATAATTTTGTCCGAGCTTTTATTCCTACATTTTTCGGTCAATAGGTTTAAGATAGGTTTAAGATATAGGTTAGGGTTGTGCACCTGCAATGGGAACTGTTATTTTATTATTTTAACTAAATGTTTACTGACATGTGAAACATCTTAGTATTTTAAAAACACGGGGGGTATCATTAGTCCCATTGGGACAGTCACACCTCTAGTTTTGTATTGGGAGCAAATAATGTTTACACCAGAATGTCTAACTGCACCCCATTAAACCAGACACGAATTCACATTTGGTTTAAATACAAACAAAGTTGACAAATATAACACTAAATACTATAATTGCATGTAGTATACCCTATTCCTAACTATTATCAATATATGGTGTCCACTGAGTTCTGATACAAAAGTATGCACTATTATTATTTAGTTCAAAAGATCTGTATACAGAAATGTGTGAATTCTTATGTCACATATTACTGTGATCACAACATTATTACTGGCAGTGAACGTGCGCTCGTCAGCACTCTGGTAACGGATAATTCACTATGAGTTCTCGTTAGTTTAGGCCAGGCAACAGCAAAATAATCCACTATCAGCTGACCAAAGCGATTTGATCTATGTCGCACAGGGACGTGCCTTTAAGGTCTCCGTGAGGGGGGATTTCCATATTGGAATTTCAAACTGCACCTCCTCTCCTTGAACCAGAACAATCCCACGAGCTTGCATAATTCCATTTGCACCCCTCCCCTTGAGTTTTAATTTTTCCCAACTTTTCCCTCACATACCTGGATGATAGCTGTGTATGTATCCTGTTATGAATGGATAAGTAATCCATACTGGGTCAACTGGGTCTGAGCAAGGCCTGAGAAATTTTTGAGATCCTGGAAATTGCCTAATAAATCCTAACAACTATACAGGGACGTGGCTAGAGGGTCTCCGTTGGGGGGGGGGTATCCACCTTGGCAAATTCCAACTGCACCGCCCCCCCCCCCTGAAATCAGGATCAGACCAAACAAAAGTTTTCCATAATTCCATTTGCACCCTCCTTGCACCTCAGTGTTCAGGCCTAATATCCTTATATTCATAAACCATGGTTCTATATTCCCGGTATGAGAACATTCAGATATTTTAACCTGAAAAATTGCATAAATCCTAACATCTAGTGGTCTGACTCCAGACAAATGCACACGGCTACAGACAAGAGACCAGGACACACCGGCTGACCATGGTTGTTCGGCTCTGTGTGAGAAATATTTTGAAATATATACAAGAAAATCGCAAATCCTAGCATCTAGACTTGCCTCAACTGAAGCTTTCCTAGTGTTTCAATTTCAAACCCAATGCTCCCCATCAGGTTGGAAAATTCTCCAACTGATGGCCACAAGTTTGACCAAATGTATTAAAATTGTTGATTATTTTCTTTAACTAATTAGCAGTTTTGAATTGGCCACGAGGGAGGGACAATGACACACCGGGTCGACCATGGTTCGGCCCGGTGTAGGAAAATTTTGAAATCTGAACAAGAAAATCACAAAATCCTAGCATCTAGACTATAGCCTCAAGCCTTCCTAGAGTTGGAAAATTTCCAACTGATGACAATTCCAATGACAATGTTAACCAAATGTATGACAATATTGTTTTCTTAAATTAACTAGCAGTATTTGACTGACCACGGGGGAGGTACCAGGACACAACTTTTCCAAGTGTTGGAAATTTCCAACCTGTCATCCCCATAAGGTTGGAAAATTTCCAACTGATGAACATTTCAGTCCAAAGTTTTTACTAAAAATTGGAAAATATGCAAATATTGGTCCAAAACAATTAATTCCCCGCAATAAATTGTTTGGAAATCAAACTACAAGAATATTTTCAACCTATTGTTGGTGTAAAATTTCCAATGTTTTGGCAGGTATGCAATTTCCAACTGTTGAAAATTTTGACCAAAGTTGGGGGGGGGGATGAGACACCCCCAACACCCCCCCCCCTGTCCCCACGTCTCTGCGAACTATAGTGGTCTAACTCGTGGGAGAGTGCCGTTTCTAAGTTATTTTAAAACTTGTGTCTCGACCCCTTCAGCTTTTTTCTGCACCGAGGGGGTGCAGGACCATACAGTACCATGATCGGCCCAGTGTGAAATGTTGGGAATTTCCAACTTGACACCCCCTCCCCTCGAGGAATTTCACGAGGATTGAACATTGATAATGAAATACGACGCGAAATTTCAGAATGCGTTGAAGCCGTATAAAAAAATGTGGGTCATTCCGCGATTCCTTGCTTCTGGATGCGAACCGAGTTTCTGATTTCTGTTTCAGAAAAATTGCCCCAGATGTTTGCTTGGCCATATATACACCAAGTACTTAAATGTGATCACCTCAGCGAATCATCTGATGCCATGGAATAGGTTAATTGGTGTGTTGAACTAACAAAGATTTAGCACATAAATACGCCAGGTCCGAGTAATGATTAATAAAATCCGATTTGCCTGTCACAATACATCGGTGTTGACCATGACTTATAACCGATTCGATTTTTGCTCACAGGAACGATTACCGTTTTCATCTGTGTGCATTGTAGTATCTAATGGTTTACACTTGTGTACGTGTAGAAATGTACACAGATCTAAACCAATGTAAACGGCCCTTAGGTACGTTCATACATTGGCAAGTTTTCACGCCATGTTTTTCGGGCACTGTATCATAGAAAACCATGTGGTGTAAGAATACATGTATGAACGGAACGATAAATATAAAAATGCATCGGTTCCACCGCTAACCACACATGATAAGTATCTACTATGTAGTTCCACTAGCAACGATGCTGTCAATATTTACTTGTAAATAGCATGCAATTATCTCGCAAGAATCAATCTTTTAAAATAATGTGTTAGTAGCACCGTTACAGGTGGAACTACCGAAATGTTACCCCTCTTGTCGTTAGCTTTGGTAAATATGCATTTTATAAGCATGTTGGCGTTCATATTCTGGCACAATAGGGTTTTCTATCAGAAAATGCCTGCAAAAAAATGCCGTGCAAACTTGACAGTGTGTGAACGTACCCTTATTGGCTGATACCATATAACCTCAACAATGCAGGGACGATTCCCAAACTAGACATCAAATATGTTTGAAAAATGACTCAAATGTTTATGATAGTGCACTTACTGAACCATGACGGAAATTATAAATGGTGAAGATATTACACAACTTAATGAGGGTTGTCATATTATTTACGTGTGGGACAAATATAGTTGAGAGAACACGTTTGTTTAATGACCATTAACCAAAGCTGATACTTCTGGACTGGTGTTCTGATACTTTCATGTTTTTGGGGTCAACATATTTTTCAAAAAATCACACAAATCTTCATAGTAATGTGATACATATATATATGTATACCTAATATTGGTTTCTGATCTATCTCCAACTGACCGTATCATTTTAAAACTGGACAGTCTTCGTAATTAAACACACGTGTGGTTTCGAGATGATGAGTATCACGCATTCAAAATGGCCGATGAGATCGCAAACGCGACCAGAAACGAAGAAAACGGTATTAAACTATGATAATTCTTTTTACATAGTATTTTGGCGGGTTCGAGCATATGCTATACGTTTTTGTCAAAAAGCTGATATCTCATCTGTGTCCAAACTCACAGTTGGTTTCTCTAACCTTCTGACCAAAGTTGTCAGTCGAAGGATTCTCCAAGAGGTATGGACTGGTGTATTGCACGAACCTCCGACTTGCAACTTTGGTCAGAATGTTATAGTAAACTACTGAGTATTTCCGAACAAATAAGGTATCTTAACTTGTTTTTAAAATAAACCAGCATGTGCTCATAACAATTAAACTGCCATGTTTTGTGTCAGTTCCTCATATTATGTGCTTGTGCGTTTGCATTCGCCTCTGCCATTTTGAATGTGTGGTACTGACCAACATCGAAACCACGTGATTCCCCGCCGTGACACAGCTCATATTAGTTCTCCCTCCAGGACAACATTTAGAAACGTGTTATGTTGCATGTGAATTTAGCTCTTTATTTTGATTCTTCGTTTGGTTCTCCGACTGAGAAATCATGGCACCAAACCTCTGGCCTCAGAGGCACATGTGGCTTTCAGACAGGCATGATTTATATTGGTATCATATGGTATGTGTGGTATAGATGGACTTACCAAATATTCCTTCGGTCCGCGGTACACGCCAGTAATGTCACGAGCTGTCCCTTGATCGCCCTCCATGAAGCAGACCTTCCGTTTGTAATCGAAATAGAAATCACGACAGTTTACGTCATATGCACATGCGCGTTGACAACGCTTAATGTTGGACACTCCGACTTCACGATAAACGTTGATCGTCAAGAGCCCAGCGACTTGAGTTAAACCCCTTGCTTGACAAAACACAGTGTCTTCTGAATACACGTTGGTTATCACAGTTAATGCCGCCAATCCAAGGATAATGCACATGAGTATAATTTTATGCATATTGTATTGCAGGGAATTCCTAAGTACCTGAACAAAATTTGCAAGCGACTGACAGCGAGGGATAACCTTGACGTCGAAACCCAGACACAATATCAATCAATAATGCAGCCTTGTGGCTTCATGCCACTGTTTATTATTTAAATCAATATATGAAATCCAAATCCCGCACTACATAGCCCTGGAGGTGACAAGTGAACTCTTTTTTTATTTCGTTATAACAAAATAATATTTCGTTATAACGAAATGAGATCTCGATGTCGAAATAATATTTCGTTATAACGGAATAAATAGAGGTTATTACTTGGTAAGTTGGATATGGACTCGTCCCTATCGCTCAGCCTCCTTCGATAACAAGACGACAAACAAGCAATCAATTCATGTTGCAAGCGACGGATAAGGATGAGTGGAGAGGAGGGGGAGGAGAAGGAAAGAAGACGAAGAAGGTTACCTCTATATTTGAAGTTGATAATAATCGGTCTTTGTTGCTAATTATTAGTGCACCTTTAAGTCATCTTATGTCAGCGGCACCTATCACATGACACTCCTCGTGTCAAATCACATCGGTGTGCATATATCCCCCACATATGATCTGAGCTGATAATAAACGCTCTTCGTTGGTCATCAATGCTAATATAATTTATTAGGAAAATAAAACAAAATGTTCCGGATTCATGTGGTTCATTTCCAGAACGTCTGACAGAAGATTGTTTAACCCGTTCTATGCTAAATGGATTTTCCCTGTCAGTTAAAAAGTGTGCATATAGGAATTGTATATTATTGATTCGGAGGGATGTTAAGATAATAATGCAGACGGCAGATAAATAAAAGTGGAGGTGTCCTATTGTGGTTGTTTGTTAAACTTATTATCTTAACATTTCCTATGGGATAACTACTCACCAATGATTCGTTAGTATACAAAGGGTTAAACTTAGTATCTGAACATTTCCTATGGGATAACTACTTATCAATTATTCTTTAGTGTAGAAAGGGTTAGACTTATTAGCTGAACATTTCCTATGGGATAACTACTCATCAATGATTCTTTAGTGTAGAAAGGGTTCAGTGTAGTGCCAGTCATGCCTTTTGCACGACACTGGCTTATGTGTGTTCTCTTGTGCATGTTAGATGAGTGTTCAAAGGATCACGCACTCAGCAAACTTTCATGGCATTCCCTGCAGTTAACATGAATTCATTTATTCAACTAGATCAATTAATTGTCCTTTGACTTCACTGGCCCACGTCGAGACTGTCGTATTTTTAAAGAGGGGTTATTTGTATATTACTACATTATTAATTAAATACGAACATACAAGTTTAACTAACCTTTATAATATAACAGGAACATTTACATGCAGAATAACAGGCAATAGAATAGACGATAATTGTAAGACATGTTGTTGGTTTGAAGATTGTGGATCGAGTGGTGGAAGTTCGTCATCGGGAGAGCATCGCCGTGCAGTTCCGGAATTGGCCGAGTCGTGTTCGTTTGACTTCGTGATTGTCTCTCCCGCAGTTGTTGACCTCATTTGTATATCTTCCGATCACGGGCTTTTCGGTGTTTTGTTTGTCATCCACGTTAATTAATTGATACCCAAAAACACTACACTACACCCCGTTTTATTTTGAAAAGATATGATCCGAAGGTCCATAACTTTTGAGCCAAGAAAGGGTGAGGAGTCTGAACCATAAGAGCTCAAAAACCCTAGTCACGCAAAATTAGGATTAAGGTGTTGCTAAACCATACCCAAAAGTGAGCGTTTCTATGATCTAGCAAAAACTCACAATGACTGCTAAATTTAGAAGTAAGTAAGCCAATCCTTTTAGCCAAATGGATCGTAACGCTTTATTTTAGAAATTTATGCCCTATATACGAACAATTGAATTTGAGGGGCTCACTAATATGAGCCTATTGTAATTGGCCTAGCCAATAATATATTAAACCTTTTATTAAATAAGATTGTATATTGAATAATGTGAAAAAGATGTATTTTCTGTCATGTGGACTACATAATGCAGTCTATTTTTAACACTGGTATGTGGACTACCTATGGGTTGCCTATTTACATCTTTTTATTCAATGTTAGAATCTTTCATGGTTTAGTCTTTTCCATTTAATTTCAAACTGAAAAAGATAGTACATATGATATCATACGTGACGTTCAGTTGGATTGACTTGAGAATTGCACCAATATGAAATGATTTCATTTCCTTGATGTTACCATATATTGGGAAATGATCTAGTAACCATTCATATAACAATTAACATTCACAATGTGAATGATTTCATTTACATTAGGTGCAGTCTAAAATTAAGATTCATGATGTTTCCTCAAATACTTCGTCATTGTTATATTGACCAATTATGTTTTTTCTTCCAATTTAAAGTGAACAGCCATTCATCACATTTGGATGTATTTGCATGGTGGTTGGCAACTTGGCTGATTTTTCCATTCAAACAGTCATAACTTCGTATTTTGCTAAGTTTATCATTTGGGAAGCTATTGGGAAAATGTTGAGCTTCTGATTGATGCCTTGGTGTAGATATATGACACATCTTGTCATAGTTTGCGATAGCCTTGCTATCATGACATGTTATTTCAATCATGTTTAGTGCTTCCCTTGTGCCATTGAGTATACCACCTTCTATTGGATGAATAACTTCAATTTCTTGAATGTCTTCACTGGGAATAGTTTCTGAAATCTTTATTGAAATATCTAACCATTCCCACTTTTCATTGACATTATTTGTGGAGTGGCCGATGTATGTGGTGTTTGATTCAGATGAGGCTATCCCACACGAGTTATCTGCGTCCTTGAATGGTATGTAATCGTTCACATGTGGGATATTATTCATGCTGTCGTTCGTGATTATTTCATGGTACAATTCGGATATGTTGTCAACCTTATTATCACATATATCAGGGTTTGATATACACGGTTCCATCTCCTTACCTGGAGATGTTTTGTCAGATAACTCACCATGTGAATCTGAGTCTCCAAACACGGATGGAAATTCTGAGTAATCTGAGTTTGAACACACGTATTTATCCGATAATTTATGGGGGTTGACTTTTGACTCAGGGAAGGATATATCCGAGAACTCTTGTTGATATCCCGGATCCATGTGCCATAGAGGATTGTCATTACTGTTTGAGTCCAGAGTTGGTATTCTAGGAATGAGATTTTCAAAATCATTGTCTTCTGGTTCTTCAACCATATGTGGTTGATATTGTTTGTTCCCTATGATTGCAGATTTTGTCTCATTTAAACAAGTATCTGTAGAATCACTATCACAGTAATTTTCTTCATCATCAAATGCCATCTGAGTATTCTCAGACTTTGGCATTATTTGTTCCATTTCATACAGAATATAAGTTGTTGATATGCCAGGGTTGTTAATGGCAATGGCATTAAAAATATTGAAATCATCTTGAGGCAAACAATGACTAAGAGCGTTTATTCGCTCATTTTCACTAAAGTTGGCATCGATTACAAAATTAGAAAATCTAAGTCTGTATTTCAGCCAGTCTTCTATACCATCATAAACTAGATGTTGTGGTATATTTTGGGGCAGTTGTTCATTTTTCGTACAACTTGAATGGTTATGAACATGTAAGTCAACTTCTGGTATCACATTCTCAGTCTGTGATTTTTTGATTTCTATTTCAAGAGGTGCTTTTTCAGTCTGAACTGTATGATGTACCTCTGGTATAATTATTTGATTGTGTACCTTTGGGGAACACATTTGTTGTTGGATAACTTGAGGTGGACCAACTTGAGTTTGAGAAAATTGAGGTTGAACAAATTGAGGTTGTTGCATTCCATGAGTTTGAACACCCTGATGGAACAATAGTTGAGTTAGAATACCCTTTTGGGGCATTATTTGAAATTGCTTACTTAGTTGAGAATTTGGTTGAACCCGCATACCTGGTTGAGGTATGGATTGATTTTGGGTGCCTTTTTGATTTGATTGGGGTTGCCCATTATGTTGAGCCATTTGAATTTGAGTACCTTGTTGGAACACATTTTGAGATTGACCACTTAGTTGAGGTACTATTTGAGATTGAGACGTTTGAGTACCTTGTTGGAACATATTTTTATGTTGACCACTTGGTTGAGGTACTATTTGAGGTTGAGTTGTTTGAGTACCTTGTTGGAAAATAGTTTGAGGTTGAGGTACTATTTGAGGTTGAATATGTTGCTGGGACATATATTGAGTACCTGGTTGAGGTTGGTACTGTGGTTGACGTTGTGGTTGTGACATAGCCTGAAACTGCATACCTATTTGAGGCATGAATTGATTTTGAACACCTTTTTGAGTGTTCACTTGTGGTTGAGTCTCAGTCATTGGTTGAGATTGACATTCATTTGGAGCAACTGGTTGAGGTTGTTGTATATGTTGACGTGGCTGAAACTGCATACCTTGTTGAGGTATGAACTGATTTTGAACACAGTGTTGATTGTTTACTTGTAGTTCAGCCACTGGTTGAGGTTGACCTTGATTTGAAAAACTCGGTTCATGTTGGTATTGTGGATGTGGCATAGCCTGGTGTTGCATACCTATAGGAGGCATGTTTTGATTCTGAACACTTGGTTGAGTGTTCATTTGTGTTTGAGAATGACCATGAATTGGAACGACCTGTTGAGGCGCAACTGGATTAGAAATTGGTGGAGGTTGATTTTGATATGAAGCCGGTTGATGTGTTGTGGTTTGCGGTTGAGCATATTGTTGGAATGAAACACCCGGTTGAGGCGTTATTTGTGATTGAGTATTATTTTGAAGTTGAGCACCTGGTTGGGGTGTTATTTGGTATTGAATATTCGGTTGAGGGTTAATTAACTTCCATTTGGGGAGTTATTTGTGGTTGAGCCAAGTTTTGAAATCCTTGGGCCTGAGAAATTTGTACATTTGATTGTGTTGTAACTAGAGGAGTCATAATTGGTGTTGCCTGAGATTGACTCATTTGAGGCTGTGAAATATCCATATGAGCTATTTGTGATGTGGCAGTATTTTGTACCTGAGGTTGAGGTACATTTTGTTGAGTTGATGCAGCACCTGTTATTGCCTGATTGGGCATCCTATGTGCTGTTTTGTATGGTCGCTTTAGTCCGCTGTCCGGTGGTGGTACCAAGAAAAGTCTGAAAACCCAAATTGAAATGGTACAGTTCCTGGTTTTGTTACGTTTTGAGAATGCAACTGATTTGCACTGACCGGGTTTTGGAACATTGAGCCCGGTTGAGTTGGAGTGGCATAGCCTTGTGATGAGGCTATATCTGATGTCGGATTTCATCTACGACACATTGCAGCATTTTGTTGATTATTTGGTTGAAATTGAACACCCGGTTGAGGTGTTATTTGGGGTAGAATATTTTGTTGAAATTGAACACCCGGTTGAGGTGTTATTTGGGGTGGAATATTTTGTTGAAATTGAACACCCGGTTGAGGTGTTATTTGGGGTGGAATATTTTGTTGAAATTGAACGCCCGGTTGAGGTGTTATTTGGGGTAGAATATTTTGTTGAAATTGAACACCCGGTTGAGGTGTCATTTGTGGTTGAAATTGAACATCCGGTTGAGGGATCATTTGTGGTTGTATATTTGGTTGAAACCCTTGTTGATTTTGAACATATTGTTGAAAATTCTGGGTGACTTTTAGTGAGCTTGATACTACTGTTGCATCTACTAAATATTGACTTGTGACATTTTGGCCTTGAATAGGTTGTTGAGGACACCAGTTTGAGGTTTGGCAATTCAAACCTTCTGGTCTAATGTCAAGATAATGTGGGGACTGTTCTTGTGAATTACGATATGGATTGTTCTGAGCAACTGTATGGCTTTGAACAATCGATGCTAATGAAGAACTTTTATTCTCCTTTTGATTACAGTCCATGTAATTAAGACAATTAGTCTGACTAAAGTGTGGTGTCTGATAAGTCATTCTGTTATTGATGTTTTATATTCCAGAATTCACACCTACACCCTCTTTCATTTGATACAAAAAAGTAAAGTATACTTGTTGGATACGAAAGAAACTCCAATAATTGGAAGTATTTTTCAAAAAGTGGACACAAGAGCATCCGTGATTACATAAATGGGCAATTGGCAATGAAAATGACAAAAATATAGATATCAAACAAATTGAGAGTAAAAAGTAATCAATTATATTGAAATTAATAATGCAATTTAATGAACAAAAGTGGACAATTTATAAAATATATGAATATTTCAGCAAAAATTGACAAGAAAAATATTAATATATAACAAAATAGTTAATTAATGCAATATAGGACAAAAACTGGAGAAATTTCAATAAAAAACGAAATATTTATGAAAAAATGTGAACAGGTGAAAATAAAAAAATGTCAAAAATTATATAATTTATAATCAAAAGGTAATTTTATAAGCAATTATTATGGCAATACGCCAATAGGGATATATCTATGGCAAAAATAACATTCAATAATTGTGCATACAAATGGAAAAATTATATTGATAATGATATAAAGCAAAAAAGTTTGTGAAATTTTAATCAAACAGTCAAAAATACATAAATTTTCCAGAAAATACTAACAATTTGTCGTAGCCAAGCAAGTACGATTAATTCCATGAAACGTCGGTGTAATTCAAACACCTCGTAAAAATGATTTTTTCTCGTTTTGGCGCGAAAACCTTTTTTGCCGATTCGGAATCTACGGATGCGATTACATCGGATAAATTCTTATCAGGGCTGAACTCCAATCAGAAATACAAGTTTTAGACATGTGATTAAACCTCGTAAAATTGATTGGTCCTTTTTGTAAATTCAGAAAAGTCGTAAAATTATGCGATGTTTCTGAATTGGTTAAAACGTGCGCGGTGTTTTGTTTCGTCATTTTATACGTCATTTGTGCAGGCGGGAAAATTACTTTCCAGTAAACAACTTTCCAAGATTCGAATAACGACAGCTTTAATATTATTCTTCATTCCAACACTGTTTCAAGATACAGATATCAAGGTTAGTATTAATACATTTTCAGCCCCGATATACGCGACGAATTATTCATAAATGATGATTATCTCACGTGTTATGCAGGTTGAAGTTTAGCAAGACATTGCATGCTGTTCGACGATTTAATCCACCTATAGTGCATTTATCATTATTAGCTCAACTTACTTTTGTAAGTTTGAGCTATTGCCATGGCTTGGCGTCCGTCGTCCGTGTGTGCGTGTGTCCGTCAACAATTTCCTTTGGCGCGGGCTACAGGTCGTACCTTTGGTCTGATCTTTATGAAATTTTGCATGAATGTTGACATTGACATGTAGATGGGAACGAGTTATTTTGGGGTCATTCGGCCAAAAAACATGGCCGCTGGTGGCCATCTTGGATTTCAAAATTCAATCCATTGGCGCGGGCTACAGGTCGTACTGTTCGTTTGATCATTATGAAATTTGTCATGGATGTTAATATTGACATGTAGATGGGAACGAGTCATTTTGGGGTCGTTCAGTCGAAAAACATGGCCGCCAGCAGCCATCTTGGATTTTACTCTTTACATGACTAAATCCATTGGCACAGGCTACAGTTCATACCTTTGATCAGATCATTATGAGATTTGTAAAGGCTGTAGATGGGAACAAGTCATTTTGGGGTAATTCGGAAAAAAACATGGCTGCCGGTGGCCATTTTAGAATTTACTCTTTGCATCAATAAATCATTTGTCACACCATAATCACCACATCCCTGATCCGATCATTATGAAACCTGTTATGAATGTTGATATTGACATGAACATCTAGTCTTACTTAGACATTTCAATTAGCACTTTTCCTATTCCTCCATTTACTGTCGACCATTAAATTATTCCCCTACCTAAGTTGAGCTACAGTGTCATTGACACTTTCATATTATGATACCATATGCCCCCTATTTTGTTCCAGGGGAGGGGTATATTATATTCTATTCCGTCAGTTGTCCGTCCGTTCTCAAGAGGGCATACTTATATGAGGTAGTTAACATTTATATGGATGAGATGTATAGAGTGTCCGACAAATTATGAGGGTATCCCACGAGTGACGATATACATGTAGTACCCTTACGTCGGTAATGTCGTCCGTCATGTTGTCTGTCTGTCTGTCTGTTCGTTGTTTCCGTGTCAGCTCCATAAAAGTGCGGGGCCTCGGTGGCTCAGTTGGTAAGGTGTCCGACTCCAATGCCAACTTGCCCTCCAGCGCTGTCGGGCCGGGGTTCGATTCCCAGTTGGGACATTGAATCTTTGTGTTCGTTATCTGGTGGAGTTTGGCAGTTACTCGCCGAACGTCGGTGGTTTATAACCGTGGATCAGCGACAGTGACCTCGTGGGCAACATAAGGCCACTAGCTGTGAAGCGGGGAATTTCCACCACCAATAAAACTGGCGTCGCGATATGACCTTAGCTGTTGAAAGCGACATTGAACACCAAATAACCAAACCAACCATAAAAGCATCGCTTCATTGGAATTTGTTTGAAACTTAACATAATTATGTGCTCATAATGAGGAGAAGATATATCGTGCACAATCGTTTTCAATTTGTAAAGGTCAAGGTTATTTTCTCGATTGAGTCAGTAGATACCACCCTCGTGTAAAGGATTTGTGTAAGAATGGCTTTGAGTGATAATAATGTTTGATATGTGATTTGTCATATGTCAAGATCACGTGGTGCTTTCAGACTCATACGTCGCATGCACCACTACTTGTCCGCTTCTTCTTGTGCATTTTATCTTCAGAGTGACGTATCATTGTTATATATTTATTCCGGCAGTCAGATATTTAGAACGTCGGTCATAAGGGGCAGTCAATCTGGTAAATTGTGAATGACCTAACCACCAATGCAACTTGATTGTCCTGATTTTGTCATTCTTATATTTTCAGGCTTGATGTCTTCTCAGTGGTGCAAGAGACCCAGTGACCCCAGTGCGCAATCCGCTCGTAATCTGATGCGAATTCTCCAGGCGAGAGAGACGGGGAAATTTGCAGGAAATAGCTTTAAGTACATCGAGGCAGTGTACTATTCTTTGTATAGAAACTCTACCCCGAGGTACCAGGTGATCGAAGGTGACCCCATCCAAGATAAATGCAAATCGATTGAGTGGAAATTTCATCCAAACTGCGTCAATGGATGCTAGAATGTTTTCAAGAGGGAGGAAACTCGTTAAAATGGCACTGTCTTCTTCGAATGTGATAACAACACCTCCACCGGAAGTAGTGATAGCAAAACCTTCTGCTGATGTGATAACAACACCTCCACTGGAAGGATTGATACCCACACCCCAGTGGAAGTAGTGATAACACTTCCACCGGAAGTAGTGATAACACCTCCACCGGAAGTAGTGATAACAACACATCCACCGGAAGTAGTGATAACAACACCTCCACCGGAAGTAGTGATAACAACACCTCCACCGGAGGTAGTGATAACAACACCTCCAGCGGATGTAGTGACAACAACATCCCCAGTTGAAGGATTCATAACAACACCAGCACCGGAAGTAGTGATAACAGAACATTCAACAGAAGGAATGGTTATAACACGTCACACAGCAGTAGTGGTAACAACACCTCCTACAGAGGTAAAACACTTTGGTAATCAATTTGGTGACGAATTCACAACGAGCGATGACAGGATGGATCACATACTGAAAAATCCGTCAGCAATGTCCATTTACCGAATCCAAAATGGGAATATTGAACAATATGGTGCCCTTCCGCAATTTGAACATTCTTGCGAAATTGGAAGTGGTCTGCACACATGTAATAATTTTTGTGTGACTGAATTGACACGTGGTGACAGCACTAAATTTTTGCAACAGACTGAAGACGAATATCTGGACGACTCTCGGAACTCACAGGATTCACAGGACGATACGGATATGAGCGATTACCCAGACGATTCGGACATGGACCCAGACTGGGAACCAGAACCCACACCGAAACGTTATGTTTTCGAAGTAGATATGAACGATACCAATGACACTCCGCCAAATACATCTATCGGAGAAACTGTGTCGAACATTGCACATGAACATATTCAGACAAATGCTGCTGTGCCAAACACCAAACGACGAAAGCGTCCTGCGCCTGAGAAGTGGGAACGCGCCGTTAATAAAACAAAGCGAATGCGTGGTGAACAGTACATGTCCGTCAATAAGACAGTTGGTCAGAAGCAGTGTTATAACAAACAAAAAGGTGCACGTAAAATTAAGGACGCTAAATGTGTCAACTTATGTAAAAATAGGCGCAGTTGTCATGAGTTGACCACGGAAGATCGCTCGTCGATATTCAATAAATTCTGGACAAACATGACGTGGATGGAGAAAAAAACGTACATTGTCAACCTTGTTACAAAATCACCTAGTAAACATTCTGAAGGCAATAGAAAGTTTTCCTATGTCTATCACCTTAAAACCAAAGACAAAACATATACAGTATGCAAAGATATGTTTCTTGGCACTCTTGATCTTGGCGAAAAAACAGTTTACTCATGGCTGGAAAAGTCTGATAGTCACGGTATTCCACGTTTAACACCACCTAGCAAGAGGGGTACCCAAAGGGAAGATTGCGTTCTTATGGAACAAAGTGTTAAGCGTTTTCTAGAGTGTCTGCCAAAGATGCCATCGCATTACTGTAGAGCAAGTTCTTCCAAGCTTTATTTGGAACCAACATTTGCATCAATGGCTGCGGTACATAGACAATACGTAGAGTTCTCTAAAGGCGAAAGTAATGTCAATGTTGCTACTATGTTCGTTTTAAAAAAAAGTGTTCATAGATATGAATATAGGTTTATTCCACCCCAAGAAAGAACAATGTGACACCTGCAATGCGTTCAATGTTGGAACTATTGATGAAACAATTAGCTACAATACGCATATAGCATCGAAGAAAAGGGCCCGCGACGAAAAACATGCTGACAAAACCAGAGCCATTGCAGATAAAAATATACGAGTTCTGACAATTGATAAACAAAGTGTGCTGCTGTCACCTGCATTAAAAGCAAGTGCTCTGTATTTTAAAACCAAATTGTCGTGCCACAATTATACAATCTACGACCTCGCCTCAAAGGACGTTGTTATTTACTTTTGGAACGAGAGTCAAGGTGACTTGAACGCCGATTCATATGCGTCCTGTATGACAGATTACGTTACATCACTTCCACAATCGGTATCTCAAATAATCATTTATTCAGATGGATGTAATAACCAGAACCGCAATGCAATTCTTTCCAATGCAATTCTAAAGATAGCAATGGAGCGCAAAATTGTCATACAACAGAAATTTCTTGTCCGTGGTCATACTCAGATGGAATGTGATTCAGTACATTCAGCAATATAAACTGCTCTAAAACATCAACCGATATATGCGCCGCACAATTATGTTGAAATTATTAAATCAGCTAGACGAAACCAGCCGTACGAAGTCAAGTATTTGGACTACACGTTTTTTCGAAACTTTCGTGAGTTGAAATATTACAACTCAATAAGACCAGGAGTAAAGCCAGGCGATATGCGTGTTGTAGACATACACTGTCTAAAATTTCTCCCAGAAGGGAAAATCCAATATAAAATTGAGTTCGATGATGAATATTCGGACGTACCCACGAAATACACACGAGGTTCTAATGTTTTCGTTGTCGGCACTGAGCTTCCACGCCAACACAACGCGCGTTTGCCAATCAAACTGAGCAAATACAATGATTTGCAAGACTTGAAACACGTCATTCCAAAGGACTACCACGACTTTTATGACAATCTACCACATACATAAACTATATATGCATATACAGGAGCCATGCAATGTGGCGACATGATAATATAGATACCGTGAAACGCTGCTGTTGTGTTCCGCATACTGATTGTCCTCATGATGTTCTGCATTTAAATAACGTTTTTGATCGCTGAGTTGAAGTTTTATATCGACCGACATCACAGACATTGTTAGGTGTAAACAGTATTTTGAATTTCGTTTGAATAAGCATGCTGCTGTTAGCTTGATGCACGCTGAACTGTGCATGGTTATAAAAAAAATTAATTTTGTTTGGATGGACATGACGTTAGCATAACTCCGAGTTTGAAACTGGACTTGATTATATTGTTTTAATTTTGTTTGGGTGGGCATGACGTTAGCTTAACGCATGCACACACTTGATTTTATACTCAAAAACGACTGTGTGCAAATTGTCCACACAACTGTGTGAAGGTTGAAAATGAACAAAAGTGTGTGCCAACTTGTGTGTAAAAATACACACAGTGTGATTATACACAAACTTGTGATATAATAGCACACACTTGTTGTAAATATTATACAACACGTTGGTGTATATAACCACACAATGTGTATATTGTACACACAATTGTGTTCACGATCAACCTTCACACAGTTATGTGCACACATTCGTATTTTGAGTGTATTGTTCTATAATGATCCACAATGCTGATCATGAACACATTATGCATGATAAATAAAGTTGTATTTCACTCGTTAGTCCAATGTCACCATTATAAGACATAACCCGTATAATTGAAGAGATGTATACTCACACTCACAACCTGATTAATTTATAATCATGTCACAATCATGTGTGCGGATGGGTTCGACGTCATGTCACGAGTGGCCACGGGTGGATTCGAACGAGAGGTCGCGGGCCTCGAGTTATCACCCTTTCGCGCTCGCAGCATTGTAATTACGACGTCCTATCCCCGCATATGTGGCATTCTGTGTTTATAATACACCCACTCGTAAATCTTCAGAACATAAACGTGTGTCTTATTGCTATCTATTTCCAAATTACTGCACACGTCAACGGTTAAATGCATTATGGAACATGTTCCATAACATTTAAAGGTTGTGGGACGGCTCTGGAGAGCCCGGTCTACCTAATCAATACGACACAGACGCTCTGCTTTGAAACGTAGGAGTCGTATTCATATAGGTGGACTGTAGAGAGTTATGTTTGTTTTTATTGAGAACGAGTGTGTAATAGCGTGTTTATGGACTAGTTATCCGTTATTCAGAAATATCATATAATAAGAAAACGCACGAAATTGTAATTCGGTAACCTCGTAAAAGTCGAGAAACCTCGTATAATTTTACCGCGTAATATAATTTGAACAAGAAAGCTCGCTATTCCATAACTGTGAATTTTCTCGCTAATCACAAGATAAATTTTGAAATGATCATATCACAATTATCAATGAAAGCGAAGCGGATACCATGGTATCAATCACTTTGCTGAACGACGTATGACATGGAAGTCATTCAGTTTTTTGTCTCTCCTGTAAAATGTGTTTTCGGCGGCAAGTTTTTTTCTACGAGGTGTTTGAATTACACCGACGTGATGTGGAATCATTTGGAATCGCCGGCGGCGATTTTTTGACTGAACCCACGTGGTGGGTCCACTTCAATAAAAACCTTCCGCCATTATCTGATTATCGTCTTCCTCGCACGTGTTCGTTTTTAGCTAACAACGCCATTGTCGTATTTTTAAAGAGGGGTTATTTGTATATTACTACATTATTAATTAAATACGAACATACAAGTTTAACTAACCTTTATAATATAACAGCAACATTTACATGTAGAATAACAGGCAATAGAATAGACGATAATTTTAAGACATGTTGTTGGTTTGAAGATTGTGGATCGAGTGGTGGAAGTTCGTCATCGGGAGAGCATCGCCGTGCAGTTCCGGAATTGGCCGAGTCGTGTTCGTTTGACTTCGTGATTGTCTCTCCCGCAGTTGTTGACCTCATTTGTATATCTTCCGATCACGGGCTTTTCGGTGTTTTGTTTGTCATCCACGTTAATTAATTGATACCCAAAAACACTACAAGACCACCCCTTTCATAGGAATTCATGTCTATCTGGATGAATAAAACATGATTATCGATGCGGAAATAAGCATGCGTATGTATTCGTATTCCGCACGCCAACTATCAGAAGATATCTTAATGTTTGTTGCTGGCGAAACTTTTCATCGTCTGATATTCGGAAAATAATTTCCGATCACAATTCAAATTTAGCATCCGCGAACCGTGACATTGCGTGACCTTTCGAACTATCGCGACGTCGTCAGTGCATGTCCGTTTATTTCTAGAGGAAGACACGTAATTTTTTTTGGCTTGGATACCTCGGATATAAAAAAAATCGAAGCTCTGCATGAGCTTTGAGGTTGGGTTCATCGGCTCAAATCAAAGAAATAATAGGTGTTAAAGACATATTATGGACTTGTTCGAGTGCGTGAAACTGATACGTTAGTATCCAGGCGCTATGGCAACTGGAGGAATGTAGCATTCTAGAAAACATCGTCCGAACTACCATCAAATGTAAAATATTTACTTTTCGATTCGGGACGTAACTATTGGAGATAAACTAACAAAAACGATTTCGCGACCGAGAGCTACAGCATTTAATTGATATATATATACGAATGGCGGTGTATGTTGTCAATTTGGATATAATAAATGTCAAATTAACTACTTTGAGCATGATTATTCTCCATTTCTATTTGATCACCCTACCGGAGTGTTTCACATCACTTTAACAATTTTATAATTTTTTCTTACATTCTCACTGACATTCTTATCTTTTTTTCTTTTTTTCTTACATTCTTTATAAATATTTATAATTTCTTCTTACATTCTTTAACAATTTTTTTAATATTTTCTCACTATTTCTTACATTATTTACAAATTTTGTATCATTTTTTCTTACATTTTTTTAACAATTATAAAAAGTAATATCAAATTTGTTAGGCCAATGCATTCTCTTATATATACGAGGCGACCTATGGTCGACTCGCATATATAAGAGAATGGATTGGCACAGGGTTTTCGCATCACTGCAAATCGGACAGGGCATCTTAAAGGGGTACTGTACCCCAATTTCAATAAATTCCCAGTGACAATAGCGATCTAATATGAATATTATATTATAAAATAACTAATTTGAGTCGACGATGTCTACTGAAAACGTTCCGGTTAACAGGCTATCGTAAAAGTAAAATTGAATTATTTAATATAAATTCATTTATGGCTGGAGTCATAAAATGGAGAATTATGCCATTACGAGTTACCGTTCTTGAAATCGCATATGTTGCGTGTCTTTTATCGACGGCCATTCGCGAACATTATTGAGTTGCAAACAAAACATGTTACCTGCAAAAGAAGGCCCGTTATAACCGATTCGAGGAAAAAGGAGAAAGAAACAAGGGTCATAAAGCGTCAAGTATTTTATAGGGAGTGAGATTATTCGATGGAAGAGATTGAATGCATCAATCGAAGCTGTGAGCAATGAACTTCTGGTACTTCCTGCAACCTGCTTCTTCTCCGGTGACGGTCAAAAAAATGGCGCGTAGTTTGAAATCGTAATATTTTTGTTTCCAAAATCAATATTTTCCTCGCTAAATTAGGTTTATACGAAACTCATATAACACGAACACAATCTAACTTGAAAGTTATTTCAATGGGAGTAAATAAAAAAATCGCCTATCTTAGTGTACAGTACCCCTTTAAGTAAAGCATTCTGCCCATGCAATCGGCCAACCTCGGTGATTTCCGTATGCAAATAGACTACCAAACAGGATCGAGCAGTCAAGTGGTGCGAATTTCTAATCTTCAGTAGGCTGCCATTTTTGGAAAACAATACAGATTTCATTCTAATGTGCTATGAATTTAATCGAATTTTCGTTATTTTACACAAATATGTCACCGCTTGAAAATGGATTCGATCAATGTCTTGAATATGCTAAAGAAATGCTGGGTGCTACTTACCAACCAAAGGAGTAGGAGTGTTCGCACCCAATCGGCCAACATCGGTGATTTCCGTACCCAGACTATTTCTGCCAAGTACGATAATCCGAGAAGTTGCGATTGGTGTGGCGCCATGATTCCCCCGACGCATGGGATACTATCCCCGATAAAGGGCTACAGGATGTCCGAAGCTACCGAGATGGCCTGTCACCATTGCAGATTTCCCCGACGATTGGGGGCGGGTCTAAATTGGAGGGGGGGGGGGTCTGACCAACCCCGACCCCCCACTGGTGGCACCCCTATATATACTGTGCGCAATAAAATATCAGCATCTTATTTCTGACCTGAAATTTCCAGTTAATGTTGTTAGGCGAAAGCACTAAATGATAGGATCCGATAGTAACCACTTCTGATCAAGTGGTCCTGCTAATATGATGTTGGTGAGTCCTGCTGAATTGCTTACCTCCTTAACTACTGCTGTTGACGACCCTGGTCGGGCAACCTGATGCCGTTTCGACAAAGTATCGTTATTTTTCCTAAAGTTTTTATTTTCGCGGTGTTTTGCTAATCCGAGCGATTTCAGAAAAAGCCAGCATCTGTATATAACATTCAAGAATATATTTAACCCTTTACCCAACAAACCGGCCAAAAACCGCCAAATAAAGCTTCAACAGCCTAAAATATCTTCGGTCTGTCTCAATAGAACCATACAAATATGGATATCATTGGAACCGGCTCCTTGACCACATTGTGATAGTTACAGTTATGCCCTGTGCCAATGCATTCTCTTATATATGCGAGTCGACCATATGTCGCCTCGCATATATAAGAGAATGCATTGGCCTAAAAACACTTTTTACTATTTTTTCTTACATTCTTTAACAATTTTATAATTTTAAATGTGTTAAGCCAATGCATTCTCTTATATATGCGAGGCGACCTATGGTCGACTCGCATATATAAGAGAATGCATTGGCACATGGCCGTTCTGTTGGGTAAAGGGTTAAATACCTTGGCGGAGAATAATGGTAAATTATCTGTCATGTTTTGATGCGCAATGTACACGAATGGGCCCCAACTGGTGTTACATGTAAATTTGAGAAATCCGCAAAACATTCGATGCAAAATCAGCGTGGGCAAAACGAGAATTTCAATTAAAAAACATGACTCAACTAAATCAGCTATTTTAAAAAGAGTGGCTGCCATTTTGAATCTGTCGACCATTATGATTGGTTTGTTGGGAAAAAAATTGTTGATCATTCATTCCACATTTCATGCTTGCATCATACAGTGAACGATACTATTACTGTAGGCTATTGGGCACGTTGCCGCCCTAATATTAGCAATATGTGGCATAATAGATTAATTCTATTTGTAAATATTCCTAGGATACATTTAAATATGCAAAAATGTTGTTGATCCATTTGATCTGGGGGGATATTGGGGAATAAAACTGAATACAGAGAGCCAGGAACTAACCACATTTCGAACGCCTTTTGGAAGGTGGTGTTGGATGCGCCTCCCATTTGGTTTATGTGTTAGTCAAGATCTATTTCAGCAACGAATGGATGCAATAATAGAACAATGTGAAGGCTGTGTAGGTATAAGCGATGATATGATCATATACGGCGAAGACGAAGTTCAACACGACCAGAGACTGTTAAAGTTTATGCACATTGCTCGAAAGGAGGGACTACGGCTCAATTCAGAGAAGTGCGTTATTAAAACGAACAGCATTTCATTCTTTGGCAGAGTATTCACTGACAAAGGTGTGTTTCCAGATCCGACAAAAGTCGAGGACATTAAAGGCACGTGCGGCCTTAATTGTCGAAAATATTCATATTTGTTCCAAACACCGTAAACAGAAAAACAGAAAAACGCATACAGTTCCGTTCATATATACCATGACCATCGCGTAAACAGCATGTTATAACAAAGACCTGCTATATTTTACCTAAGCAAGAGCCTGACTGTGTTACAGAAGACAGCACAATGCTACTGGCTAATCACACACAAATGGCATAAAAGCTCTTTATTAGTTCCATATCAGGTATTCACCAACAAAGAACGCTCTTTATGTTTACCATCATAATATAAACAAACACCAGAAAAGTAACTTTTTACGCTTTTGTTTACATGACAATGGTCAAACATAGGACCATAACATACTGTTTATGCGATATTTCTTATTTGTATACGGACAAAGTCTATCTACATTTTGATGTAGTTTCTGTTTGTGGCGGGTTTGGACGGGTGGAAATATTTTCACATGATACCCACCGCCAAGGCCAATCGTGTCTTTAAGCAAATGCCTATTCCCAGAGACAAAAAAGAGCTACATACATTCCTCGGGATGGTTACATTCTTATCACCACACGTTCCGAATTTTTCCGAACACACATCTGTATTGCGTGACTTGCTGAAACAAGAAGTCCCATTTGAATGGTCGGAAGACCATACGCATGTGTTCGAGATGATGAAAGAAATTATTGCGGGTAGTATAGCGCTGCAATACTTTGACCCATCTGCTGAAACTGTTCTCGAAGTTGATGCAAGTGAAAGAGGCCTTGGGGCTGCAATTATTCAAAATGGGAAACCTGTAGCATTCGCGAGCAAAGCTTTAACACCCACTCAATCAAACTACAGCAATTTAGAACGTGAATGTCTTGCTGTAATATATGGCATCCAGAGATTTCAACATTTGTTGTTTGGTAAACATTTTAATACCATCACAGATCACAAACCATTGGAAGTTATTTTCCATAAGCCCATTCATACTGCACCACCAAGACTCCAACGGATGCTTATCAAGGTGCAGGGGTATGACTTTGATGTCAAATATCGCCCAGGCAAGGAAAATGGTATTGGCTGACGCACTTTCCAGATTACCAAACATTAACAAAAGTCAGGCAGTCGAGCTGGACACACGAGTGGACGGTGTCCATTTGGATGTGATTGACGACATTCGTTTGGACATGATTAATTTCTCGCCCGACAAGCAAACTGACTTGCGAACAGAAACAATGCGAGATTCAAGTCTCAGTAGCTTGGCGGAAGTCATATTTACCGGATGGCCAGATTCGGTAAAAGATCTTCCCAAGGATTTGCGACAGTATTACAGTTATCGTGATGAGCTTGCTGTGGAAAATGGTATAATATTCAAAGGAAGACAAGTGTTAATTCCGACATCAAGACACAGTGACATTTTAAAACAGTTACATCAGAGTCACCAAGGAATTGCGAAAACAAGAAGGCTTGCAAGAGAAAGTGTTTATTGGAATAACATAAACAAGGACATCCCAGATAGCATGACATGGTTGGGCCAACGTTGGCACAACCAACATCTGTATGGTTGGGCCAACGTAGGGCAACCAACGTTGGGTCAACGTAATTTTGCTCATTGGGTCAACGTTGGGCCAACGTGTTGGGTCTACGTTGGGCCAACGTTGGACGACATATACAGAGTGTTGGCCCAACGTTGGGCCAACGTTGATATCCAGATTACATGGATGGCATAACGTTGGCCCAACGTTGGAAACTAAACCATTTGGTTGGCATAACGTTGGCCCAACGTTGGAAACTAAACCATTTGGTTGGCATAACGTTGACCCAACGGAGGGACAACGTTGGGAACTCAAACTAAATTGGTTGGCATAACGTTGGGGATTTTTTTTATTGGCATCCAATAATCCGTTCATAATTCAGTTACCACCGTCAGCCACCATGTCACTATCTGATGTAAGTTTGTGAGAAACTACTATGCATGTCAATAAGTATTCTCCGCCATAACTTATATATACACGCCTTGCAAACATTCAAAACTTTATGATTCCGAGAAAAATATTGGGAAAATAATTAATTAATTTTACACAAAAGAGTAGTTTCTCACAAACGTAAACCTACCTCGGATAGCGACCCGATGACCGGTGGTGGCATCTAAAGAACGAACAAATCCTTGATTTCCAAATTGAAGAAACTGAATCCTTTATTTGCTAAATTCAATACCAACACAAACACTGAACGAGAACCAGAACAAAGCGCGCAATATGAAAAGCAGACGCCTGATCCGTTGTGCACGCGCGTAGCGTTTGACGTCAGAGCTTGCTACGTCATCTACGTTGCCATTACGTTTGGGCCAACGATATACCAACCGACACAATCCAACGTATTTTATGACATATCGTAGCATCTATTGTGTCAGCAATGTTTGTACGTGTGTTTACGGAACAAAAAGCATATCGTTGAGATTTATATCACATGTATGTACGCTATATATTGGACTGTCGTGAAGATGTAAGCGTTAATTGACCCAACATTGGACCAACGTTATAATTCCAACTGTTGCATGCGAGGAATGCCTTAATTTGGGTCAACCAAGGGGCAACAACGTAAACCCAACCAATGAGATGTGTACAGTAAATTCCATTTCCATGTTGGTGTTATAATTTCAACAGTTGGGAGGAATACGTTGGGCCAACCAAGGGCCAACCACGCCAACCCAACCAATTTACTGCAAATAATTCCGTTGGCATGTTCGCGTTGGCACAATGTTGGACCAACGTTATATTTCCAACGGTTGGGAGAAATACGTTGGGCCAACCAAGGGCCAACCACGCCAACCCAACCAATTTACTGCAGATAATTCCGTTGGCATGTTCGCGTTGGCACAATGTTGGGCCAACGTTATATTTCCAACGGTTGGGAGAAATACGTTGGGCCAACCAAGGGCCAACAACGTCAACCCAACCCATCCTAATGCCAACCGTGCGGACATTATGCCAACGTTGGCCCAACGTAGTCATGCTATCTGGGATTGAACTCTTGTGTAAAAATTGTTCATATTGCCAAGAGTTACAACCCCAGCAACAAAAGGAACCGCTAATCTCACACGAAAGGCCGAGTGCTCCGTGGATTAAATTAGGGACTGACCTGTTCGAGATAGATGGCAAAGATTTTCTGATCATCAGTGACTATTTTAGTCGTTATCCAGTTGTGAAAGAATTGCGATCAACCAGTTCTGATGCAGTTGTTCAAGTAACAAAGGAGGTACTAAGCTTACTGGGTGTTCCTCGCATCATAGTATCGGATAATGGTCCACAATATCTCACAAGATATAATGAGTTCTGTGATTCTTGGGGAATACAGCATGTCACAAGCAGTCCGAGATTCCCACAGTCAAATGGTTTTATTGAACGTCAGATTCGATACATCAAACCAATCATCAAACCAATCATCAAAAAGTGTTTGAAATCTCGGAGCGATATAAATGCAGCACTGCTAAATGTTCGAGCAACGCCGCTCGACAACGTTATGCCGAGCCCTGCTGAGCTTATGTTTGGCAGACCGATTCCGACAGTGCTTCCCAGTCAGCGCACCGACCATTCTGGTGTGATATACAGGGATCATATTAAACAACAATGTGATAAACAGGAACAATATGCGAACCAGAAATGTAAGAGTTTAGCACCTTTGCTACAAGGCCAGAAAGTGCGTGTTCTGGATAAGCAGCGCAGGGTGTGGTTCCCAGCGGAAATCATCCAGGAACGCAGCAATCGTTCGTACGATATTGAAATGCCAAATGGCAGAGTGCTTACTCGAAACAGAGTACAAATCAGAGAGGATACGAGTTTGTGCGATGATTCTGGACAGGAAACCGATGTTTCTCCAGTTATTCCTTCCAGTCACCACGAAACTGGCAGTTCGCAGCCAGTTAAGCCACTTGTGTGTGAGACCCGTGACAAGTTACCACCATTGCCAACTCCTGGAAATGATAACGATCATTATCACACAAGATCAGGGAGAAACGTAAAACTTCCAAAACGATACTCGGATGAGTGAGCATAATCCAGATTGTGCTAATTTAATTTTAACTGTTTATGTTCAACAGCCTGTTTGTAAAAAAAGGGGATGTTGAATAACTATAACTAACGTTCAGCAAAGGGTGCTGTTTGGAGGAACCAGTTATTATATTTTATGTTACAATAAATCGACCGCGTGGTTAACGCCATTATATATATATATAAGCAACAATCATCTCTTCAACATCTCCACATATAACTAAGTCCTCCATCGTAATACAACAAGCTACTCGGGTGCTCTTTTTCTCAGAAAGCTCATCAGGAAGTTATCGACAAATAGAACTGCGTCGCTGAGCCCGTATGCATTTAAATCGCGTATAACTGACTAAACCAGTTTTCAGTGTTTTCAACAAAGGAAACACGTTCGATACCAAGTCCCTTGGAACTGTTGGGTTGTATACAAGTGTCATAATTATATAACAATCCTACGCGAACAGAGTGAATCATATTTCTGTCCCCAGGAAATAAATATTGGGGTTCAGTCTTCGATTTTGTGATTGCTATGCCAAAGTATGACGTGACTGTGTTTTTCCTGGTGGTAGAACATGACACGTTATCGACTGATCGGCTGCTGTTGAGGCCGCGATTATATATGCAATCAACGTCGTTTTTGATGCTTCTGTCGCGTATATATTAAGTGTCTGATGCCGAATTACATACTGAAGCGAAATTATCTAAGTATGTACATGTAGTTCAGCATCAGACACTTCTATACGCCGACAGATGCATCGAAAACGATGTTGATTGCTTATAATTACGACAATCCGCTTATTAGTTGGTGATTAAACTAGTTTTTTTCTTCAAAGAAACTATATTAAAAACACTAAAATAGTAAAACTACCCAAGTGATACTTGTGTCTGGATTTCAGTAGTCTTTTAACGGAAAATTGGAAATTGGGTCGAGAATAAATTGGGCGATTGACCGGAAGTTCGAGATGAACACGCACAATTCGATCGCTGTTTCCAAAAGCAAGACACCACACCGTAAACTATTAAACTTGTACTTGCTGGTGTAAATTTCACTTACGTTGTATTTAAAACGATTCTAGAACATGTATTGTCATAAAAACAATCCGATTCAATAGCAATTCCGAAGCGGTGTTCCAAAACTTCCCCACCGAATTTGCGGTCTCCGGTGACAAACTCCAAAAGTAAACAATGTCAATCGCCACAAAGGTGCATTCTATGCTCTCATGACTACTACCATGTCATATTATTATTGGCACGAAGCTGGATAAATGCTAATACTAATGGAATAGTTATGTAAAACATTCCTTTATGCTCTTGACGTTATACCAACTGGCCTTGTGATTTCTACCCTATGTCCCGGTTTGCTTGTTTATTGGAAGGACCACAACTATCAAGTCTTGTTTCATATGGTTTATTGCCATATGATGGCTCAAAAGTCTGATACATGGATCGAGATTGCTGCAAGGAAGCTTTCGCCTACAGCAAGAGGACCGGAGGTCTTTTCAAAGAAGAATGTCGTGGGGATGGAATTATTGCTCTTTCCAGCAAATGTTATATGTGCATCGGTGATTCGACCAAAGTGACGTGCAAAGGCGTGAATAAAAAGCAGAACCAGTTAACGGCTAAAATGTATATGGATGTCTTGAAACTGAAATGCCCAACTCCCACCGTTAACATGGGTTTTAAAATGTGGGGAAATTCTATGTATACATATTCCCAATTAAAAAACGGTCTGTCTTATTTTTTATCCGAAAAGACACATAATGGCCGATGGAATCACGACGAGCCCTTTAAATATTAGGATGTTCTTTTGTTGATATGTGTATATATTTTGTTAATTGTATGTTGATTGATTATTGCTATATAAACTCGATACGTTCCTTTAAAACATTCCTCCACTATCGTTCAACCCCTGCGGTCTCCCCAAAAATTCGATTATCGATAGTGTTTACAGATAGCGAAGAGACAAACACACCATAAAATTAGCTATCTTTTAGTTTACGATCTAACAATAATATTTAAGGAAACGATTTTAACGCCTGTGGGCCAGACGCCCTATTTGTCAATAGTGAGTCGGGATTAGCTTTTAAGCGAAAATGCACGATACCCCATTCACCTATACGGTCCTATAGCCTCAGGTGTCGTGCAATCTGCTCAAAATTAACACCTGCTACGTTCAATATTTTCGTATAAAAGACACGGGTCACTTAAAAACCGCCTAGCAGTTTCGATTACCTCAGTTTACCAAAACTTCCTCACCGAAAATGTGTTACCTTCTTGAATCTCATCAAGCTCGTCGCGAATCGAGCGAGCTTGAAACTCAAGTGAAAGCTCGCTTGGTGTCATTGTTGAAGCCTTCGGATACTCCAGAGTATTACGTTCTTCAGATGGCCTTTTTGGAGGAGCTACTTCAAACGATAGCGGAGGACAATGGGTTTAAGCGTCTAGCTCGCCTATTGGCGATAATAGCCCGGCAGCGTTTGAATACACGAAAAGAGGAGCTTCGTCGGGTCGACACCATCCTAAAACTTAAGAATCAATTGGTGGTTCTAGAAAAAGCTAGAATGGACTTGCTGGAGACCTTGGAGGATACAGTGCCATCGTTGTATCACCACCGGAAGTTTTCGACGACGGTGCATTCGCGAGTGGAGAGGCTTGGGGGTGTTTAACGGATACGGACCACATACCAGAAGAGAAGCTAAGCTACAGCTTGGACTAAAAAGTGGCGGAGTAATATTGTTTGGGCCTCAGGCCCCCCTTGATATTCCAGGTTCTCACATGTTTTATTTTAATTTTGTGTGGGCGCCTAGAATATTGAGGGGAAATTTAATCATCAGTTGTATCGAAATTCCGAAAAATATTAGTATGCGTTATATCGAAGGTAAGTGGTTAATTTACTGATTCTATTGCAAACGAAATCTCAACAGCGAAAGTGTTAAAACCCACCCGACTCAAGTGCAGATAATTTGCTTTAAAACAGCTAACAAATTTTGGGTGAAAGAATAATTAGATTGATTGAACGCTAAAAGCATAGTTGATCTCATTAACACCACCATCAATTGCTTAATACTAAAGCACACACAGCCGAGGAATCAATAATTGGAGTTTAGATCAGTTCATTCGAAAAGTGGGGGATCAATAAAATTAGTGGACTAGTCAAAGGTAAACTACCCGTATTATAGGTAATTGCGTCAGCTATACCCGATATCTATATATCTACTTATTTAATTATATATACGGATGTAACAATATCGAAAAAAAATTCTCCACTCTCCACATCTCGCCCTCCTATACATGCCTCTATCCCGATCGTATACTACTACAGTATTTTCAATGTTAAAGGTATTGAAATTTTCACTTTGAAATTACTAAGCCCTATTATCTCGTGGCATGTCACATATTTTTGAAAAGCACAATCAGAGCATCAAACAGTTTGGATCCTGATGAGATGCTGAGTTATTAGGAGTCTCCTGGATCTAAACTGTTTGCAAAGGTGATTACATATTCGCTCATAGCACTACTGTAAGATAAAAAATCATAAAACTACTGTAAGATAAATTGCATTTTTGTTAACCCTTTCCTCCCTACATAGGGGGCCCCGGTGGCTCAGTCGGTAACGAGTTCGACTCAATGCCGTAGAGCCCTCAACCTCTGGGATGGGGGTTCGATCTGGGTCATATCCACTCCGGGATTTTTCACCTCCAACTCAAGTGGGGAGGTTGCCACTTACCTGCCGAAGGTCGGGGGTTTCGCCAGACATCATTGTCTGGACTTTCCTCCCCCACTAAAAGTGGCAACATCGTGATATAGCTAAAAAATTGCTGAAAGTGACATTAAACTCAAGATCAGACAGACAGCTACAGGAGCTGTCTGGTCAGGGTCTGATTTATTTTGTGTACAGAACTCTATACATTTCTATACACTGTACAGTAAAACATTTAAAATGATTTCAATGACATACCTTTGTATATCTGGCTTTGAAATGAAAATTTATATTATGATCTTGTTAGTGAAAAAATAAGTAAAAAATTGGCATGAGATCCAAGTCTTTTTTCATGGACTTATTCATGGACACTTGTACCACATGATCTTTGGACAAAGAGTAAACCACATAGATTTTTGCCAAATTAGACCACATAATCCTCGGCCACAAGTACCCCAGAAGCACCCATTGGACTGAAAGAAAATGTGGTACCACATAAGGTGCTTTTTTGTGAAAATATTACCCCTTAAAAAAAGTACCACATAGCAGGCCTCAGCCTAGGGGTCCAGAACAGAGAGACTTGAAGTCTCCCTCCAGGAAATTTAGGGCACATAGGTAGCGAATGTTCGTCGTACCGTCCGTCCGTCTGTTCGTCCTCATAACTCGAACAACTATGAACCGATTTCAATAATCTTTTGTATGCAGTCTCCTTAGGACCGCCTCTCCGCATGATGCTAATTGCGGTGCGGTCCGACTTTTTTTTTAAAGTTACGCCTCATTTTCGACTTAGAAAATTCTGTCCGTCTTAATAACTTTAACAAATATGAACCAATTTCAATAATTTTTGGTATACATGCTTCTCACAACACCCTCTCTACATGATGCGACTCAGGGTTGGCTCGGACTGTTTTCACTAACATTACACTTCATTTTTGACTTAATCGTAATCAGATGAGGACACAAACAGCTTTAATGGAGGTAAAATGTCTATTTTTAGCAATTGTATTGGCATCAGTTCGACAATTCAATAAATATTAACAGATTTCAATTATATTTTCAGTAAATTTATCACTGTTCGCATGATATAAACTCAAATAAACATTAACCAACATTTGATATACAGGTCTATTGCTATAATATCTCAGATGAGATCGAAAATCAGCTTTGTCCAAAAATTTTCCCTGGAGTTGTGTGCCTTCTTTAATAGCAGAAGTTTGGTTTGACTGACGAAACACTTGACAAAAGCCATCTTAGATGTTAAGGTTACATTACCCTTTTTTGGGGTTTCTGCAATCATTCGAACAAATTTGAACCAATATGAATAATTTTTTCTGTACAAGCTTCTTTGTTGTTGGGTTTACCACAGGGTTTACGGATAATGCCGGTTGAATTTGCCGAGGTGGGGGTATGCTAGCACGTGAGTGCACACCTCTTGTTTTGCACTTTTAGTTTGGATATTATTCACACTACTCTCACCATGGCCAGTAGAGTAGGAGTGTTCCAGGTTCAGGCAGTGTATAACATGGGTATGCACTTGCAGAAGGGCCATACGGAAGGTGACACTGCACTGCAACAGACAATTTTCTTAATTCTCAATTCCTGACCACCACCACAAACTTTAGTGCTATGCTGAAGTGCATCAGATCGGAAAATAAATTAGTTTCCAAGATAATTCATCAAGTCAACGTAAGCTACTTTGTAATTGACACTTTCATTTTGTGTCATATTAGTGGGATTTAAGAATTTATAGGGCCATTTTTACTTTATGTTCATATGATAAATAAAAAATATTTGGTTACTTTATGCATCTAGTGATAATTTTAAATGAGTCTGAGGTTGATTGAATGGGGTTTAACATCGTTTTAGCAATAAAGCCATATCACGACGAGAAGAAACAGATTATCAAAATCCTTGCATCAGACAAAGTTATTCTTCTATATGGATCTCATCTACTAGAAATACACAAGGGTGATAAAGAGCAGTTTTCTACGATACGTTCCAAGATGCGGCAGCTTGCTAAATTACTAGATGCTCCTAAGATTAAAAGCATCATATTCACAATCGTTATCATGTTTCTATAAACCTGTCAACTTTTTCAATAATCGAGTCCTGTGCCAAACAATGTTCCGGGTTCGATGATGATTCACATTCCTATAGTACTCCATCCCAAGCCATGAAGATAGGAGTGTACATTAAAAAAGCAACAGAATTCCATATGGTTGACCTCCTTGAGAAGAAAAGTGTCAAGGAAGCGAATGACTGTGCTGAACTTTTAAAACAAATAGGTATAAAATGGACAGCGATCTCAACATCAGCAAAAAAAGATTTAGACCATCGGAAAAGAAATATCACTAGTGCATCAGTGATCCCACTTACAAAAGACATAATGCTACTCAACCAGTATATCACTCAAGTACATGTAGGACAAGAGGCTCAATCTTGTCAGTACAGAAAGGAAAGCTACTACACTATACTGCAGGCGTCGATTGCCAAGATTATACTCTTCAATAGAAAAAGACAAGGGGAGGTGTCTAAAATTAGGTATGACGACTGGCAGTTCAAACAAAGCTGGAGATTCAGAAGAGGTACGGAAAACGCTTAGTGATTATGAAAACAAGAGGTGGCATCAGAGATGCCGTGTCTCGTTTTCAGTGGCTTACCGCCGGTGGCTACCGCCAATTGGTGTGCATCAGTATCGGTAGACTAATTAATAGGTAAAATCGAAAAATGACTAATTAAGGGCCATAACTCCATCAAATTTTATCGGGCCAGGATGGTTTTCGAACTCGTCAGAAATATTCTTGGCAAGTATGTCTATTCCAAATTTTAAACAAATCGGAGGACGTTTGTTGAAGTTATCGCGCTAACGAGCTAAAAATTCACGAAAAATGACTAATTAAGGGCCATAACTCTATCAAATTTTATCGGACCAGGCCGGTTTTCGAACTCATCCGAGATATTCTTGGGAGACACCTATATACCAAATTTCAATAAAATCGGATAACGTTTGTTGAAGTTATCGCGCTAACGAGCTGAAAATTCACGAAAAATTACTAATTAAGGGCCATAACTCTATCAAATTTTATCGGACGAGGCCGATTTTCGAACTCATCCGAGATATTCTTGGGAGACACCTATATACCAAATTTCAATCAAATCGGATAACGTTTGTTGAAGTTATCGCGCTAACGAGCTGAAAATTCACGAAAAATGACTAATTAAGGGCCATAACTCTATCAAATTTTATCGGACGAGGCCGGTTTTCGAACTCATCCGAGATATTCTTGGGAGACACCTATATACCAAATTTCAATCAAATCGGATAACGTTTGTTGAAGTTATCGCGCTAACGAGCTGAAAATTCACGAAAAATGACTAATTAAGGGCCATAACTCTATCAAATTTTATCGGACGAGGCCGGTTTTCGAACTCATCCGAGATATTCTTGGGAGACACCTATGTACCAAATTTCAATCAAATCGGATAACGTTTGTTGAAGTTATCGCGCTAACGAGCTGAAAATTCACGAAAAATGACTAATTAAGGGCCATAACTCTATCAAATTTTATCGGACCAGGCCGGTTTTCGAACTCATCCGAGATATTCTTGGGAGACACCTATATACCAAATTTCAATCAAATCGGATAACGTTTGTTGAAGTTATCGCGCTAACGAGCTGAAAATTCAAAGGGCCATAACTCTGTAATAAATGTGCGGACGAACCCGATTTTTTGTCTGCAGCTTACGAGCATGGATATGTACTCACACACCAATTTTTTTTTAATCCGTCAATAAACGGTTGAGTTATAAGCAAAACACGCCGCCCGCCCGCCCGCCCGTCCACCGTCCCTCATCAAACTATAAGTCGAGTTTTGGAAAAAAACTCGACTAACAAGCTGTTGGATGTAATGCAAAGATTAGAAATTCGTGGAAAGCGTGGAAGGACAGTTCCTATTCTTCTCACTGAAGAAGTCATTCTTTGGATAGATCTAGCACTCAAATCAAGGCCTCATTGTGACAACATATATCTGTTTCAAAATGACTCTGCAACTTCGCACCTGAGAGGATCGGATATAATCAGGAAATTTTCCTCCGAATGCGGTGCTGAAAAGCCACAGCTTCTTACAAGCACAAAATTAAGAAAGAATATTTCAAGTACTGCACATGTCCTGTGCTTGCAAGAACACTAGTTGGATATGTTGGCTGGCTTTTTATGGCATAACTTAGCAATTCACAGAAATCACAATAGACTTCCTAGTGATGTCATGCAGGTTGCCAAAGTGTCAAAAATTATGCTTCTTTCCAGTTTTTATGGTAAAACTTTGGACGAGATTGAAGTTTGTAATGACTTAGTTGAAGAGCAGTGTGATGCCGGGGTGGATGCCTCAGATGATGAGAATGATGGATATAGTCCAGATGCAGATAACACTACCTCAGCATCTGTAATCACAGAGAAGGCCAGTTCATCACACAAAACTACTACCAGAAGGAAGTGGATTACTCCAGAAAAAAAACGGTCAGAACTTACTTTGCTGATGCAATAATGAACCGTTGACTCCCTGGGAAGCAACTTATTGATAAATATCTTCAGGAAAGTGGATCTACTAGACCGTGGAGGACTGTCAAGGATCACCTGATAAATACATATCGTCTGAAATAGGATCACCTGAGAAAAACCTAACATCTGAGAAACATAAGGCTAAGCCTAAGAAACACTAAATAAACATGAGAAATACATACTTTTTCTGATCTCTTTGATCAGTTTTTCACATGGTCAGAAAAAGGGATTTATTTCTGAGGGTCAATATGTGTTTTAATAGTCTTCCTTATGATTACGGTTGAATGGCATGTTTGCTCTAATGCATATGGAAGTGAATTTGAGATAATCGTGAGTAGATCAAGTTAAGATAGGTTTGATCTTTTCTATCCCAGCTTTAATACCTCAGTAAGCACAATTTTTGATGAACATTGTCTGTTAGTAAATCCAAAGGTCCGCATGTCTCAATATAAATGATTAGATAATTTAGAATGCAGACTGGAGAGTCTTATACTCTAAGTCAGGCTATTAAATTTCCCCTAAACTGTGTACCCAGATTATGGACATGCAGAATTTAAATTAAATGTTCGTGGGGAATTTGGTGGAAATGTATATCAATTACATGCTTTCGATGTGAGTGAAATTTACAATACAGTTCTAATGTTGAATTTACCACATTATATCACAACTTATGTTCACAACAAATTCAGCTTTAGAACTGTTATCATAAATTTCACTCACATCAAAAGCATGTAATTTGTATAGATTTCCACCAAAGAAGGCCCAATGGCCAAAATCTATGAATATTAAAATAATAATAATTGATGCTGTTCTTCACAGACTGTGTTGGTTCATTTTGACCTGACAATACTATTATAATGCCATAGGTTTTTTTTTTACTCATTAGGAGATGGGTTTTTAAACTGAGTAAGTTTCTCTCTGAAAAATAAGTTTAAGTCTTTTGTGGTTATTTTCTCTAATGTACAATAAAAATCAACAACAGTGTCCGGAGCTTTGGATAAGTTCCCAGTTCTTAAGTTTAACTCATTTACTATTTGACGCATTTTGACACAGTACCTCATTTACTATTTGATGCATTTTGTCACTCTTTTCGTCAAAAATACAAACGCGATATTCGCGGTTTATCGATCAATTCTCCGCTCAATTTTTATTATTTTCATGTTGATATCAATCCGCGCGAGAACTCAGAAGCTGAATATATTTATACAATATTTAAAAATGCAGTGGTTACCCTATTTTGTGGCACATTTGAGATAAATCTTTTTGTATCGTAAATAGCGTTACGTAATCCAGTTATTGAGTTAGAAATTATGGCGTTTTCCCGGGAAAAAAATTGAGCCATGTGTTTACATTAACAATGCGTAATAATTTCAATTTGAACTTTATATTTGGGAACATATAAAACATGATCATGTATCCCGGTCTATCTATAGAGTATAGTAAAGACAGTATAGGAATACAAAAACAAGTCATGTTTTCCCAAATTAAACAAATGATAATCCCATTATAGTGACGGAAAATAGTCATAAACAATGTCGTAATGTTTTTACGAAAACTGACCCTGGATGAATGGCCTTTGCTTAATGTTTTCCGGGTCAGTGCTGGCGTATGAACACTAATTTTAGTTTGAATAATCGGGTTTTCCCAGGTTGTGCATGTGATACTATTTTTATAAATACTATCGTCTGTTTTCGTAAACATTTATTGTTTACATTGCAATGGAGGTTTCGGCAACCGGTCTATAAAATACTTTGCAATGAAATTTAGTAACTCCGTCTAGTGGTAAGAGCGGTGCCAGCACATGATCGATGGCCGATTCGGCAGAGCTTTTGCCGGTGAAACCGGATTTAAGCAATTTCATTGGTTGGCCGGTTCAAAATAGTATATAGCCCTGGCTTACGGTAAAATAGAGCGCCGAAATCAATTCATTCGTGTTCCGACTGCTGACGAGAGAGGACGTCCTGGATTGAGCGTTCCAGGACTTAGCTAGCTCGCTCAGCGATCGGATTACTGACTTTGGCCGGACAATCCCCGCCGAAGTCAGGCACGCACTCAGCTCACTCCACATGGATCCCTGTCTGGCCTGGACTTTACGCAGGTAGCCACGTGGAGCTTTTTCTGGAATTCCGGGTTACACCATCACGGTCCTTTTCAGGACCCTCTGTTGGAGATAACTCGGATGCTGGAACCCACCAGCAACCCACCACCACTGGAGGGGCTACCACCAAGAAAAAGAGAAAGACACCATCGCAGCGCCGCTGACAGGAAGGCCAAGTGGAAAAGGAGAACTGAGAGACACCCAGTTCTCCCCCACTTGGCCTCCCGGCAAGAAGACACATCCACTGATATAACATCTCAGAGACCGACTGATGACATCCAGACAGCCTCTGCAGTGAATGTACCTGTCACCACCAGCGGAAACAACATGGACGCTGACATCACCCCGGACGTCCCTGTTGCCGACTTTGTGGTATTCACGGAGACACTACCACCTCTACAACCGTCTCCGGATCCTGATGCAGCGGAGGATTACAACCCACCAACACCGCGACCTCCGGTGTCCCCCTGTCTGTATCGATGTGGGGCCGGAACGACCACCCACTGCCCCTTCCGCGGATGAAGTATTGAAAATGCTAGATAATCTACAGAAGAAAGCAGATTCAGCGCTGGCAGAAGTTACAAAGTTGAACAAAGTTCAGGAAGAAAAGGAACGGCAATACCAACAAAGACAGAAACTAACTCCGTCTCCTTCATCCTCTGGAGAGTAGCCTCCAAGAAAGGAGAAACATAAAAGAAAATAATTATAGAAATGTATAAAAATACTTTTTTTTTCTCTATTCTAAATAAAGGCAAAAAAACATGAGGGGTGAAGGAATAGACCTTTCGGTCTATTCGACCATCCCGCGGTTAGCCCCCCCAAATCACTTCATCATCAAATAGAGCGCCATAATGTTTAATTCAAAATTTGGAAATTCTTTACTTGTGTATTCTATACGCTGGGATGGGATAGCCTTATTTAGTATTTTAAGTTCTTTTTATTTTCATCTTTAGTTTCATTGTAGGCCCAAGTAGTACTTAAATGGTTTTGTGTAGTTTGTAACTCAGACTTTGCTGTGATTTAGTAATCTGTCTACTGATTCTATTTAGTTCAATTTGATTTATTTATCAATCTTTGTAATTTTTCTCCCCTCTGCTTTCTTATTATTTATAGTTAAAGCTAGTATTTGTGCGGTGTGATGGAAAATTCTTAAAGCATAAATTTCTCATTTAAAGTAATTTAAAACTTAACCATAAGATGATTTTTTTGTCATGTAGGTGCTGGGTGGGGGTGGGGAATATCCAAGCCTGGACATTTAAAAAAAACAAAAAACAATTATTTAAAAAAAATAAAAAAATTCAACCCATTCAGGAACAAACAATCAAATGCGTGAAAAAAATTCAATCTCAAAAAACATTTTTCTGGCCATATCAGGCAGGACCAAACGATATCAAATGAGTGAAATTATTTTTTAGTCGTACATGGGGGGGGGGGGATATCCAGGGTGGGGGAGAAGATATCCTGTTACACCGGGCAACATATTTATCCAAAACCTTGGTTGATGATTACCCGACGGTTATTAGCGACTTCATTGAAGACAAACTCCTGGACGAAATCATTTCCTCGGGTGAGTTCTCTTTGCTCGCCGATGAAACTACCGACGTTGCAAGTCGATCAGAACTGTCCATGTTTATCCGGTTTGTGGACTCCGATCGGCATTCAATACGTGAGGAGTTCATCTGACCGAAGTGCAGAGTAAAGGTGCCGAGTCTTTGTGCGATACTATTGCATCTTTTTTTAAATCAAAGCACTTGGACATATTACTAGTGTTTAGCGGGCTAGACGGAACTAATACCATGAGTGGAGAGATCAGCGGATTACAAACAAGGCTTCGCCATCTCTCGCCTCACGCAATTTATGTCAATTGCCATAACCATCGGCTGGCATTGATATTTGTTCACCTAATTAAACAATATGAGGTGCTGAAATCAATTGATTCTCTTCTCAACTCTGTTCATAACCATATGAAGAATTCAAACATCAGGAAAATTATGTTTGAAAATTCTCAGGAATTAGAAAACCACTCAAACTTCTAAAAGTTGCAACAACGCGCTAGCTATATCACGGGGAAGCTACTAAGAGACTTATCAGCAGATATTTTTCGCTAATCAATACCCTAGACACAGAAATTAAAGAAACTTCTGATCCAGAGATCATAGGGATTCGATACCAACTTCTAAAGCCGGACATAATTTTGTTCATGTTGATGCTGGGTGACATCCTGACACCATTTAACAAATTCTCAAAGTTTCTACAGAAGAGCAGTTTATCGTACAGTTCGATTCCAGCAAAGTTAGACCAACTGATAGAAGCAATCTCATCAATGGAGAAAGAGGCAGGTCCTTTATTTCAACAGAACGCTGCTACTTTTCTCAAGTTATCTCAGGAGAGAACAACAATGAGTCGAAGACTCAGGACCTGCACTCTGCTGTCCATTGACGATGATGTTGAAGCCACCATCAGAGAATTCAATACCAAGGTCCAGGAACCGTTTGTTCTGAGTGAGTTGGATAAGGCACTTGATGTAAAGAACAAAGTACTTTATTCTTTCGATGCGTTCAACGTAAGTGAGAAATTGTCTGTTGCGAATCGCCAGGCTTCGTTGGAAACACTTTTCGAACAATTATGGACAAACACATGCAAGAAAGCAAAGTGGTATTCTCAGACATTGTTAATACTTCAGCTCCATTAATCCCAGCCTGAACACCCAGATAAGGTTGAAGTGATGTGAAACGTAAATTGCACCTCACAATTGAGTTCCCTGCGTTATTCTGTGGGAAGAGTGAATAAAATAACTCAGATACACGAAATCCCCCATCCAGAAGTCAGTTTGTACACATTATACGGCCATTCAGCTAACTGTTTATATGTCGTCAATCGGGACGAATAATTTCGCCTTAACACGATTATAATTAAACCGATGCGTTGTCTTGTGCAGTCACGGAAATGCCCGAGCACTTCCAACTCGATCGGAATTGAATCGGGTTTCGTTCTCAGAGATGGCTTCTATGGAGGATGACCGTTCGCTGGAATAGCGTCACATCAGAATATTAAAAGCGAAAAAAAAATTGACATCGCAATCGGTAGTCAATTCGACAGGGGAGGAATAGAAAGGGAATTATTGCGTGAAATCACAAACGGAAGAACATTGACCGAGTTAGTGGCAAAAATTATAATCGAATAGGGATCGAAAGGTAATAATTCCAAAATGTTACTATTTATAGAAAATTGTAAGTGCATTGAGCCATTGACCAAATTTTTACATCAACCTGGCCGCAAGCACAGTACCGTGCTGCGCAGAAAGAATTGTCTCACTTCTGTAACTCAAAACTGTTTAATTACATTATACCTGTACAATAGTACAATAATTGGTATTCAATATGCCAGTACAGACAATTTGTTAGCTCATTGGCCATGAAATATTTTTAAGGGCAAATTATGTTGTCAAGCTTTAGTCAGCACTATTCATTCTGATAGATTATAACTACAATGGAAGGCCTTTTTCACATGTATTAGCTAATTGCACTTTAGCATAAGTGAATTACACTTAAGCGTATAAATGCATTATACTCAGGCGTAATGGAAACATATAAAGCGTAATTCACTTACGCTTTACTGTATTATGTAGATAAAGCATTACTCCTATGAGTAATAGAATTATGACAAGTGTGCTTAAGGGTAATTGATTTAAGTGTGCTTAAGCGTAATTGATTTACGCTTAAGCGCAATGGCCATTCATTTTGATTGATAAATTAATTACTCTTAATCGTAAATGAATTATGCTTAAGCGATTATACGAGAAGCCGTTGTCACATTTATTCTGATTCTGCTTAATCACAAATCATTTATGATTAAGTGTAAATCATTTTCATTTAAGAGCAAATCATTGATACTTAAAAACAAATCATATGTGCTTTAGCGGAAATAGATCACATTTATGCTAAAGCGCAAATATATTATTTGACACATATTTATTTTCGCTTCAGCGCAATTGATTTACACTAATAAATAATAGATTTGAAAAGGGCGTCTCCCATGCGATTCCCTCTAAACTCAAATTTACTCAGGCCATAAGACATCAATCAAACATCGGTTTAGACTCCCCCATATACTATGAGATGGACTCAATTATTCAGACAGAGGAAATCAGTTGGAGTTAGGTATTTGCTTAAGCATTATTCATTTTAATTATGCTTAAGTGTAAATGAGTTCTGCGCTTAAGCATAAATGAAGTACACTTAAATGGATGCAACTGCATTACTAATGTCAGTAACTTACATCCGGTTATACCAATATACATGAGGTATATGGGGAGCCAAATTAACATTTAATAAATAATAGAGCTTAAGCGATATAATTGAGCTTAAGCGATATAATAAGGGAAGATATAATTGCGATTAAGTTCAATAAGGAAATATCTAATTGCGCTTAGCACAATAAGGAATATCTTATTGCACTTAAGCACAAAAAGGAATATCGTATTGCACTTAAGCGCAATAAGGAATCTCTAAGTGCAATAAGGAATATTCTTATTGCACTTAAGTGTAATTAGAGATTCCTTGATGGGAGGGGGGGGGGGTGGGGCTTTAGCTCAATTATTTATTAAATGTTAATTTGGCTTCCTCCCATAGAGGTAAGATAGCTGATGAACCCAATTACACTTAAGCGTAATTCAAATGTATTACACTTTAAAATCGTAAGTTAATTATGCTTAAGCGTAAATAATTTACGCTTAAGTGTAATTAGCTACTATAAAGTGAATCTGGGATAAGGGGAGTACCGGTGCTCTAAATTGTTCTTTTGACCAGCTGGATATGAGTAGGTTTGAGAAGGACAATAAAGGATATTTAATGGAATAATTATTTACATAACTAGTATGTAATTAGTATGTAATGCATCTAATGGGTAATGTGCAATTTCTCTACAATATTGAATTTGAACAAATAGGAGCCTCGGGGAAAACTAAATATTGTTAGATTGTATTCAGATTATCAAAGGGTGTGAAAATTTAATTATTTACGTTTTATTATAGCATTGCCAGATATTGTCAAACAGTTGACTTCAATTCAACAGAAGTTCTGCTTATCTGTGGCCAACAGCACACCTCCACCCAACAGCACACTTGCACCAGCACAGGAGTCATGCAATATGACAAGCCTTTCCAGTAGCAGTCAACCATTCCCAAAAATATCCTTTGTAAGTGTCTAGACTATATGCTGCTACATTATGAATTATTTCATGTTAAATGCTGGCTAGATATTAACTCAATCAGATATGAACCAATTTCAATAATTTGATATTCATGCATGTTTTTATTCAGTCATAACAGGCCAGCAGGGCTTATATTTCGGCGAGAATCCAAATCTAGATTCTCGTAAATATTCTTGCAAATTACCCTGGATTCTCGTGAAAAAGAATGTATGGATTCTCGCAAAATCAGATTAAATATATACCCTGGCCAGATTAAAACATCTTTCAAATTAAGGCACCTCAGAAAATTAATAAATCTTCACGGAAAACCACCTTTGCATGGGATACTCTTGGCAGTGCATTCGCTTGTTATTTGTTTTTCTAAACCACAGATAATTCATGATTATCCATGCTCTAATAGATGTGAATCATTATGTAGTGATTGCACTTTGGTGATCTTGCAACACTAAAAAAAATAAAAACCCTAAATATTGACTACTTTTTCCACAGCTTAAGCATGATGCAGTCGACAAAGCTAGAAAAACGAATGCCCAAAAATTGACAAATGAGCTAATGATTTCTGCATATACGACCGGTCACATGGCGTGCCACAGCGTGACAGGAACTAGCAACAAGGGAGTGAGCGATGGTGCTAAACCCGGTTTGGAGCCAGGTGAAGTAAAGGAGATCGAAGGTAAGTTAAATCAATTGTCTCAAAGATACTAATTAACGCTACTTTACATCACAACTTCAATATAATATTTTGTCTGTGGATTAAATCCTGTAATGATTGAATATATTTATGCCTTGATGACTAATTTGAAGAAGAAAAAAAGGAAATCTCACTTATATGCAGATTCTATAAGCTGTAACATAAATTAAATGTACTTCATCACAGCCTTTTATTCACAGGTATCAGATACATATTTGTGTACCATATGATTGTATCTTCTTATTGAGAGAATTCATATCACACACCAAACTGCAGTATTAAAGGTACTCAATCCGATTAAGCTGCCCTCAATTACTATTTATTGGCATCGGGGGTGAAAAATATTTGGTTTGAGTCGAGGAACCCACCCATTAATGCTCAGAGTGATCAGATATAGGTTTTTTTAAATGTATAATTTCCACCACCTGGAATATTTAACGGTGCAGTAAAAATCGACGCGAAGAGTGTCTTGGACCAAATTGCTCATGAAGATGGATAACTCTAAAATAAAGTGGCTTTTTTGTGTCAGATATTTGACAAACCAGAAAATTTTGTTGACCAAATTGTTGATAAGTAACAGGATTTGGACAATTTGATACTATAGTTGAATGTGGTTAGCATTATTTTTGGGCAATTAATCGATTCTGATAACTGAAGCAGCATTTCAAAATAAATTGTTTTTGCTGGAATCTGATGATATGGGGACCATCTATTCGGATTGAGTACCTTTAATTTCCACTGTGCTATTACTTACTGGCTTTTGTTACGTAATGTAGTGTAGATCTCGACGATAACATGCTATTTATGCAATATTTATGTTTGGTATGAGAACAAACTTATTTGTGAACATGCAAACTCTGAGCGGGTAGACAAATTATCTATGATCATTTTTCCTTAGTTCAGATATTGGGGTATAAGAACAAACTTAAGGTAGTCGATAGCTTCAAGCTACAAACATGTATGTTTATGTTATCTTTTTCAGATGTTGTGAGATACTACTTCCCGCATAAGAAGCCAGCGGACATAAGGTTTTATATGTGTCAGAAGATGAGAAATGCGTACAAGACAGAACAGAGAGAAGTTTCTAAGAACACTACTAATTAATTACCATATATAAAATTATATTACAAATTGCTACAAATTCTCATTTATAAGCCCATGTTTATATTCTACATGTGATATTTCCATCAAAATTTCCAATACTCCAATCTCCATAATTAATTACTGTGCAGTTCCTGTAAATAACCAGCCATGCTAACTCAGGGAGAGATCAGTAACCAGCCATGCTAACTCAGGGAGAGATCAGTAACCAGCCATGCTAACTCAGGGAGAGATCAGTAACCAGCCATGCTAACTCAGGGAGAGATCAGTAACCAGCCATGCTAACTCAGGGAGAGATCAGTAACCAGCCATGCTAACTCAGGGAGAGATCAGTAACCAGCCATGATAACTCAGGGAGAGATCAGTAACCAGCCATGATAACTCAGGGAGAGATCAGTAACCAGCCATGCTAACTCAGGGAGAGATCAGTATTATCATACCCCGTACCGCGGTGCTGCATCTAGGTTTTTGGTCGAGGTAAACCATGGTATATGTGGCACGATGTACCATGGTTCATTCACTGTGGTAAATCACGGTCTATTTACTGTGGTAAACTGTGGTTAACCATGGTTCTTTTACTGTGGTAAACGATGGTTTAATGTGGTTAACCATGGTAAACTGTGGTTAACCATGGTATATTTACTGTGGTAAACCACGGTTTACCACAGTAAATGAACCGTGGTTTACCGTGGTAAATAGACCATGGTTAACCACAGTAAACCGTGGTTTACCATGGTGAATGAACCGCGGTACATTGTGTCAAATGTACTGCGGTTTACCTCGACCAAAAAACCCCGGTACAGCACCGTGGTATTTTTTAGCAAGGTTTACCGCAGTAGATATTTATAAGGGGTTCGCGGTGAGAAGGGAGGCAGAAGCGAGTTGAGTGTACAAGGAGAGGTTGTGAAGGGAAGCGAGGAGAGAGGAAGAAGTGAAATTAGCTATATGTTGTTAGTGGGAGCGAGGACTAAATCTATTAATAAATAAGGTCGATCCATACCATTGCGTTCTGTTTCTGTTTGTGAATAAATTATATATACATGTACCAACAAATACGTTGCCATGTCGTAAATCTGCTACCACCCGGACCCTCATTGGTCACTAATGGCGTCGTCGACAGGATAGCAATGAGACAACAACATCACAGAAAGCAATGGACATGGAGTCGAGGAGATAACCAGAGGAACGAGTAAAACCAAGAAACAAGTGGGGTAACCAAATGGACATCAGTGGATCCCTAACAGAGATGAGATATCGGGAGAAGTCAACACGAACTCAGTGGGACGTTAAGCATGGAAATCTGTGTTGCAATGTTTATATGTACTTCCCCAAATATGTGCGAAACCGTTTGGAACTTCCTATGATATACCGGAGATGAACTATCGGGGACGTTACCGCCAACTCGAAATGGAGAGTTAACCTGGACTTCTGTGTTGCAATGTTGTACGTACTTCCACACATATGTGCGATACAGTTTGGAACGTCCTATAATGTACCGGAGATGAGCTTTCGGAGACGTGAGCGCGAACTCGAAGTGGAGATTTAAGCCCGGACTCTGTGTTGGATTGTGTACTTCCCCACAGATGTGTGATACAGTTTGGAACTTTCTGTAATATACCGGAGATGAGCTATCGGAAGATTTGAACGGGAACTCGAAATAGAACTTTAAGCCTGGACGTCTGTGTAGGAATGTGTGTTTGTACTTTCCCACAGATGTGATGTGCTTGCAGAACCTCACGTGATATTCTGGGAGAGACTTGATGTAAACGGACGATAAGAAGTGATTAATGACTGGCCATTTGTTGAGACTGAAGAAGTATTCTTGTAGAACTATGTGTTAAGTAATTGATACCATATTGTGCTTAATTGAGCTTACGGGTATAGGAACTTCCATTGGTGAGATATAGTTTACCTTTAATGTAGGTCATTTATAAGTGGTGTGAAAGACAGTGTGAGATAGAGTCAGCAGTCAGCCCGTAAATTGTGAAACTGATATCCTAAGTATGGTCTGAGAGCTGGTGCCTTTAAATCAATTAACAGCTAACCCGGCATGCGGCATGCATACTAATCGATAATTGGCATTTACCTGCATCAGAGTAGTTGTTTAGGCCAACGCTATTAGTGGCTCGTTTTGCAACCTTGTAATTTGTCCTGGTTCAGTATTATTCGGTCCGTTCCCAGCTAACTTTAGCAATTAACCCTTTGGCTGCTATTTATTTGTGTCGTGTTACTATTGATATTATTATCGGCCAACATGCCGCGACAGAAAGATATTATCAAACAACAACAGGAGACGATCGAGACGCTGCAGCGTCGGATTCAGATGATGGGAGAGGGGGACGAAGGGAGACAGCCAGCAGCCATCCCGAGAACCGTTTACCTAGCTCCGGACCGGCGTATACGAACCTTTACGGGTGAAAGCTCCCGATGAGTCGGTAGACGAGTGGACCGAGGAAGTCCGCAGGACAATCGACAGCCGACAGTTGGACCGGGAAGAACAGTTAGATCTGATTGTCGGAAGTTTGGGTGGGGCTGCCAAGCAAGAAATACGACACATGAGCCCGAGGGAAAGACGAGATCCCGGCCGAGTCCTGGACATACAAAGAGAGACGTTTGGGGAAAGGGTCCCCATTACTGCTCACCTAAGGAATTTTTATGACCAACGACAGGGAAGGGAGTCGCTTAGGAAATATTCATACACCCGTATGAAATTCCTGACCAAGATAAGAAAGGCTGATCCGGACCTCATAAACAACTTGATGTTTTATTATATCTTCGTTACCATTTCAATTGTATTGCTATTAAAGACAACCTTTCAGACCGTAATTGTTTTATGGGGACAATAAAAAAAATTGCGGGGGTATTTGTGGGCATTTCAATATATATAGCATGTTACTGCATGGGTTAAATATGTCTAGGTCTTATAACCAAAGCGGTCATTTATTTTCGTGCATTCCACTAACGCTCGCCGATACAGGCTTGTCACATTCTAATGGCATCACCCTGTAGACTGTATGCTGCACACCTCATCAGGTTTCATAGATTGTGTGCATGTGTGAGGTTGGCCGGGAGAGAAGACTGGTGCGTGGTGAGAAGGGATGCAGAAGCGAGTTGAGTGTACAAGGAGAGGTTGTGAAGGGAAGTGAGGAGAGAGGAAGAAGTGAAATTAGCAATACGTTGTTAGTGGACGAGAGGGAGCGAGGACTAAATATATTAATTAATAAATAAGGTCGATCCATACCATTGCTTTCTGTTTCTGTTTGTGAATAAATTATATATACCAACAAATACGTTGCCATGTCGTAAATCTGCTACCACCCGGACCCTCATTGGTCACATTGGAATAACATTGGTCAGCCCGGTGTCTCCTGCCCGTAGCCGTGTGCATTTGTCTGGAGTTAGACTAGATGTTAGGATTTATGCAATTTTCCAGGTTAAAATATCTGAATGTTCTCATACAAGGAATATAGAACCATGGTTTATGAATATATGTCATATTAGGCATGAGTACTGAGGTGCAAGGGGGTGCAAATTGAATTATGCAAAACTTGTGTTTGGTCTGATTCTGATTCAATGGGGGGGGGGGGGGGGGTGCAGTTGGAATTTCGCCAAGGTGGACACCCCCCAACGGAAACCCTCTAGCCACATCCCTGCTAGTTGCATGTGCATGCTGTATGAACCACCAACCCCACCGGAAGTAATTTACAAACTTTTGTGTTTCTCACCTTCGCGTTCATGGATCAGAAATTCGCGCTTTACGGATTTCAAAACAGCCCCGACGGCTTGGCATAATGCACCATGAATATTACTATGTGAGCACCGGGAACCTGAGCAATCTGTATTTCAGGCACAACGATACTACTGCATTACACGTGCATCAGTCTGGTAAACTGATTTTTCTATGAAAAAAGTAATTAAAATAAGGTCAATATATACCATCAGACAATTTGTTGTGGTCAATATGCATATACTATTAACCTTGTGATTTCAGTAACGAGGACATCAACTGGAGTATACAAGTCACTGACACATCAAATGCAATTATGATTGACATCCAACAAATGGAACGAGGACAATAACTGGAGTATACAAGTCACCGACACATCAAAGGCAATTATGATTGACATCCAACAAATGTAACGAGGACATTAACTGGAGTATACAAGTCGCCGACACATCGAATGCAATTATGATTGACATCCAACAAATGTAACGAGGACATTAACTGGAGTATACAAGTCGCCGACACATCGAATGCAATTATGATTGACATCCAACAAATGTAACGAGGACATTAACTGTAGTATACAAGTTGCCGATACATCGAATGCCATTATGATTGACATCCAACAAATGTAACGAGGACATTAACTGGAGTATACAAGTCGCCGACACATCGAATGCAATTATGATTGACATCCAACAAATTTTCAGATAATTTATTGGGCGGAATTAATTTTTTTTTTTACCAATATTTGCATATTTTCCTATGTAGGTGAATGCGAATGAGACTTTAGCCAGGATTGGAAATGCAATGTGTGTCATAGGCTGTATATAAACAGAACTTGCTTCAAGAATCTAATTGCCAATAAACATTATGAAGAATTTGGTTTTTGGGAAACTCCTTCCTTCATGAAGGGAAAGTATCAGTGCAACACTGTGTACTGCTCCGCGTGCAATATTCGGTATGACAAAACTGGTCAATAACATGCTTGTTACATACAGCCAAATAAAGAATGAAGATACGACACTCGACACACCAAAACTTTTAGTTTTTTGACATTGAAACATTTCTGAAAGACATTGCACATATTCCTGTTTTGGTGTTTTCTAAACTCTATTGCCAGCAGAGATGTGTCCATTACCATTACTTGACATTTTCTGCATTAAAATTCTCATTATTTTCAAAATGAGAAGAAACGCATTACCATTACCTTCAAACATTACAATTACCATTACTTTCAGTTATTTTAGACTTTGTTTGTGGTTTCCCTCCTACCCTAAAACGTCTATCTCTCCGACCCTAATTTTCTTTTATCCTTCTTCGTGTTCTTTTTTTAAATGAAAGATCTCATATTCAAATGCGTGATGCTGATTGCTATCATGGGTGCGACACGTGTGCAAACATTACAGCAGTTTTCCATCGCTAATATGTGCAAATCTGACAAAGAATTCAGTTTCTCATTTGATGTTCCGTTGAAGACAACTCGTCCAGGCAGGTTGCCAAAATCCCATGTTTTGCGTAAATATACGGACGACTCGTTGTGTGTTTATTCAACGCTTGATGAATATATTCAGCATACTGCTTCCTTGATGGATACTGAGTCACAGTTGTTCCTGAGTTTTCACTGTCCGCATAAAATCTGTTTCCATGGATCTATCGTGCGTTGGATCAGGTTGGATCATGATTTGAGGTCTGGTCGGTGTGTTGTTGCAGGTGTGTGATTTGTTCTATTTATGTATATATATTTTGTTTGCTCTCAGGGTTCGTACACCTCCTGAAATTCCTTGAAACTCCTTGAATTTGGTAATAACCTTTCAAGGGCCCTGGAAAACTCCTTAAATATATAAAGGTATATGAATCTCCTGGAAAACTCCTTAAATTTTAGTATTATTGGTTCATGATGCCCTTTTAATGTTAATAATATTTATTTAGAATCTTCCGTAGTCGCCAATCTAGCGACAAATTATGTCTACCACATACAGAGCATTTATAATGAAACAGACTATAGTTGGGGTATGCAGTAACACTGGAAATCCCCAATCTATTATTGTATATTTTTACCAGGAAGAAGTTAAATTATGGGATATCTTTTGTGTTTTACACACGTGCGTGAAGTGTGAAAATTGTGTCAAATTCTTTTGTCAATAACAATGCCCGGTGGGAAGTGTATTTTTAATCCGGATTGGCTAACAAAGGATCAATACAAACTATGGGTTCAGCGTCATGGTTCAGATAAACATCGTGCGTATTGTGTCCTTTGCAAAAGTTCGTTTGATGTAGCGAATATGGGTGAATCGGCGTTGGTCAGCCACACCAAATCAAAAAAGCACAGGACAGCCAGTGGCGGACAGACTTCATCGCAGACGCTTGCCAACTTTAATTATCAAATGCCAGCATCTTCAGCAAATAACAGTACCATTCCTTCTACAAGCAATGCTAGTATGACAAATCAAAATGTACCCACGCAGCAGTCGCAATTGCCTATTTCCGCGGCAGCAGCTAAAACCGATACACTGACGGCAGAGATACTGTGGTGTATGAAAATGATTGATGACAATTACTCGTACCGGTCATCTGAAAAGACAAACAAGTTATTCCAAAAAATGTTTCCAGATAGTCAGGTGGCTAAAACATTTGCATGTGGAGAATCCAAGAGTAAATATTTAACCTGTTTTGGCATTGCACCTTATTTGTCAGGCTTACTGAAGGATGTTATAAATAAGGAGTCTGTGTTCGTGTTGTTATTTGACAAAAGCCTAAACAAGAAACTACAGGAAAAACAATTGGATGTCCATGTAAGATACTGGAGGGGTGACCAAGTGGTGACACGTTATATTGGCACTGAATTTATGGGTCATGCAACTGCTCAAGATTTATTTGACAAATTTAATTCGTGCATTAAAGACTTGCAATTAAAAAATTTAATTCAGATATCAATGGACGGGCCTAATGTCAATTGGCGGTTCTTTAAAATGATGCAGGATGAACTGAAACGTGACGGTAACTCTGAGCTAATCGACATTGGCAGTTGTGGCTTGCATGTAATTCATGGTGCATTTTTGGGAGGTGCAGTTGCGACTGGGTGGAGTGTTGACAGTATTCTATCCAGCATGTACTACCTATTCAAGGACACTCCAGCCAGAAGAGAGGACTTCACCAAAATAACTGGCAGCAAAGTATTGTAAGCACCGCTGGGTAGAAAATCTGCCAGTTATTGACAGGGCTCTTAAGATGTGGCCATCTATTAAAAAATATGTTGATGCAGTAACGACTAGAAAGATTCCGGACCCAAAAACAAAATCGATGGAGGTCATCGCAGCTGCAGTGAAAGATGATCTATTTTTGGCAAAGGCATATTTTTATCAGTCAGTTGTCAAGGAAGTACACCCTTTCTTAGTTAGATATCAGACTGATAAACCTATGGTGCCCTTCTTACGTAAAGACATCGAGAAATTACTGCGGGACGTTCTTGCAAGGTTTGTAAAAGATGCAACATTAAGTGATGCTACTGACGTGAAAAAACTGGTATCAATTGATGTGACTGACAAAACAACATGGAAAGATTATTCAAAGATTAACGTGGGTTATTGTGCCGAGCAACAGCTAGGGAAGCTAATGTCAAACAAGAGGGTGAGTGATAAAGGACGGTTGGAGTTCAGGATAGATTGCCGTAACTTCTTGATAAAACTTGTTGCCAAAATAGTGGAAAAATCACCACTGAAGTATTCAATTGTTCAAAATATGGCTTGTTTAGATCCAACTAATTACGGAAAGAAAGAGAAATGCACACAATACATGAAGAGAATTCTTTTCCATCTGTGTGAATACAATTATGTAGTGGAAGCTGATTGTGATGATATCATAAAACAAAGGCGTGACTTTATTTCTGAGGCATTACTTGACGAAAGATTCAAGAAATTTAATTACATCACTGACAGGATAGATGACTTATTGTATTCAAAATTGGCAGGAGATCCCCAATACGGCAAGTTGTGGAAGATTGTAAAAGCCATGCTTGTCTTATCACATGGACAGGCAGCTGTTGAGAGGGGTTTTTCGACAAATAAACAACTTGAAGTGGAGAATTTGAAAAAGGAATCATTGGTGTCTCAGCGTGTTATCAAGGACTATTTGATTGAAATTGAGGGACTTGATAATGTGATTATTACAAAACTGCTATTGGTATCTGCCACCAGTGCCAGACTGAAATACCATGCATACTTGGACAGTCAGAGAAGAGCAAAGGAAATCACAGCCCAATCTCTGAAACGTAAGGCCACAATCGATGAAATTGACTGTATCAAAAAGAAAAGAAGGAGACTGGAGGAGGATATTAAACTGTTGAAGCAGTCAGCTGATGATTTTGCAGATAAGGCAGAAACAAGTAGGAAACTAGACTTCATAGTAAAATCAAACAGCCTTAGGAAAACTGCCAAGGAGAAAAAAGAGTTGCTTGCAGCAGCCACCAAGCAGCTTGATGACAAATTAAACGAACTCAAAAATAACTAAACCAGATTTACTAGACAGTGAGGCGTGTAAATAGTGTATTATCACAGTATATATGTTCTTATATTACAAAACTGACTTTGGATTTATGCACATAGATGTTCGTTATTAGATGTTTGGTGCAGCTGTTAAAATGTATAATGGTAAGATATTTCCATTCACATAATATAATGGTAGACATAGTAAGGTATGGTTATAGTATAACATACAAGATTGCAAAGTTGTCTCTTTTTGACTATTATATAAGGGCCCAGAGGTCTAACTGCAACAACTAGAACAGGCTGTGTTATTACCCTTTCGGTTTAGTGTAACATTACACCTAAAAACATTGTAAGTGACAACAAAAATATATGGTACCTTAGTATTAGTATTGACTACTTGAATTTTCCTCATAACTCCTGGAAAACTCCTGGAAAACTCCTTGAATTTAGCTTTGTCTCAGGTGTGGGAACCCTGTGCTCTACTTTGATTTTGATTGGCAGCAAGACAACTGATGGCTGTTCAGATTGAGGGATCTGCTGTTTACCGACAATTTGGCTGAACTATTCATGGACGAAAAAAAACATCAACTCCCATAGGAGTGGGAAATAGGAAATAGCACGGGTTAGCTCCTTTACAGGAGTGTAATTGCTTTCCAGGATGTAGTTCACCACAAGAAGTTACCTAAAATGAGCACAACGACGATAATTATATAAATAGTTCGCTCGCTATGATGGACAACATTCTCAACTGAAGTAGCGCTGACTTAAATATACTTGATACAGATACAAAAGTTCCGAGTCAAGAAGAAGACAAAAATAGAATACCCCATTGATTTTCGAGACTCAGTGCAAAAACATTCTCGAATGGAAAATGAACAATTCGCAGATCGAGCCTAACTGAACTTCCTTGAGGTACTGAAGAAGTAACCTCTGAGATTAATAGATGAGTTTCAGAGAGGGATACATAAAGTAACACCAAGGACTTTACTCGATTTGCTCATGAACAGTCTGGTACAGGATAATATACATGAGGGGTCTAACAGAATGCTACAGAGACTTCCAAATGAACTGGGAACATTTTCTTAGAAAGAAGAAGAAGGATCGGACAAAATTGAACACCCCATTTATTTCGAGACTCAATGCATAAACATTCTCGATTGGAACATGATTTGGCAGATCGAGCCCAACTTGCACTTGAATAATAGTAATGTCTCCCTGGAATACCAGTAGCGACTTCCTGGGTTGTGTCAATTTTCTTCCACTCTCTTTCACTTCCTTGATAACGACATTTTCTTTCACAAATTTTACTTCTGTTCCAGGCACACAATTTACTAGTAAGCACCATGGCTCCACGTAAGAAGTGGGCAGAGACATCGGGTCTTTGCGAAGATCTGACACCAACTTTCCAACCTGCGCCGGGCGGTGAAAATTTGAGCGTTCAGCCCGAGTTCCACCAATGGCCATGGCTCCAGCGTTACCACTCCCTGTTACCACCACCAGCTCAAATAATGTTATTCAAGTTCCGCCTCCTCCTGAGCATAGTGGGACTGAACACCATTTTAACCCTTTACCCAACAGAATGGCCCTGTGCCAATGCATTCTCTTATATATGCGAGTCGACCATAGGTCGCCTCGCATATATAAGAGAATGCATTGGCTTAACACATTACAAATTATAAAATTGTTAAAGAATGTAAGAAAAAATGGTAAAAAGTGTTAAAAAAAGATTTTTTTAGGCCAATGCATTCTCTTATATATGCGAGGCGACCTATGGTCGACTCGCATATATAAGAGAATGCATTGGCACAGGGCATAACTAACTATCACAATGTGGTCAAGGAGCCGATTCCAATGATATCCATATTTGTATGGTTCTATTGAGACAGACCGAAGATATTTTAGGCTGTTGAAGCTTTATTTGGCCGGTTTGTTGGGTAAAGGGTTAACAATGTGCTGCTTACAGCATCATTATAATTATAACCATTAATTGAACTGTGAGAACAGCTAAAACGAGCACAAAGACAATAATTACTGGTATATAAATAGTTTGCTCACTATGGTGAACAACATTATCAACCAGAGTAGTGCCGACTTAAATATAGTCGATACAGATAAAAAGTCAAGAAGGAGGATTGCACACAAGCCTTAAAATAAGTGGTCGGACACGAACAAATGTCCGACACCGGATTCGCATTTTTATGGGTTGTCCCGCTCTGCTTTGAAACTGTCGGACATAATGTCCGATTGAAATATTGACTTATTTTAAGGAAAATGTCACTGATAATGTGATATATTCCAAGATAAATGGGAATAGTGTGCTATGAAATATAATTTATTCTATTGTCGAGTAGTTTTTAATTATTTGTTTTGCCGAAATGCGAGTTTCTACAAAATAACGGAATAAAAAAATACGGAACTCCGGCTCGAGTTATAGCGGCATGGGACCAAGGTCCGTAGTACGATATATGTTTATTACGGACATGGTTCATCAGTATATTAATTATGTTTCCGAAAAACTTCCGTTGTACACGCGAGTGAGTGACGCGATATATAAATGTGTATAGGCCATACTCGGCTCCGATTTAGGTATTCCTAATTTTTTATCATTTGTCATTATTCCCATTCCGGCTTTCCGCCACGAGGTTCAAACATGAATAAAAAAAATGAATCAAAGAAGCGAAAAATAGACACTAATCAAACTAAAACCACCCGTAACAATTGAACATTACGTGCAATGACTGTATGTTGTTGGATCAGAAATGGCCTCGCCATCTATGGTGCTTCAGAATGGCTTAAATTTGAGGTAGACGGCAACGGATTGGTCACTTTGCTGACCTGTTCCTACTGTATAAGTGTATTTCACAGAAACTTAGACCAATTGAAACTTCGTCGAGAATATTCAGGAACATGAATTTTATTTACTTTCATCACTTCTTCCACTTGAAAAATTAAAGTTTCATATCTAATATATTTCGTTGTCATTTAATAAAATTCATTAGGCTACCACAGTACCAGTAGTACCAAAAAGAACATCGATGGATTCAATCTAAAATAAGCTTTGCTGCCTTTTTTGCAATCTCCAAATCCACCATTTTGGGTTGGAAACTTGGACAATGAGATGTGAAAGATGTCAAAAGCAAATACATGTACATGTAGTATGATGTAGATGTAGTTGCATTCTTACACCAACATAAATACTCCATACATGTAAATACTAGTGTTATTTAGCGACCGTCAGCAAAATGTAGCCAATAAATTACAATAACTACATGTATATAAATTTACTTTACAGTCATCCACTAGCTAGTATCAAGCCAGGATCGTACTAAATTTGTACAGGTCTTAAATTGTAAACAAATATAAAAACTAATTAACTTTAGTCTTTGACATCTAACATATTCTATCCTGAGATTTCCTGACCCCCAAATGGTGGATATGGGTGGTAGTATAAATGCTTCTATTAGTTATATTATATAACTGATATACAACTGTTACATGACTATCATATAGATAGGCATACCCCCACATGGATCAGAGCAAATGAAGATTTATATAACCTTAGAATTGAGCGTGAAATTGGCAAGCATGACTAGCATGTTGTGGTCAGGTTGGGCAAATTTGCATTATTTATTGTAAAAAAACTTCAAATTGAGGAGAGGAACATAAATGGGCCATTATGGGGAATAATACACCATTATTAGTTTCACTTGGCATTATTTTGGGTGATAAAAAAGACATGTCAGACCATGTTCATGTTCAGCCCCGTACAGGATATACATGTACATGAGGGGTTTAACAGAATGTTACGAAGACTTCCAACTGAACTTCCTTGAGGTACTGAAGAAGTATCCTGAGATTTACAGATGAGATTCAGAGAGGGATCCATACACAAAGTCATACCACAGACCTTTATAAGACTATCACCCCAGGCCTGGCCGTGATTCATGGTCAGCCCAGCTGTGCTCGGACTCTCGCTAAGCGAAATAAGTGATTAGTTCTGTATAAGATTCACAATTGCAATTAGCAATTTAGCATGCCAAGACATGCAATTAAAGAATTATAAAGAATTAGCTATATGCTCTTATCGAAGTGGGTCATTCTTAGAATACAATTATATTCTTTAATATATATTGTGGAACTCTCTCGTGCCAGTGATTCCAGTCAGAGCCGTCGTTCAGACGAGTCATACATGTATTCCGTATCGCTCTTGTATACTGCTAGTACTTGTTTCTACTACCAATTGCCGACGTGTATATATCTATATGTTTAGACATACATAAAGAACTCTTGTATTAACCTCTACCTGACTCTGGGATTGATTCAATTCCTCAGAAGTTATAGAAGTGTGGACTTGAAGACGAAGTCTTATACTTCTAATCTAGGGCTTCCGGTATCCACCTTCGCAATACCGACTACGGTATTAAATGAAATACCGCGGTATGACTAAATACCACCATCAAGAATAATTTCCAAACATTTTGCTAGTCAAGATCCTATGGAACATGCAGTACGCAATTCAATATTCGCGTGTAAATGCAGTGTCACGCGAACACACGAAAATAGGACAACGCAATGCATGTTATTGTAACAATGTGTGGGGTCCTAATGACGTCGCTTATGCAAAAATAACAGGTATTTAAATTCACAATTTTTAATTCACAACAAAGGTAATTTTACTTGTAAAAGCTTTTACGTTGTGGATGGATAAGAGTGATATAATGGCACAGGGTACTTCAGATTCCATTTATAGTATATCCGGAGTTATATATAGTCATGTTCATTCGTGCCGGTAAAATATCACTGGAACCGTATTTTTCAATAGCAGACAGTCAGCTGAGAAGAATTGTTTACGTTTCGAGTGTCAGCCAATCAAAATTACACTTCGGAAAGTGCAGACGACCGTCAGCCAATCAAATAACGCGTATCATTTCTCGCCGAAAAGGAGTAGGCTGCCGGCCAATCAGATACCGCGGATCGTCGGGGTCAATGCCAATAGAGTCTTTTAGACTCCAATTATCAGTTCCTTTGTCTTAAGCCTGAAGCGTCAGTCAGACAGTTTTTTGAAATCTTTTAATTTTCCCGCCCACCCCGCCCAATTATTAATCTTCCAAAGCACAAGTTCATAATTTGTATATGGAACATAATATTTTCAAAAGAACGATGTAAACAATGGTTGATTTATCACAGCAAACGGTAATCATGGGAATAAGCATTGAACGACTCCGACGTTCTTGATCTTGAGGCCGGCTGAAAGCATTGCTACAGAGTATTATGTACATGTAGTAGAGTATTGGATGCAGGTTTCCGGGAGCCACCAAAAGAAGTCATATTGAAATATATGGCCACCAAAAGATGCGTCCGGTTTTTTCCTGAGCGGTTTTCACGGCCGATGAAAGGTTGTTTATTCTCATAGTTGATCTCAAAATATAGTCGGTATACATCCACTTTGCCCGGATATATTACATATATTGATAGTTGAGCTACATATTTACTAGCATGTTTGTATATATGTACATGTATTTGTGCAATCATGTTTGTGCACCAGTTTATTGTTAAATCAGTCATTATGAAGTTATTATGGTGTTTTCTAAAGAAGTTATATCATGAGGGGATTTAAGTCCAGATTATACTAAAAATGTTAGGGCGTCTCCAACCAATACCTACATGTATTTATCTGTGGTGTCTCGATGATGGATAAACATTATTAAATGGAAACAATTGTGAGAGTAACGTTTAAATTTCGTAATTGTATGGATAGCAATCATGATCTAATTATTGCATTGTGTATACTAATTTAAGCTGCATATGAGACGACTATAAACACACATCTATCAGCGTAACACATGTTGTCACTGCCTTTGTTAAAATTGCTTTTCGCACTTTTCTGCACTTATGCTCTGGGCGTCTGGCTGGTTATCATCTCGTCTCGCTGATTCTCGTTCAGTCTCGCTGGTTCTCGTTCTCGATCATTACTTACAAGCACGCATTATTTCCTCAGATTATATCAAGTTTTTTGACGTTTGCTGTCGTAAAACCGACTAAATAAGAAAATATAGTTTGCGGCAATTCAAGAAATCCAATACCGACTACACGGTATTAAAAATAAAACCGCGGTATGACTAAATACCGAAAAACCGTGAAGCCCTATTCTGATCTGGTGTGCCTGAGTAGGATTCAAGAATTCTCAGGATTGCATCACAGATGAAGGATCTGAGGTTAGTGCATTTTTTGCTTATTGATTGGTTTTGATTGGTCAACATGGCAGAACAATTGTTCCAGGAATTGGCGGGTTTTTCTGCCCATCTGGCAACAAGATTGGAATCGTTTACGGTAGCAATTGGATTACAAACACAGGCAATTTGTAGTCAGGTGCAGGCACTAGGGATGCAGACAATAACAGGGTGCATCAAACAATTCGACGACTCAATTTCTAAACTTTTTATGGAGTGGCTAAAAGATGTGCAAAAATTGCCAAATTAATTGGGGCGGACGAAACCAAGAAAATAATGATCACATTCCAAATCAGTTCAGACCCTGAATCCGACTTTTTGCAAAGATATATATTTTTTTTAATAATTTTACTTTTTCTTTTGTTACAACTTGTAGATATAAATACCGGTACATGTACATGTTATATATATGTATTTTTTATTGCACATCTACTACTAACAAAATGCATATATTCAATGCAATCATGCCTTCAACTAAAAGAATCTATATTCCTCACGTGGAGTGCAAGTCAGAGTTATTTATTTCGGATACTATATTTTTTATGCAATTTAAATGAAATAATTCGATAATAAAGTGGGATGTGCAATAAATACAGAAAGCATTGCATGCTCGATCGGAGAAGCACTTCATGCAAATTGCCGAGATGACATGGTCACATCCCCACGCCATTGTTACTCGTCACACAAAAACCTCTCCATTTAAGACACACATTACGCCCTGTCTATATATCCTTTCGAAACAATTATAATGAATACTTTACATAACAGGTTAGTGTGACATAATATTCTTTATTGTTTTATTGAAATTTCTTTTGTTATCGGTATTTACCCTCTTAACATGGAGAAACTATCTAGAAAAGTTTACTTTAAGTCAACTTCTTGAGCTTTTTTGTATTTGTTCTGCTTTATGATCCATGCCATCTATATTGTGTATCAGTTGCTTGGTTGGCTGAAAAGAGGGTGGTATTATCGAGCTGAATTGCAGTTGATTTGACTTTCTCAGCTAGTGAATAACTACTAGGTCTTTTTATGAATTATCGTACGATAATCTTACACAAGCTTAAACGTACTGTATATAAGTAAAGCAAATATCTTACTGGGATGAATTTAATGAATTGTGGTAATACAGAAGCCTTGTAGAATATCAGTAAGGCATTATCAGGGCAAGGACACTGTCCCATTTTGTGTCAAAACATCTTTGTATAGAATAATTCCACTTACAGGAAAAGTTCTCAATTTGTGTCTAATGAATTTTATTGCAGTTTCTACCTTTGGCTCTGTTTTGACACCGTGTTACATATATATAGCATTTTATTACTAGAATAATATTATTTATTGAAAAGATTGCAATTTTGTATTGTTTTAAATGGTAGTGTGTATATATATTCCCAATTGAGATCATACATGTCAAGACTTAGTCTGTGACACCAGCCAGTTTCAGCAACTGGTTAGGTGAGTTATTAGCAACATAAATCCAGTACAGGAATTTGCTTAGTCTCTCTTCATTGATAATATATGTTATTAATTGGTTGTTTCCATATTGGCCGAGTTATGAGGCCGAGGTCTGTCGTATTGGCCTGAGACCGCAGGCCGAAGCCTAATACGACAGACCGAGGCCTCATAACTCGGTCAATGTGGAAACAACCAATTAATAAGTATTTTATTAATTAGCAACACTGTAATAATTGTTTCACAGGATAATATATTAACATAGATATACCATTGTGTGTTTTATTAAATTAACAATTGTTCCAGCAATTTTTATTCTTGTGAACTTTGTGAAGAACATGCAGCGAGTTCACAGTGATGTCAGTTTCCACTACATGGGAATGATATTGATACGGATACATGTAGTTCATCCACGTACATGTATATTAACTCCCAAAAACAGTGACTGTCAGTAATTCATCCGAAATCAACTGCAATTTATCTTCCGTCGACCCAATATTCTTTGCCGATCGAGCTAATTACGTATGACGTCAGTTACGTCACCTTGACTTATTGTCCGCGTTTTCTACTTATTGGCCGACTTTTTGTTACTTATGACGCGGGCAGCACTCTACTTATTGCAGCCGATAACCTATAGCTAATTAATAATGTTCTGTATTAATTTAGTTTTTACCAATTCATTTGAATTATTAACTGCAGATTGTATTTTTTTCTCCATTCTACAGGAAGAGATGAAATCAGACTTTGGAGAGATATTTGGACAGCCACCTTCAGGCCACTTGGGCCAATGTAATGGCTGAGTTATCTGTAAGATTTGCTGAGGTGACTGACTCTCAGTATGCTTTCTCCATGCTAAGAAAAGTTCAGCAAAGACGAGGCAAAAATGCCCATGTCTTTGCCAAGAGGCTTCTGTCTCTAGCAGAGGCCGCTAAGAAGATTTAAATGGGGACTTGATATCAATAGACATTGTTATGTTCATTGGAAAACGAGGACTGAGTTATCGCGGACATAGAGGGGAAAGTTTATTTGAAATAACTGACAAGTTGGTAGATCACGGTAATTTCTTGGAATTGGTTCTACTTCTGTCCAGATATGACAAGACTCTCAAATCCCATTTGGACGCTGCCATCGCCCAAAGTGAACGTAGACACAAAGCAGTCGGTGATAAAAAGGAAGGGCATGGTGGTCTTGTTACTTTCCTCTCAAAAACCACCGTGAATTGATATGTAAAGACATTCGTGAAGCTGGGATTTTTACAGTTCAGATTGATTCCACACAAGACATTTAATCAGTGATCAGTGTTCAATCATAATTTGGTATGTAACTAAAGACGGGCATGAGATATTACTATCATTTCTTGCAACCACATCGGGATAAGGGTTGCAATTATTTGAGTTGTTAAACACTATAAAACTAGAGGCAAATTGTCTTCATGCTAAGAATTGTGTCTCGGATAGTACTGATGGGCTGCAAGTATGTCTTGTCAGTACAATGGATTTACAGCGTGGCTGGACAAAGCGTCACCTGATCACATTCACGTGTGGTGTTATACGCATGTGTTAAATTTGGTCATAACTGATGCTTCTTCCTCAAACACAACATCTGTTTCGTTATTCGGACTACTCAACTCATGTGCAGCATACTTCAAGGAGTCATACCTGCGCATGAACCACCTAAAGAAAATGGTGAGTGGTGCCCGAGGAGAGCAGAAACTGAAACGGATACATCTAATTGGGTATACACGATAGTGGTCCAAAGATAAGGCACTGCGAAATATCTTCAGTTCCTTTGGAGACTACAAATCTGCCATGTATCACAATTTGATTTACGTGGTCCACTCAATTGCAGAGGATGATAGTTTAACAACTAAAGCGCGCTATGAAGCAAGTTCATTAATGCAAAACTTTTTGAAGTATGAAATTGTGCTTACCGCTCACATATATTTACGCTTGTTCGATGAGACAACCCCTGTCTAATTATCTCCAGACGTCGGGGCTGGATTTCATCAAAGCCCACCAATTTACAAAAGCAACAACAGCTAAGTTACAAGACATAAGCAGGGATTTTGATGTATTTCACAGAACTGCCACGGAATTTGTTTGTAAGCAAATCGAACTTCTGTGCGAATCTATTTCGGAAAAATTTGATATTGTTGTCCAGTCCTCCCTTCCAGAAACACGACACAGAAAAAAGAAGCTAATGCCCGGAGAACAGGCTGTCGATGAAACTCCAGACAATAGTCTTGACAATTTCCATGTGAATACATTCACTGTGATTTTAGATACTATTGTCCAAAGCATGAACAATAGGTTTGAAAAGAACAAGGCTCTGTACGCAGATATTTATTGCCTGGACCCACGTTCTTTCAAGTGCATTACTGATAATGGATTACCCAAAGAGTCACTAATCAAACTCACGGCACTGCTACAAAAACACTTCCCGAAACAGAAATTTGATACATTGAAAGCACAGCTAGTTTCTTTCGCTAAAAACTGGGCCAAATTCAAAAATGCACTACCAGAACAATATCAAGATATTGTACTACTAGAAGCCGACCTCGGCGAAACCGATGAAATTGATACAACTACGTTACACATGAACAGGAAAACGAAGTTAACGAACATTCGGAATCTTATGATACTAATAGCAATGCACGCATGCATGTATGTTCCTGAAATTGCAGAATTGCAGTGCGACTTCACACCAAGCACTCACGTCAAACGATGTCGGTTTCTTTCGTTACCGTAAAGCGGGGTTACTTTGGTCCGCAGGGGTAACTTTGGCCCAAAAACAAAAAAGTTTTCTCAAACCGTGATACAATTAACAGTATACTACAATTCTGAGAGTATATATCTAATTAACATTATTCCGGTATTTCTTTACCAAGAAAAATGTTTTCTGAAGAAATTTGAGACAAAATGGATTCGAGGTAAGCTAAAATACTAGATGCAGCCCTTTTAATTCAGATTGTTTGGCTTCGGCAATCTGCTACAGCAACCCTTTATCGTGGCCCAGTTTGCTTCAGCAAATGGCTTCGGCATTGCCGATTGCCGTAGCCAATTATGAGGGCTGTAGATGTAAACAAGTATTTCATAAGCGCTAAAAATAGAACCAAAAATCTGTAGACACAAGGCCGAGGGGCGGGGGGGGGGGGGGGGGGGGGGGGGTCCCAGGGGGTGGGGGTCCCGAGGCCAGATTGTTTTTTTTCAAATCCAAATTTTTCACATTTTATGACTTCTGAGCATTGTTATGACATTAACAGCTGCTTAAGGATATGATAGGCATAATATATCAGTTTTACTTGCTTTAGAGTTAATGATTTGAAGTTTCAATTCAGTAGGCATGGCACATAAAGATTTGCACCAAAAAATAATCGCCAAAAATAACTGGCTGGATGAGTATTCTGAGGTCGGGAAAATGATTTTTCAGCGTGTATTTTTTTTTATGACTGACCCAATCCCCCCGCCCCTGCGTTCATAGGCTTTTTTCGAATGGTCGCTTTGTCCATGTTTCTGAGAATATCTTTGAGATTAAGCTGAAATTTGCATAATTTGCATAATTGTTTTGCTTCATGTACTTTGCTATTAAACTGATTCAAATTTAAAAATGAAGGGAGGGGGGATTGTTTAGATCTTACAAGAATAGCAGGAATACTGATTACTGTAGTGAAGTGGCAAACATACAAGCAACATAAATTGTCACTCTGTAAAATATTTCCAATAACAACGTCATGGCGTGTTGACTTCACAACTTTTATTATTTTAGCAGTAAACCATATTTGATTAATGCAGACTTTTCTAAGGATGTATTATGCATCTAACATGCATCATTGTAATTCTGTCCATGATCCATCTAGAAGGGTAATGGTATGTGTTGTTTGGTACATGCATTCAAACACATAAGCGGTGATGCTGTAATGTTATCACTTTTTTATTTCAGGATTCTTCTCCATGCAATCATGACAACTGCCTCCTTCCACATACCCAGGAGTACACTAAAAAACAAACTCAGCAAGATGCACGGTAACAATGTCGGCAGGCCGGGTGGGTTAACCATAGATGAAGAAAAGACAGTTGTTGATCATATTATCGCTATGAGCGATTACGGATTCCCGCTTGACAGCTATGATTTGAGGGTATGTGTGAAAAACTTTCTGGACAGGAAAGGAACAACTGAGCCCAGATTTCAACAAAACTTTCCTGGTAAGGAATGGTGCTTTTCGTTTCTAAGACGAAACAGATCCCTAACTAAGCGATTCTCATCAAACATCAAGAAAAAAAGAGCAGCCATATCGCCAGAAACAATAGAATGGTACATCATCAATCTCAGAGCAGCCATATCGCCAGAAACAATAGAAGGGTACATCAGCAATCTCGAAGTTGAGTTAGAAAACGTGGAACCTCATAATATGAGACTAACCTGACTGATGATCCCGGAAATAAGAAGATTATCACAAAAAGGGGCTGTAAATACCCCGAACGCGTGCTTAATACTTCGAAAGCCAGTATCTCCTTAATGTACTGTGGATCTGCTGAAGGAGAGTTGCTACCACCTTATGTGGTATACAAAGCGGAGCACCTGTGGTCAACATGGACATACGGTGGACCACCTGGGACGCGTTACAATAGGTCAAAATCAGGTTGGTTTGATTGTACTTCATTCGAAGATTGGTTTTTCACCATCGCTCTACCACATATGAAGAAGAAGGCTGGAAAGAAAGTGATGCTTGGTGACAATTTATCATCCCATATTAACCCTGAAGTACTGAAGGCATGTGCTGAGAATGACATAGCGTTTGTTTGCCTTCCGCCAAATAGCACCCACCTGACCCAGCCACTGGACATTGCTTTTTTCCGGGCCATGAAGATAAAATGGAGATTGTTATTGACTGATTGGAAGAAGCGGGAAAAGTCGGCAAGCGCTTTACCCAAGGATGTGTTCCCAATACAGCTGGCGAAACTGCATGATGCAATCTCTGATAATGTTTCCGAGAATCTTAAGTCCGGTTTCAGGAAAGCTGGGATTTGGCCAATTAACAAGAATGAAATTTTAGATCGACTTCCTCACAGGCGTGACAGCACAAACTTAATCGGAGATAGCTTCATTGAATACCTTGGTGATTTAAGAGGTGAAGTTGCGAACGAGCCCCGACTGAAACGAAAGAAGTTAAACATCGAACCTGGAAAAAGTGTGTCTTATGAAGACATCAAATGCAGTGAAAAAAGTTCTGAAGCAGCAGCGGCTCCATGTGTTGAGAACAATCAGAATAAATTACACAGTCTACTAGCAGTGGCCCGACTGGAAGTGGAGATGGGCATATTGACAATGAGACTGGGATGTCTGATGGCGAAATCGAGAGAATGGTGTATGGTGATGATGACTGTTCAACAGACCAGTCCGATGGTGAAAATGCGGAAGAATCATACAATTCCAACAACATTAAATGAAAGTGTCAATGACACTGTAGCTCAACTTAATGTAGGGGAATAATTTAATGGTTGACAGTCAATGGAGGAATAGGAAAGGTGCTAATTGAAATGTCTAACCTGTGCCAAAGGATTTAGTCATGCAAAGAGTAAAATCCAAGATGGCTGCTGGCAGCCATGTTTTTTGGCCGATTAACCCCAAAAGGACTCGTTCCCATCTACATGTTATTGTTAACATCCATGACAAATTTCATGAAGATCCGTCCAAAGCTACGACCTGTAGCCCGCGCCAAAGGATTTAGTCATGCAAAGAGTAAAATCCAAGATGGCTGCTGGTGGCCATTTTTTTTGGCCGGCCGAACGACCCCAAAATGACTCGTTCCCATCTACATGTCAATATTAACATCCATGACAAATTTCATGATGATCAGACGAATAGTACAACCTGTAGCCCGCGCAAATGGATTGAAATTTGAAATCCATGATGGCCACCAGCAGCCATGCTATTTGGCCGAATGACCCCAAAAGGACTCATTCCCATCTACATGTCATTGTTAACATCCATGACAAATGTCATGAAGTTCCGACCAAAGCTATGACCTGTAGCCCGCGCCAAAGAATTTAGTCATGCAAAGAGTAAAATCCAAGATGGCTGCTGGCAGCCATGTTTTTTGGCCGAATGACCCCAAAATGACTCGTTCCCATCAACATGTCATTGTTAACATCCATGACAAGTTTCATGAAGATCTGAACAAAGCCACGACCTGTAGCCCGCGCCAAAGGATTTAGTCATGCAAAGAGTAAAATCCAAAATGGCTGCTGGCGGCCATGTTTTTTGGCCGAACGACCCCAGAATGACTCGTTCCCATCTACATGCCAATATTAACATCCATGCAAAATTTCATGATGATCAGACAAGCAGTACAACCTGTAGCCCGCGCCAATTGATTGAATTTTGAAGTCCAAGATGGCCGCTGGCAGCCATGTTTTTATGCCGAATGACCCAAAAATGACTTGTTCCCATCTACATGTCAATGTCAACATTCCTGACAAATTTCCTAAAGATCACACCAAAGGTACGACCTGTAGTCCGCGCCAAAGAATTTAGTCATGCAAAGAGTAAATTCCAAGATGGCTGCTGGTGGCCATGTTTTTTGGCCGAAAGACCCCAAAATGACTCGTTCCCATCTACATGTCATTGTTAACATCCATGACAAATTTCATGAAGATCTGACCAAAGCTACGACTTGTAGCCCGCGCCAAAGGATTTAGTCATGCAAAGAATTAAATCCAAGATGGCTGCTGACGGCCATGTTTTTTGGCCGAATGACCCCAAAACGACTCGTTCCCATCTACATGTCATTGTTAACATCCATGACAAATTTCATGAATATCTGACCAAAGCTACGACCTGTAGCCCGCGCCAAAGGATTTAGTCATGCAAAGAGTAAAATACAAGATGGCTGCTGACGGCCATGTTTTTTGGGCCGAACGACCCCAGAATGACTCGTTCCCATCTACATGTCAATATTAACATCCATGACAAATTTCATGATGATCAGACAAGCAGTACGACCTGTAGCCCGCGCCAATGGATAGAATTTTGAAATCCAAGATGGCCACCAGCAGCCATGTTTTTTGGCCGAATAACCCCAAAAGGACTCGTTCCCATCTACATGTTATTGTTAACATCCATGACAAATTTCATGAAGATCCGTCCAAAGCTACGACCTGTAGCCCGCGCCAAAGGATTTAGTCATGCAAAGAGTAAAATCCAAGATGGCTGCTGGTGGCCATTTTTTTTGGCCGGCCGAACGACCCCAAAATGACTCGTTCCCATCTACATGTCAATATTAACATCCATGACAAATTTCATGATGATCAGACGAATAGTACAACCTGTAGCCCGCGCAAATGGATTGAAATTTGAAATCCATGATGGCCACCAGCAGCCATGCTATTTGGCCGAATGACCCCAAAAGGACTCATTCCCATCTACATGTCATTGTTAACATCCATGACAAATGTCATGAAGTTCCGACCAAAGCTATGACCTGTAGCCCGCGCCAAAGAATTTAGTCATGCAAAGAGTAAAATCCAAGATGGCTGCTGGCAGCCATGTTTTTTGGCCGAATGACCCCAAAATGACTCGTTCCCATCAACATGTCATTGTTAACATCCATGACAAGTTTCATGAAGATCTGAACAAAGCCACGACCTGTAGCCCGCGCCAAAGGATTTAGTCATGCAAAGAGTAAAATCCAAAATGGCTGCTGGCGGCCATGTTTTTTGGCCGAACGACCCCAGAATGACTCGTTCCCATCTACATGCCAATATTAACATCCATGCAAAATTTCATGATGATCAGACAAGCAGTACAACCTGTAGCCCGCGCCAATGGATTGAATTTTGAAGTCCAAGATGGCCGCTGGCAGCCATGTTTTTATGCCGAATGACCCAAAAATGACTTGTTCCCATCTACATGTCAATGTCAACATTCCTGACAAATTTCCTAAAGATCACACCAAAGGTACGACCTGTAGTCCGCGCCAAAGAATTTAGTCATGCAAAGAGTAAATTCCAAGATGGCTGCTGGTGGCCATGTTTTTTGGCCGAAAGACCCCAAGACGACTCGTTCCCATCTACATGTCATTGTTAACATCCATGACAAATTTCATGAAGATCTGACCAAAGCTACAACTTGTAGCCCGCGCCAAAGGATTTAGTCATGCAAAGAATTAAATCCAAGATGGCTGCTGACGGCCATGTTTTTTGGCCGAATGACCCCAAAACGACTCGTTCCCATCTACATGTCATTGTTAACATCCATGACAAATTTCATGAATATCTGACCAAAGCTACGACCTGTAGCCCGCGCCAAAGGATTTAGTCATGCAAAGAGTAAAATACAAGATGGCTGCTGACGGCCATGTTTTTTGGGCCGAACGACCCCAGAATGACTCGTTCCCATCTACATGTCAATATTAACATCCATGACAAATTTCATGATGATCAGACAAGCAGTACGACCTGTAGCCCGCGCCAATGGATAGAATTTTGAAATCCAAGATGGCCACCAGCAGCCATGTTTTTTGGCCGAATAACCCCAAAATGACTCGTTCCCATCTACATGTCAATTTCAACATTCATGACAAATTTAATAAAGATCAGACAAAAGGCACGACCTGTAGCCCGCGCCAAAGAATTTAGTCATGCAAAGAGTAAATTCCAAGACGGCTGCTGGTGGCCATGTTTTTTGGTCGAATGACCCCAAAACGACTCGTTACCATCTACATGTCATTGTTAACATCCATGACAAATTTCATTAAGATCTGACCAAAGCTACGACCTGTAGCCCGCGCCACAGGATTTAGTCATGCAAAGAGTAAATCCAAGATGGCTGCTGACGGCCATGTTTTTTGGCCAAACGACCCCAGAATGACTCGTTCCCATCTACATGTCAATATTAACATCCATGACAAATTTCATGATGATCAGACAAGCAGTACGACCTGTAGCAGGCGCCAATGGATTGAATTTTGAAATCCAAGATGGCCACCAGCGGCCATGTTTTTTGGCCCAAAAGGTACGACCTGTAGCCCGTGCCCAAGGATTTAGTCATGCAAAGAGTAAAATCCAAGATGGCTGCTGGCGGCCATGTTTTTCGGCCGAACGACACCAAAATGACTCGTTCCCATCTACATGGCATTGTTAACATCCATGACAAATTTCATGAAGTTCCGACCAAAGCTACAACCTGTAGCCCGCGCCAAAGGATTTAGTCATGCAAAGAGTAAAATCCAAGATGGCTGCTGGCGCCCATGTTTTTTGGCCAAACGACCCCAAAATCACTCGTTCCCATCTACATGTCAATATTAACATCCATGACAAATTTCGTGATGATCAGACAAACAGTACAACCTGTAGCCCCCGCCAATGGATTGAATTTTGAAATCTAAGATGGCTGCCAGCGGCCATGTTTTTTGGCCGAATGACACCAAAATGACTCGTTCCCATCTACATGTCAATGTCAACATTCATGACAAATCTCATAAAGATCAGATCAAAGGTATGACCTGTAGCCCGCGCCAAAGGAAATTGTTGACGGACACACGGACAACGGACGCCAAACCATGGCAATAGCTCAAACTTACAAAGTAAGTTGAGCTAATAAGTATGTTATTTCTGTTGTCTGTTTGTTTTAAACTACCCAAGTGTATACGCATTTGTCATCAGCATTGACTAATGGTGCAAAAACAATTGGCGGCCAAAGTTACCCAACAGGTGGGGTAACTTTGCCACCCACAAAAAAAAAAAAAACTAACACATTCTAGTATAGTCTCAGGTATTGCATATTTGTGACATTGTAGACACATCAGGTCCGCATATTTAAGCAACTAGAAATTAGTGATAGGTTTCTTTGTTTATAAGTTATCAAGTGAGGAAGGCAAAAAGTGGGCCAAAGTAACCCCGCTTTACGGTACCTTACTTGACCATTTACATTTAAACCTATTAGTTGTTTATCGGCACAGACGATTAAGATGATTACACGCTGTGCAATTTGCTTGAAATGCTCGTTAATTACATGGAGTTATTTCTCTTATCAGACGTAGGATGCTTAATGGTTCTACTTATCTGTCGACGCATGGCTAATCGTAATTTTGTCATTAAATGAACTTGTCAGCATCATATAACACCACGTAAAGACCCCGTTAATCTCGAGATTTTAACGGTAACTCCCAGCTGTAAATCCCAAAAAAATTCTCACGCACCGCTCCCGGACCCTCCACCAGTCAGCGCTTCGCGCCTCGGCAACTGCCCTCGGCAGATGGGCCGGTATTATATTCATTTCCCGGGCCGTTTTTTTGGCCCAGTCCGCCTCTGGACACTTGCCAAGGTTATCGATTATGCACAGTGTTATCGATTATGCACAATAAGCAGTTAGACCAGCAACCTGAGGATATCCCAGTGGAGACGGATGCACCATTTCGGGACAACACTTAGGAACGCCTATATCCAATTATAGCAATCAGAGGCTAACTACACCGTGGCGGATTGGGATTAGCTTCACTAATATAGATATATAGGGATTCATGTATTCAGCATCAATTGTAGCATTGGTATTAGTATCAATTGTATGTATATAGATATTTATGCATTTCTCATATTTAGATATTAATTGTTGAATCGCGATAATGTCCATTATGGGATAGTTATGTAATTATTGTAATTATTATAGCAAGTGTTGAATGGGGATTTGGACCCCATACATGTAGTCATATATTTTGATGATGGATATCAGTCATCCCGATTTATCTTGTGCATAACTGTTCGTCGACCCATATATACATGTATGTAGACCTAAGTGGTAGATTTCCTTCCTGCATTTGACCGATCTAACGACCCTCGAGAGAGATATTGAGAAATTGGTAAAGTAACCATACTGACTGTATCGTTTATTTTCAAACCTCACACAAATAGGAACAGGGGTGGAACCATTGTCACAACCTACCACCATACTCGGACAGTGAGGACGAAAATACCTCAACAACCGACGATGACATCACACTCAGATGTGCGACCAATCACTAGTAGGCGGCGACATGGAAGCAACCTCGACACAATGCCACACATGCAGTCGCCCGCAGCCCACCCAGAGAAACTGAAGACGCACTCGTCGACATCGACCCAGATTGGTACTACTACCCAAACACACTCCGACAATCAAAACGGACTCGCCAGCGAACCTACACCTGGGAACGAAATCAACAGACGTATTAACAGGAGCAGCCTCTTATTCATCGATGCCGCTGTAGCAAACTACTTCGGCAAATCATCAACCTACTACGCAGCGACAGGTTGGACTCGCGATTTCAAGCATAGCTTTAAATCAAAAAAGTTAAGGAGTAATGTGCCAATATGCAGTACGAACACGACGACGGACAGAATCACCAATATAGGGGAGCAGACAAGAACCCACAACACCACTGACAAACAAAGTAGAGAACCATCCATTAGCTACCGTATACACGTCAATGTCAATGCAGCCAAACAATCTATAGATAGAATCTTCCGATATAACGCGTGGTCGGTCACTCGACACAAATGCCTGAAGCAGGTCGGCAAAATATCATGGGCAAACTGACCACTCAGAACACATCTATAGATGGAATCAAGAAGAGTGTGGTGCTGTTTTGGCTGATCTCGTACCATGTTGCCGTTCACTCGTAAGAAGAAAGCCTGTGCCACACGATAGTGGGTACCTGTATAAATACTGCAGCGAGTTTTCAAGTCATTATGAAGTCGAAGTTTCTACCAAGATCTACTGAAGACGACACCCGGATATTCACACCAACTATAGGTTGAAAATGTTCTTGTAGTTTGATTTTCAAACGATTTATTGGGGGGGAATTGTTTTTGGACCAATATATCCAAATATATCCGCATACTGTTAACCTTGTGATTTCGGTAACGAGGACATTAACTGGAGTATACAAGTAGCTGACACATCGAATGCTATTATGATTGACATCCACAAAAGTGGGGACTGGAAAAATACTGCAGCGAGATTTCAAGTCATTAAGTCGAAATTTCTACCAAGAACTACTGAAGACGACACCCGTTCTCGCAACAACGACAGCCGATCTACAAGGACAAAGAAGATCAACTAGAGATGACAACAAACTATAGGTGAGCCAAATTGTTGGTAAATCCGAACGACGCAACCCTGATGTACCAACTAGGTGTACCCATCGACATCAGATGACAGGCCGAGATGCTCAACAAGAGATCAGCGAACTCAACCCATCACGAAGAGAGGAGGGCGTCACCTCAATTGTCACCTCGCATGCCTCCCTCTTACTCTCCATCATCGCAACCCTTATTTGGCCGTATGCAGTAATATCGAGGGACACATGGACCGGCTATATGTATGTATCATGGAATCGTCATTGAATAAATTAGTGCACGACGATCTTGTCACACTTGAGAACAGAGGGAACTAAGTTCCAACTATGGGTTCTACACGTATATTCCAGAAACTAAAATTTGAACTTGATAAAATACAGTTTAGCCTGGTATCATAAATTGCACGATAGAGAAAACACTTTTGTGGTGAAGAACGGAAACAGCTAAATGTTAATTTCGTATTCTGAAGTTTCTCGATATTAGACATTTTCTCACAGCAGATTCATCCTATGTCAAATGTCACATGACATACAAAGTTGAGCAACAAAAGGGGAGTTTTCCCTAAGAGCAACAAAAGGGGAGTTTTCCCTAAGATTGGTTTGACTATTTCAACAAGCATCAAACGACAGAACTACCAAGTCACAAACACTTCTACAGCAAACTGACTGAGAGCAATATAACAGAGGACGCGTACAACAGATGTCTGTCACAGCAGCATGGTGACATTTGAAGATTTGTTTAAGTGGTACAACGGCTTGGATCTAGCTCTAGACTACAAAAATTATATTTCGACAAAAGTTTAGATCTCTTAAAGAAACATAATTTCAGTCCTTGGAATAGCTTGAATTATGGTGTTCAAAAAGCCAGAAAGGCTAAATTCAAATTGAAAATCCAGTCAAATTCGCTTGAGTTCAGCTGCAAGCATAACTGTGAAATTATCATAAAACAATGATTCTGCCTTGTAAATTAGTCTCAATTTGTAAATAATACTTTAAAATTAAACTGCCAATGTCATTAACCCTTTGAGTGCCAGGTCCGATTTTTGTATCAACCCATATACCCTGTGCCAATGCATTCTCTTATATATGCGAGTCGACCATAGGTCGCCTCGCATATATAAGAGAATGCATTGGCCTAACAATTTTTCATCATTTGTTATTATTTTTTACAATTTTTTACACTTTTAATAAAATTTTTTAAATCTTTAAAAAAAAAAAAAAATGTTTTTTTTATTTTTTTAGGGCCGTTTTTGCAGACCGTAAATTAGGGCCAATGAGATCGGCCGATGAGATCGGCCCCTGGCACTGAAAGGGTTAAATCACAATATAAAAACTTAATCATTAACTCATGTGGCAAGCATTCAAAATAATCAACAATGCAACCTGATGGTTTCCTTTGAGAATCAGACAGTGTGTCGTCCACAGACATTTTGAGGAATAAATTCCTGTCTGATTGTAACTCACAGACACTCTACCTGTCCGATTCTCATATGCAAGTAAAGTGATAGGTCTTTGCCCATTGTTTGAGATCTATATTAATATATCTTGGTCTTTGTCCATTTTTTTAGATCTACATCCGAACAACGCATCCCTGATGTACCAACGACTAGGCGTACCCATCAACAGCATATGACAGGCCGAGATGCTCAACTGGAGATCAGCGAACTCAACCCATGACGAAGAGAAGAGACCCATTCACGCAGACGACAGGAAGACAAACCTGACCAGGAGATGCGATACCGATGACTCGAAGATATTCTATTCAACTGTTTGTAAATAAATAATCAAATCATTTTAATTGTCTGAATGTTATATGTCCCCCGTCTTGGCACATCTGTTGTATTGGCAGAATTCATTGGAGGAACTGGAAACAGTACACATTTCTTGGAGAAATAGTTACTAGTATTTGATAGAATCTCATTTTTTCATGCTGTTACAATTTGAAATTTTTAGGAGATGTATCATTGATATACTGACGATTGGACCATGATAAGTGATCATAAGGCCAAAAACAAATTTACCTGTGTTTCCGGTGTCCCGCCCGCCCCTATTTCGGAGCTCCCGACGATTTTCATTTTATTCATTTTGCAAAATTAGTATGCATCCCGTTTTATTTTTGTGCAACCTGGAAAAATTCCATGTACAAATATGCAAAATCATCTTCCATTTTCTATTAGTTGCAGTCATTAATTTAATTCAATGAGTCATTAGCATAATTAAGTTAATTAACTGTGTAAATCATGCTCACAAAACACATAAAACATCCAAAAACGGGAATTTCATTGCAAAATAACGGACTACCGCCATAGTACCGGTAATATCGAAAACATGGAACATGAAACAAGAATAAAACGATGTATTTTAGGCTTATGGTTCATAATTGAGCCTATATACGTTTATTAACTCAATGTGAGATTTTCTTGCTGGTCTCAATTTTTTTTCCAGAAGTCTGCAATAACATGTCCGTGTGTTAATGTCTATTGTTTTCCCAATACCAACAGCAGAACTAAACGCCCATGGCATCGCAAACACAACTGACGCATGTGAAGGCCGGCGCGTATGAAATCGCACATTGTTGTAATAATTACCCACATTAATGAAAGTATACACATAACGCATAACACAATCATTTGGGTTTTAAATATTACAAGTGATTGCCCAAGTTATAACAACTTAATGAAGCCCCTCTCGCAAAAGAAAATAAACACAATATAAAATGACATGAAATGAAAATGTGGATATAAACAGTTCTAAATGATCTTTTTATTGAAGTACCGGTAGTGAAAAGATACCACACTTTTAAGATGTTTTAAGTGAGGTTGGTATTCTCACCTGGCTAATAATAGTGACGACACGATTATCAATTTAAAAAAAAAAATCCTCATGATCACTACTAATTGGCACTTAGAGAAATAGTGAAAAATGTCATCACTATTATTTAATTTTCTTTAAAATTCTGCCCATCACTATTATTTGGCCACCACTATTATTAGGCAGTTGAGAGTATCTAACAATTTATTTTTAGCTGTCTTTAGCAATATCTCATAATTTAAATTATCCTGAGGAATAATAATTGCATTGTACGGAGATAATGAATGTAATTTAGAAAAGCAATATGTACATGTATTTTTCAGGACATTGGGTTATTGTGAACTATGACGGTTCACCATTCCCGGGCCAGGTGGAGGCAGTTGACACCAGCGGGGTTGAAGTTAATGTCATGACCAAGTGCGAAAAAGTTGGTTGGAAGTGGCCAGCGAAGAAGGATCAGATAGTTTATTCTTTCATGGACATTTTGGAGCAGTTTGACAATTCACTGGTTATCCCATATAACGACATATTGTCAGAGGCGGAAATTCTGTTTAAAGAATGGGGCATGTAAAATGACTACTTGATTGTGTGATGATTTAACGGCCGTAGCTGACCTGAAAACACATGTTTATTCACCCTTATTCTGGTGTAAAATTCAATGAATCACTAAATTGTTATTGATAAGTTTAAATCTTGTCCATTTCAATCAAAAAATCTGGTCAGTACTATACACAGTACGTGGTACACGTTTAATTTTCTCATGAAAATGATTGGTGGCCAAAGGTTTTGGCCACCCACAAACCATCAAAATACACACATTGTGGGTGAAGTCCAGATATCCACAATATATGACATTGTATACACATGTTTTAGCAACTAAAGTTTTGTGACAAGTCTCCTTGGTTGTAAGTTATCAAACTGGAAAATAAAAAAGTGGGCCAAAGTATACCCGTTTTACGGTACAGAATGTTAACCATTATGAAGCCTATTGCACATCACACAATAGCTTAGATCTAGCTTGACATCGCCAAGCCATAATAAACTACAGTAGGTTACCATTATGAAGCCTATAGAGGTGTGACTGTCCCAATGGGACTACGGATACCCCCCTGTTTTTAAAATACTAAGATGTTTCACATGTCAGTAAACATTTAGTTAAAATAATAAAATAACAGTTCCCATTGCAGGTGTACAACCATAACCCTAATCTTAAACCTATTGACCGAAAAATGTAGGAATAAAAGCTTGGACAAAATTATGTATGTTGCGAAAAAATTTCTAAGTTGTAAAAGGGGAATAACTCCACTAAAAAATGTCGGACAGACGTCATAATCGCAGGTGCACAGGTTCCCATGGTACTAAATATCAGTGCCAAGATTAAAAAACATTGACCGAAAAATGTAGGAATAAAAGCTCGGACAAAATTATGAATGTTGCAAAAAAAGTTTCTAAATAAAAAAAGGGGGATAACTCCACCAAAAAATGTCGGACAGACGTCATAATCGCAAGTGCACAAGTTCCCATGGTACTAAATATCTGTGCCACGTTTTAAAAAAATTGACTGAAAAATGTAGGAATAAAAGCTCGGACAAAAGTATACATGTTGTGAAACTTTTCTAAGTCGAAAAAGGGGGGATAACTCCACTAAAAAAAGTCCAACAGACGTCATAATCGCAGGTGCACAAGTTCCCATGGTGGTTGATGTCTGTGCCAAGTTTCACGGAAATTGATCAAAAAAAGACTGAGAAAAACTCCGGACAAATTTGTGTCCACGGACGGACGCCGCCGACGGACGGACGGTACAGCTGACTCCAGTATACCCCCCCTAACTTCGTTGCGGGGGGTATAATAAACTACAGTAGGTTACCATTATGAAGCCTATTGCCCATCACACAATACCTTGGACCAACTTACCTTGACAATCCAAACTTATTGCGTATCACACAATAGCTCAGATCTAGCTTGACATCACCAAGCCATAATAAATCATTGTCCCTGGCACAGCATGCTAAGTCATACCAAAGTTAACCCTTTCTTTACTAAATACTCATTCAGGACCTGTTCCCTTGGGAAATGTTCAGGTAACAAGTTCAACAACCAGCCGCAGTCAGTTTGTTGACCTCATCATCTAAACATTTCTTACAAGGTAGAGAAATGCTTCTACACATTATCAAGCCTTGAAATAGGCTGTCTGTCATTTGCAGAATGAGGTCCCCAGAGGGTGAATTTAGTGATGCTACCCCGCATAGCGGGCTAGCATCACCAAATTCACCCTCTGGGGACCTCATTCTGCTTACACCTCAGCAGAATGAGGTTCCCAGAGGGTGAATTTGGTGATGCTAGCCCGCTATGCGGGGTAGCATCACTAAATTCACCCTCTGGGGACCTCATTCTGCAAATGACAGACACCCTATTTCAAGGCTTGCACATTATTCATTTATTTATTGGCTGCTTATATTTCCTGAACAGCCCTCCAAATGAATAATAGACCATTATAATATGTACATTTATAACTGAGTGGGAGATTCCATTTAGTAAAGAAAGGGTTAAATAATAGCTTTGAAGTCGATTACAGTCAGAGTACACCCAGACTATTAACCCTCCAATGATTGGAGCTTCCTGACCATTTGTGAAAACCTTGTGTCAATGAATTCTCTTAAATATGTGAATCTTCCATAGGGAGCCTCCCATACATGTATATAAGAGAATACATTGGCCTAACAATATTTACCTTGACTGTGCAAGCCAGTGCATTCTCTTATATATATACAAGGCTCCCTATGGGAGACTCGCATATATAAGTGTATGCAGCTCCGAACATGAAAGGGTTAAACTAATGTGCTTCCCTGCAATTTGTTTCATACTATTGAATGCATAGTTGCTTGATAGTGTGCTATACGTTTTATAGTCTGGGTTCACTCAGATAAGAGTCGATTCCAGCAAGATTAAACAAAGCATACAATACTGATGACTTTCGATGACGCGATCCATCTTGTCAGGTATAGGTTGATACCTGAGTCTTGTAAGATGAAGCTTTCTACATATCAACAACTCACAAGTAGAGATGGGCAGTTAACCGTGGAATCAGTTCGGTTTCGGTTGTCGGGAAAAACCGGAAATGACAACCGTGGTAAGTTGGGAAAACCCGTTGTTTCGGTTGTCACAACTTCCTGTAATCATGGCAGAACACGACGAACAAACGAGTCCTGTGTGGAAATATTTTTCAAAGAAAGATAAGAAATCTAAGTGTGCCGCCTGTAATATATGCAGAAAGGAGTTCGCATGGTGAAATCGCGCGACGAATTAATTACGTTGCTTCCGTGTACACCTATTTTCCGTAGTATTTACTAGTAAACACAACACAAGTCAGTTTATTTCTCATGTTATTTTAATCATTAAGGCCGTACAAATACTCTGAAAGGTGAATTTGATAACGAGGATACGATATCAAAAGGTATCAATGATTGTTACCCGCATTCCCTATTAGTTTTTATCACTGTTTGGATGTTAAATCGTCAAATATATTTGTGCGCCGTTGATTAAAAATGTTATGCCGGAATCGGAGCCGGAATGAATTATACCGTTTGTCGGTAAACTGTTGAGAAATAGCACTCATGCAGGTGACTTGTATTGGATGCATGTATACTATATTGTGTGTACAATATTATGTTCCCTAAATATGGTAATAGGCATATAGCCAGATAACGTGATTGAGAGATTCTAGTCATGTTTTATTTTCATTTTGTTGTTTATTTCCAATTTTATTTTTCAAATCATAACTATACACATATATCTAGTCACACACATTAGTTTTATGCCAATATAAATGATCATTATATTATTTCACACTTATGATCATATGATGCTGAATTGCAGTCATACACAATACACAGACTCACTTGCATTCTAGCACTGCCACTCGACATGGACATTAACAATATACATGTAATAGTAACAATATGATACATAATTTAATATTATAAAAGGACATGTACCTCACAAGTTATGGTGATACAATTGGTGTGTTTTCTTTGTAATATGATGAAGCATAATTAGATTTTGTTCACATTAGTAATTTTTATTAATAAAAACCGAAACCGAGACTCAACTCTTTTTCCACAACCGAAACCGAAACCGAGGCAAAATTTCACAACCGCCCATCTCTACTCACAAGACAAGTATAATCTGTCTGAGCATATGTATCAGAGTGGCACCATCTGCTTAGAGACATGTCATTTATATAACTGACAGTCAATGTAGCTTTAAACTTATAAACAATTATTACCAATAATTCCTGTGAAGTTTCCACAGCATACCGGTATACTTTGACACAGCGCTCGCCAATCGGTTGTCTCAGATACATGTACTTCATACTTGGACAGTACCGGCACCTGCAACATACAAACATGAGGCTATAAACTGTCAATTCACGGAGTACTGTAATTGAAGTGTCAATGACACTGTAGCTCAACTTGGAAAGGGAATAATTTCATGTGTCACAGTCAATGGAGTGATTAGGAATGTGGAAAGTTGAAAGGCCTAATTATGCAAAGAGTAAAATCCAAGATGGCCGCTGGCAGCCATGTTTTTTTGCCGAATGATCCCAAAAAGACTTGTTGCCATCTACCGGTATATGTCATTGTTAACATACATCACAAATTTCATGAAGATCCGACAAAAGATACGACCTGTAGCCTGTGTCAAAGGATTTAGTCATGTAAAGAGTCAAATCCAAGATGGCTGCTGGCGGCCATGTTTTTTGGCCGAATGACCGCAAAATGACTCATTCCCATCTACATGTCAATGTCAACAGTCGTGACAAATTTCATAATGATCCGACCAAAGGTAGGACCTGTAGCCCGTGCCAACGGATTTAGTCATACAAAGAGTAAAATCCAATATGGCTGCTGGCGGCCATGTCTTTTGGCCGAACGACCCATAATGACTCGTTCCCATCTACATGTCAATATTAACATCCATGACAAATTTCATGATGATCAGACCAAAGCTACGACCTGTAGCCCATGCCAAAGGGTTTAGTCATGCGAAGAGTAAAATCCAAGATGGCTGCTGGCGGCCATGTTTTTTGGCCGAATGACCCCAAAATGGCTCGTTCCCATCTACATGTCATTGTCAACATCCGTGACAAATTTCATGATGATCCAACTAAAGGTACGACCTGTAACCCATGCCAAAGGATTTAGTCATGCAAAGAGTAAAATCCAAGATGGCTGCTGACGGCCATGTTTTTTAGCCGAATGACCCCAAAATGACTCGTTCCCATCTACATCTCAATATTAACATTGATGACAAATGTCATGATGATCAGACAAACAGTATGGCCTGTAGCCCGTGCTAATGGATTGAATTTTGAAATCCAAGATGGCCACTGGTGGCCATGCTTTTTGGCCGAATGACCCCAAAATGACTCGTTCCCATTGACATGTCAATGTCAACAGCTATGACAAATTTCATAATGATCTGACCAAAAGTACGACCTGTAGCCCGTGCAAAAGGAAATTGTTGACGAATCACACACGCACAGACGACGGATACCAAGCCATGGCAATAGCTCAAACTTTACAAAGTAAAGTTGAGCTAATGAAAAGCCACCTCACCCCGTTTATTTTTTTCTTGCATGTCACCAGAAACACAGGTATATATTTCTCGATAACCTTATTCGGTGTTAGTCACCCTTACCGACAGGACAGCTGGGAGCGGACAGCCAGCATTATACAAGGAATGCGAGTAAGGTATTCATTGTAGTAATATTGGTGCATAACAGAGGAACACTATTTAAATATTATTCAGAAGGAATCTTCCCAACATGGGGGAAATTATCATATCACAATGTCAGTTTTGTGGGTGGAGGAAAGACCGCTCAGAAACTTTTAATCAGCAATTTCAGTTGTTTACAAGTGCTGAGAACATCGATGTAACATTGGTAGTTTAAAGCTCAGACTAGTACATGTACATGCAACACTGTTTATATTGTGTACTGTCTGTATCCAGGGCTGAGAATACGGTCCCGAAAATGTATAGAATGAGGTCCCCAGTGGGGGGATTTAATGATGTTACACCGCACGCTGGGCTAACATCACTAAATTAACCCTCTGGGGACCTCATTCTGCTAAGGCCTCTGGATTGTATCTTTATTATCAAATGTAACAAGTATTTTAGTTTTAGTTTTATACTTTCTTTACAACTTTCTTCAAAAGTATTTTTTTGGTTTATTTTCTCTACATGTATATCCCCAAATTGGCAGACAATACATTTGCAAAATCGAGGTGCCACATCACAATATTCACCATCTGGGAACTTAAATCCGAGGCTAGGTCTCCCATAGCAGATGAGGCCATGCAGAATGAAGTCTCCAGAGAATGAATTTGATGATGCTGACTCGCTGTGAGGGGTAAATCACTAAATCTGGCAGCAGTCTTAATGTAATTCAGATTGTTTGGCTTTGGCAACCTGAACCGCCACAGCAACCCTTTGCCATGGCCCAGTTTGCTTCATTAAATGGTTTCGGCATTGCTGATTGCCGTAGCCAATTATTTATGAGGGCTGCTCTCTGGGGACCTTATTGGCTAATTCTGCAAATGTCCAGCACCATACTAGTATTCTCAGGCCTGCCTGTACCAGAGCAGTGCCACTACAGGAACATCATATAGCAGTACTAGTACTTATTTTAAACTCCTTCATACAAAAGAGAGACAAAGATTACCAAGACTGCTGGTTGGCTCTTCATGATCTATCCACTCCACTACATGTGTATGTGCAGTATTTGTTTGCCATTGATACATCATCCATTCGTCACCCTGGTGGTTGAACCTGCTGCCTTTTCATCTCTTTCAGGTTTTCGAACCATTGCGTCAGCATTCCTGATCCTGGTAAAACATGAGGATATCATTGAATGCAAGGCTCAAAATATTTTTTTTTTACTGACTGTCAAAATGACAGGCACCAATACAGTAATGCTCTAATTAATCGACTCCTTAAACACACCAGAATTATGGGTGACTTTTCTGGATTTAGTCGGAAATATGGCTTGTTGCCATTCATCGGAAAGCTCTCGATTAATTAGAGCATTACTGTATATGGTGTTGGTCATTTCAAAATGGTGCCTGTCCAATTTTCAGATGAACTGTGCTGGTATGAGACAGTATTTAAATTTCCAATTGACTCATTATTCGTCAATGATGCGCATATTTTAGTGAGCGTCCAATCGCCACCCAGGAAAAACCCATGTTATTTTTGTTTTCAAGTTGATTGTCGATTAATAAATACTCATGCAATTCTCAAACGACATAATTATATTAACTCTGAATTGATCTGAAATTAAAAAAGTACTATTTTTTTAGTTTCAATGTCCGATTTGGCCAGTAGTGGCTCCTTGGACATACCCAAATAGATACAGATTGTCTAAAAATTTGCATTGGACAAAATATCCAACAGATACATATTAAAGTACACTGGACATAGTACGGGTAGGCTATTTTTCGTGGGACAATGACCTTGACCAGCCACTAATTTTGGCCTAAATTGAATGAAACCATTATCATCTATGGGTACATGCACAGAACATGAGGAGCTTAAAAAAACACACATCCTGGCAGTATAGCCGATGGGGTCATCACATTCGTAGATTGAAAAACTTTACTAGTACATAAATGTAGGCTTATGTTATATCTCAGTATTTTGCTCCATTACCCGCCAACAAACTGTATCTACTGGTATGACATGAAAACCAAGCAGATAGAACTAAAGTTAAATCAGCTGACACAGAGAACAGGACAGATACATGTATACTTTAATTAAACTGGCTAAGTTTTCTGAAAATCCTATCTGAATTTCAGCAGCATTTTAGTGAGCCAGGATATTTTGAGAATGTTGTGTTGTGCTACCGGTATGTCCAAACAAATGATACCAGAACTCCAGAATGGCCTAGTTGTGTAGAAGAATTATAACTTATATTTAACACATATGACATAATAGCCACATCGGGAGTTAGGCTATGACAGTATCAGTACCTGTTACTACCACTACCAGTACATACACTTACTGGTGCCGGTACCTCACCTAAAGTGTAATATTAGCATGAAAACCAGGTGGGCCAGATTCAGTATCCATGTAAATTAATGTATGTCATAATTATGACAAAGACTAAAAGTGTCAAACAGTTGTCCAAGACAGATGGGTACAGTAACGCATTCAATAATCGACTCCTTAACCACAGCAGAATTATGGGTAACTTTTCAGGATTTAGTCGGAAATATGGCATGATGCCATTCATCGGAAAGCTCTCATAAAGTTATCAGAATTCTGCTGCACATGTTTTAAGGAGTCGATTATTAATATCATGTCCATGGACGACATTTGGATATTTTAATTTCATGTCCCTGCACATGATACAGTTGGTTCCTCAATTTTCCTACGATTTGGAAAATGTTGGACAACAAAACAAACTCAACAGGAAGCAAAATAGACCAACGAATACACATTTTGTCTCGCCGGTTTCAGAATTGTTAATTAAATATAGAAATCATATGCGTAACTACTCTTGAGTGCCTAATAAAAGTACAGGGGGGAATAATAGTACAGGTTGGAAAATGTCACGTAACTGAATAATAATACATGTACAGGGCGGAATAAACGTACAGACTGGAACTATTAGTACCATACATCCCAACAAAACGCACCATCTGACTGGTTTACTGATGCCATGTGACAGAAATAGTTTTGATGGATAGCCAGGTCTGTGAATCTACAGTGTGCTGATCACTGTCAACAATCAGAGTTCATTTATCTATGAATAACACAATTTAAGATTGGTGAATTATTTCTTTTGGTTAATTTAATAAACGTACAGGACCAAATAACGATCGTACAGGTGGGAATTTGACCTTGATTTTAATAATCGTACATGTATGTTTATTAGACACTCAAGAGTATATACATTTGTATGGAGAAACTAAGTACTAGTACATGTATACTAACACAAGCGCAAGTCTGAGGCGCACGGTGATCAATTAGCCGAATGCTTACGATGTAAACAAGCCGCTTACATGTATATTGTTTTGATAGGAGTGGGGACAATAATGGCTTCTAAAGGTTTTCCTGAATTAACCCGGGGATAGTGAGATGAACTCAGAGAAATTCATTCAGAATGTGAAAACAGTATAATATTGTTTATACACGAATTAGCCGGTTTCTTGTTCAAACCACAGGTACATGTATTTGGCCAAAACAAAAATGGCCAAAACAAAAAAATACTAAAAAATACCGGTATGTACTGCCTACATGTACCGGGTATTTTCTGTAAACAAACATACCGGTACCTTAGTATAGAATAATCAAATTGTCAATATTTATTTATTGAAATATATCATAATCTTAGCTTAAAGGGATACAGTCATACTGTATCCAAAATGTTGTTGTTGGTTTCTATAGTCTCTGAGTTGGAGAATAAGGTAACACTTTTTCCATTATTTGAAAGTCTGTTGAGTACGAAGTAGTGTTACGGATGGCAAATTTACCGGAATGCAAAAATACAAATTGTCGTTGTCGAGTAATTCTTGTACAGTTTTCAACCAAATGTATCAAATAAAAGTTATATTATATGCATACTACATGTAGTTCCATATGGTCATTTAAGTTATTGTATCGTCACTAGTGAGTGAGTGGCTTGAGTTTTCTCCCCGTATCATCATAATGTTTTAAACGATCGTGTGTGCGATCGGTTTACCAATCCAGTATCCCTCAATTAATTTGATTACGTTTTGTACACGGAAATTCGTAATTTAATTGACGCCATTTTATGGCTCCAGTCATAAATTCAATTTATATCAAATTATTAACTTTGATTTTAAGATAGCCTATTAACCTGAGCATTTACAGAATACATCTTCGACTCAAATTACTTATGTTTCTATATATTATCGATATTAGATCGTTGTTATCACCGGAAATTTATTGAAAATGGCGTACAGTACCCCTTTAAGAAATTCATATCCACACATGCATTTAATTCCTGGGCCCACTCAGCCACGAATGCTGGGCCAGCTCGTCCCAAAATATGTCTGGTCCGAGTGGGCCCTCGCCGCCCTGGGACGAGCTGGCCCGGATCCATTCAGTAGCCACTAGGTAGATGGAAAAATATTTATACAAAAGGGTTATAGGATAAAAGCATTATAATTTAATAAGAGGTGCATAAAATAAAGTTTTGTGGGTGGAGGAAAGACCGCTCAGAAACTTTTAATCAGCAATTTCAGTTGTTTACAAGTGCTGAGAACATCGATGTAACATTGGTAGTTTAAAGTTCAGACTAGTACATGTACATGCAACACTGTTTATATTGTGTACTGTCTGTATCCAGGGCTGAGAATACGGTCCCGAAAATGTATAGAATGAGGTCCCCAGTGGGGGGATTTAATGATGTTACACCGCACGCTGGGCTAACATCACTAAATTAACCCTCTGGGGACCTCATTCTGCTAAGGCCTCATTTTATCTGGATTGTATCTTTATTATCAAATGTAACAAGTATTTTAGTTTTAGTTTTATACTTTCTTTACAACTTTCTTCAAAAGTATTTTTTTGGTTTATTTTCTCTACATGTATATCCCCAAATTGGCAGACAATACATTTGCAAAATCGAGGTGCCACATCACAATATTCACCATCTGGGAACTTAAATCCGAGGCTAGGTCTCCCATAGCAGATGAGGCCATGCAGAATGAAGTCTCCAGAGAATGAATTTGATGATGCTGACTCGCTGTGAGGGGTAAATCACTAAATCTGGCAGCAGTCTTAATGTAATTCAGATTGTTTGGCTTTGGCAACCTGAACCGCCACAGCAACCCTTTGCCATGGCCCAGTTTGCTTCATTAAATGGTTTCGGCATTGCTGATTGCCGTAGCCAATTATTTATGAGGGCTGCTCTCTGGGGACCTTATTGGCTAATTCTGCAAATGTCCAGCACCATACTAGTATTCTCAGGCCTGCCTGTACCAGAGCAGTGCCACTACAGGAACATCATATAGCAGTACTAGTACTTATTTTAAACTCCTTCATACAAAAGAGAGACAAAGATTACCAAGACTGCTGGTTGGCTCTTCATGATCTATCCACTCCACTACATGTGTATGTGCAGTATTTGTTTGCCATTGATACATCATCCATTCGTCACCCTGGTGGTTGAACCTGCTGCCTTTTCATCTCTTTCAGGTTTTCGAACCATTGCGTCAGCATTCCTGATCCTGGTAAAACATGAGGATATCATTGAATGCAAGGCTCAAAATATTTTTTTTTTACTGACTGTCAAAATGACAGGCACCAATACAGTAATGCTCTAATTAATCGACTCCTTAAACACACCAGAATTATGGGTGACTTTTCTGGATTTAGTCGGAAATATGGCTTGTTGCCATTCATCGGAAAGCTCTCGATTAATTAGAGCATTACTGTATATGGTGTTGGTCATTTCAAAATGGTGCCTGTCCAATTTTCAGATGAACTGTGCTGGTATGAGACAGTATTTAAATTTCCAATTGACTCATTATTCGTCAATGATGCGCATATTTTAGTGAGCGTCCAATCGCCACCCAGGAAAAACCCATGTTATTTTTGTTTTCAAGTTGATTGTCGATTAATAAATACTCATGCAATTCTCAAACGACATAATTATATTAACTCTGAATTGATCTGAAATTAAAAAAGTACTATTTTTTTAGTTTCAATGTCCGATTTGGCCAGTAGTGGCTCCTTGGACATACCCAAATAGATACAGATTGTCTAAAAATTTGCATTGGACAAAATATCCAACAGATACATATTAAAGTACACTGGACATAGTACGGGTAGGCTATTTTTCGTGGGACAATGACCTTGACCAGCCACTAATTTTGGCCTAAATTGAATGAAACCATTATCATCTATGGGTACATGCACAGAACATGAGGAGCTTAAAAAAACACACATCCTGGCAGTATAGCCGATGGGGTCATCACATTCGTAGATTGAAAAACTTTACTAGTACATAAATGTAGGCTTATGTTATATCTCAGTATTTTGCTCCATTACCCGCCAACAAACTGTATCTACTGGTATGACATGAAAACCAAGCAGATAGAACTAAAGTTAAATCAGCTGACACAGAGAACAGGACAGATACATGTATACTTTAATTAAACTGGCTAAGTTTTCTGAAAATCCTATCTGAATTTCAGCAGCATTTTAGTGAGCCAGGATATTTTGAGAATGTTGTGTTGTGCTACCGGTATGTCCAAACAAATGATACCAGAACTCCAGAATGGCCTAGTTGTGTAGAAGAATTATAACTTATATTTAACACATATGACATAATAGCCACATCGGGAGTTAGGCTATGACAGTATCAGTACCTGTTACTACCACTACCAGTACATACACTTACTGGTGCCGGTACCTCACCTAAAGTGTAATATTAGCATGAAAACCAGGTGGGCCAGATTCAGTATCCATGTAAATTAATGTATGTCATAATTATGACAAAGACTAAAAGTGTCAAACAGTTGTCCAAGACAGATGGGTACAGTAACGCATTCAATAATCGACTCCTTAACCACAGCAGAATTATGGGTAACTTTTCAGGATTTAGTCGGAAATATGGCATGATGCCATTCATCGGAAAGCTCTCATAAAGTTATCAGAATTCTGCTGCACATGTTTTAAGGAGTCGATTATTAATATCATGTCCATGGACGACATTTGGATATTTTAATTTCATGTCCCTGCACATGATACAGTTGGTTCCTCAATTTTCCTACGATTTGGAAAATGTTGGACAACAAAACAAACTCAACAGGAAGCAAAATAGACCAACGAATACACATTTTGTCTCGCCGGTTTCAGAATTGTTAATTAAATATAGAAATCATATGCGTAACTACTCTTGAGTGCCTAATAAAAGTACAGGGGGGAATAATAGTACAGGTTGGAAAATGTCACGTAACTGAATAATAATACATGTACAGGGCGGAATAAACGTACAGACTGGAACTATTAGTACCATACATCCCAACAAAACGCACCATCTGACTGGTTTACTGATGCCATGTGACAGAAATAGTTTTGATGGATAGCCAGGTCTGTGAATCTACAGTGTGCTGATCACTGTCAACAATCAGAGTTCATTTATCTATGAATAACACAATTTAAGATTGGTGAATTATTTCTTTTGGTTAATTTAATAAACGTACAGGACCAAATAACGATCGTACAGGTGGGAATTTGACCTTGATTTTAATAATCGTACATGTATGTTTATTAGGCACTCAAGAGTATATACATTTGTATGGAGAAACTAAGTACTAGTACATGTATACTAACACAAGCGCAAGTCTGAGGCGCACGGTGATCAATTAGCCGAATGCTTACGATGTAAACAAGCCGCTTACATGTATATTGTTTTGATAGGAGTGGGGACAATAATGGCTTCTAAAGGTTTTCCTGAATTAACCCGGGGATAGTGAGATGAACTCAGAGAAATTCATTCAGAATGTGAAAACAGTATAATATTGTTTATACACGAATTAGCCGGTTTCTTGTTCAAACCACAGGTACATGTATTTGGCCAAAACAAAAATGGCCAAAACAAAAAAATACTAAAAAATACCGGTATGTACTGCCTACATGTACCGGGTATTTTCTGTAAACAAACATACCGGTACCTTAGTATAGAATAATCAAATTGTCAATATTTATTTATTGAAATATATCATAATCTTAGCTTAAAGGGATACAGTCATACTGTATCCAAAATGTTGTTGTTGGTTTCTATAGTCTCTGAGTTGGAGAATAAGGTAACACTTTTTCCATTATTTGAAAGTCTGTTGAGTACGAAGTAGTGTTACGGATGGCAAATTTACCGGAATGCAAAAATACAAATTGTCGTTGTCGAGTAATTCTTGTACAGTTTTCAACCAAATGTATCAAATAAAAGTTATATTATATGCATACTACATGTAGTTCCATATGGTCATTTAAGTTATTGTATCGTCACTAGTGAGTGAGTGGCTTGAGTTTTCTCCCCGTATCATCATAATGTTTTAAACGATCGTGTGTGCGATCGGTTTACCAATCCAGTATCCCTCAATTAATTTGATTACGTTTTGTACACGGAAATTCGTAATTTAATTGACGCCATTTTATGGCTCCAGTCATAAATTCAATTTATATCAAATTATTAACTTTGATTTTAAGATAGCCTATTAACCTGAGCATTTACAGAATACATCTTCGACTCAAATTACTTATGTTTCTATATATTATCGATATTAGATCGTTGTTATCACCGGAAATTTATTGAAAATGGCGTACAGTACCCCTTTAAGAAATTCATATCCACACATGCATTTAATTCCTGGGCCCACTCAGCCACGAATGCTGGGCCAGCTCGTCCCAAAATATGTCTGGTCCGAGTGGGCCCTCGCCGCCCTGGGACGAGCTGGCCCGGATCCATTCAGTAGCCACTAGGTAGATGAAAAAATATTTATACAAAAGGGTTATAGGATAAAAGCATTATAATTTAATAAGAGGTGCATAAAATAAAGTTATCGATACGTCGAACTCCATCAGTTCGACAGGTCGGCAGTAAAAGTCAATTCAATATGAAATAAACGCGTCTGCATGTCGACCGATGGTAAGAAGAGAACGACTCCTTGCGTGTTAATTAAATGACACTTTATGACAGGCTATTGTAATTGTGCGGCATGCGTGTTGACTGTTGTGGCGCATGAACGAAGAATGAATTAGGCCATATGGATTATTTATTGGGATACGAATACATACAGGCGAAAGCATGTTAAACTGCAAAAATCAAGCATAATTACTTTACTTGTAGGACAAATTAACGCAATCGAATATTGTAGCTATTACAAGATAGTCCACGGACTATTGTGACTTTGTCATTGATCGAGCGATCCAATGAATACATGTATATATACCGGTAATTAGGAAACAAAATGTTCTTTATATAGAGTGAGGCAAAATACCGGTAGATGATTAATATTAAATCTTTTAATATGTTTTACAAACATAATAAAAGTAACCAATTATTTCGTATTTTGGGAGGAGTTAACTTGCCCAGATAAAAAAAAACATACCGGTACTTATTTGTCGATCATACTTATATGTCAGAACACCGGTACAAGCTGGTACCGTTCATCTGTGATATATCATCAACTCACTAACAGACTGCAATATGCGTACAATATAATTTCAATTCGTTTATTATAGTGGTTTCGTCACCTTCTGGGAACTCAGAAAAAGGAAGCAATTCCAACTTCTCCATTTCTCCAGACTCAGCTGCCTCGTTGAATATGGATAACATATTGATATTGGGCGTAAATCTAAATCAGCGGGGCATGTTTTCAATTTTTGACCAATTGTCTTTCTCGTCATGGACTCAAATGACGTCATGGGTCTCTAATTGGGCTTTGAAGTTAAATGGAACAGCAATCGCAACTTCTCGGATTATCGTTCTTGGGAAAATATTATTTGCGTACGGAAATCACCGAGGTTTGCCGATTGATGGAACAGGTGCTTCGTCCATTTTATAGAATCGTGGCACCAGATTGACATAATTTCTTCTGGTGAAATCGATTAATTTTTCTCGCCTTTTAGATACTATTCCGACCGCACAAAGTAAGTCAGTTACAACGAGGAGGTTTGACTGGATGGTAGGACGACATTCAAATCAATAATTGTGCAATATAAATCACATAAGAATGGAGAGGTTCAAAAAGATCACCTGACCAAAACTTGGCAAAAGAACATTTGACTGATTACGTGTTATTTATGTGTGCATTCACAGTTACTGGACATAAAGTCCCAAAAATAAGGTTTTAATCGAGTTTAGAAATCGGTATCCTTATACACTAACCTGGCCAATGCCGCTTTGAATTGGTAATCTCCTTGGTCGTCGAACGAACACTTACGACAGAAGAATGTCAAACTGAAATCTGACGACCAAACGTCGAACAACTGTTTGGTCATGCCAGTTACACAAGCTGAGTGTATCCAGGATTTACATCCCGTACACTCGATGCAGTCTTTGAAGCATCTCAAACTACACACTCCGCATGGGTATCGTGGATCGGTAAGTCGCATATTGAATAATATTAATGAATATGAGTTTGAAAGTCTCAGTGCTCAACTTAAGTATCATGTCTTAGAATCATAAAATGTCACTCACCTATGAGTACCAACACTAGTTGATAATTAGTCACAACCCTATCACAACAGACATTGCCGAAATGAATCTTCAAAGAAAACAGATCCTTTTCACAACAGACATTGCCGAAATGAATATGCAAAGAGGACAGATCCTTTTCACAACAAACATTGCCGAAATGAATCTTCAAAGAGGACGGATCCTTTTCGCAAAGAAAACACCCAGTCTCGCAAACAATGTGATTAATGGTCACCCGTGTAGTTGGGCTGTATAAACTTACCATTCAGTTACTGATCACTTGTCCTAACTTAAAAAATAATAATCTTAACATAACTTAATTAACTGGATGGTAATTCTTATTTTTTTTTTCATCTAAGCTAAACAAAATATATAATTAGATATTTAATTTTTTTTAAACAACGCAATATCATATAATATGTTCACTTATTGATAATATATTAGGCATGCACCCTTCCATTACTACGGTGACCTAAATCAATGCAAAAATATATCCAGTAATCCTCTAATTAATATCTTATCCCGAAGCCAGTAAGATAATCCTCTTACTTTCCGGATCAGAAATCACGTAATTTTAGTTAGGCTTCATGATCCTCTAAGTATCACTATGACACTAAGCAAACAAACCCATCAGATTTCGGAAATTAATTATAAAAAACAAATTGCAAAGTAACATCTAACATGATCATTTAGTGGTATCAATCCATTTTATCAGTCAATAAATCATGTGGACCTACTATATACCCTGCTGGACAAAACAAGTGTCCACTTAACCGCGGTGCGGTTAGCGTTGCCACCGCGGCTGAAATGCAACTACACCGCGGCTCCACCGGCTAACTACAGTTGGCCGCGGTGTACTTGCCGTTCCGCCATGGTGTAGTTGCCGCGGTGTACGTTAATTAAACTGAAAAAAGACGATACAAACCATAAATCTAACCATGGTGTACATGCCGTTCAGCTGCGGTGTAGTTGCCTTTCGGCTGCAGTGTACTTGCTGTTCGGCCCGCGGTGTACTTGCCGTTCGGCCGCGGTGCTCAACTGCAGTTACAAACTCTGACACCGCGGCCGAACGGCAAATACACCGCGGTGCCAATGGACACTTGTTTTGTCCAGTGGGGTATTGCATTACTGCGGGGACCTACGCGAATTGAGTGACCTACGGAGACCTACGCAAATCTAGGGACCTACTGCATAACGCGTCACCGTATATAACCACAGTCCTAGGAATCACTGTCCATGTAATATTAAATTTGATTAAAATATAAACAAATAGATGTAGAATATATTACCTCTACTATATAGATATAAGCTACAGTTGGGCAACTTCAGATTTTGTTATTATGTAAATCATCACCTCATTGGCTGCAGACCACCCCCTGTGCTCTATCACTAAAACGAACAATTCGATTTTTCGTCCGAAAAAAAATGCATTTATCTCCCCACATTTGACATGTGACAATTAAGTTAATTGTTCTTAATGTGCTCGTCGGGTCATATCAACTGTACCTTGTCTGAGTTGTACATAAATCGTAATTTTCCATCCAATATTCACATTGAATAACTGTCGGCTAAATTATCAAGTGACGTAATTCTGCAAAATTGTTTAAAACGGGAAGTTATCAATCCAGTTCCCTATTACACATTACTTTTGCAGCCAAACCCAGCACGAGTTATCTCCCATTGCCATTCTTGAGATGCGGAGTTAACTGGGAGCTTGGAATATAAAATTTGCTTTCACATCTCAAGATATCAACCACCCCCAGGGCCCTACTTGAAAATATATAGATATATTAGTTTGAGATGGTCATTTCTCTAGTAATGAGAATGAGTTAAAATGTGTACTTAGTAGTGTACAACAGAGCCAGTTTTAACACACCCGACGTCTGTTTACTCACATCCGTAATCCCTTTTATTCGGATTATCACCGGTTGGCTATACGCGAACGAACTATTTACAGATTGGGTGGTTTTCTCAGAAATGATTAGGAATCCCCGAGAGTTGGACTTGAATGAATATTCGAGGAACTAACAGACATTTTTCTGGTAAGTGGGTAAAGATAGAAACAATCTGAATACACCAGCGTTTCAAGAAAAAAATACGGAATATGATGATATAAACTCAGAAAGCGAGAATGTTTGTGTGGCATAAAAATTTGTACTCTTGTAATTTCGTTCAAATCATCTACCAATGAAAATGCAGAACACAAAATTTTTACTTGCCAAACTGGTATATATATTAATATAATAACTAACTATAATATATTGATTTAATATTATTAAATAATATTTTATTCAACTAACAGTGATTCCTAGGGACTGTGATATAACGAAGTACCGATTTCTAAACTCGATTAATTTAAAACCTTATTTTTGGGACTTTATGTCCAGTAACTGTGGTGCATTACAATTTACACACACAAATAATACTAATAGTAATACTGTAATACGCCCCTGCGAAGCTTCGAGATTCGAATCGGTCGTCCTGATTCGATTCGATTCGACTGTCCGATTCGAGTATTTTCGAATCATTCATGATCAGACATCATATATAGGCAATCAACTGTCATAACCCGGTGATCAAACGGATCGCGGCATCGACCAATAATCTATAAATAGAACCAATGTAGGTAATGTCTAAAGCAATAATAGACATTGTATTCAGGTTTAACATAGTTTATTATAATAGCAAGATGTCACAATGCATGATAACACAAGATGTCAGCCAAATACGTGTTCATTGTTTGGTGTCCAGTTCTGTTCTGTCAATCTCGGTAGCTGGGAGTGACGTCACATCCTCGGGTGCACTCGGACCGGATAACCGGTACTCTTCGGGACCTAATACCGCTACATGACTATTGAAGTGACGTATTGGGAATTCCTGAGGCGCGTGTTTACAAAATAATACAAAACCAAAATGAATGAGTTTCATTGCCTGTTCAATTTATTAAAAGGCGAGAACAAATATGCGTGCAAGCACTGCCCCACGCTTTTGTCTGTTCAACCCACGGGTACAACAACACACCTTAGGCTGCATGTCCAGCGGAAGCACCCCGCTCTGTTCGAGAGAACGACACAGACGGAAAATTCAAAAAAGCCGAAAGTTGGAACTTCCAGAAAATTCGCAAGTAGGTGATCATGATTCTGCACCCAAGAGTCTGTGGCTGGCGAGGGGTTAAAAAAATGTGTGATGTGCTCACTGGAGGAAGTTATGACCCACCCCACCCCACAACGCTATCAAGAAAAGTAAATGACCTGAGAGAGTAAATGGAGGGTAGTTTGAAGGCCTATTTGAAAAATGATATCGGGAAATCCAAAGTTTCAGTCACTTTCGATCACTGGAAGTCCGACAACAACAGTAATTATCTTGTGCTGACCACCCATTATGTAAGCATCAAATGGAAGTTTGTCACAAGATGTTTGTCCGTGATCAATTTAAAGCACAATAAGCCGATCACACGGTAAATGCTACAGAGAAACTGATCAGAGCTCAGTTTGTTAAATATGGGTTGGATTTAAGTAGGGTCATGTTCGCCACCACGGACACAACAAATCTGATGCCATGCTCACTGCACAGCACGTCAGCTGGGAATTTCCTGGATGGGTTGGTCCTCATTAATCAACACTGGGGTACAATCGATAACTCGCAACATATCGTAACATTGTTGATTTTTTGATAGAAAAGTATGACTATTTTGCGCGATGGTTAACGCCGATGTTTGAACCCGAGCCATGTAAATGACTAAAATAGCACATTATATTCTTAATTTCTTACGCAGAAGAAATGAAAATAATACACGTCGAGTTGGTTATGGTTTACACGAATCTAATGGTGTTCGTTCAACTTTTGTCCAGTACAATCATGCTAAATTTCGATGTCCGCGAAAGGTGTAGATTCGAGATTCGATTCGCGAATCATTCTCGTGATTCGATTCGAGATTCGATTCGAAATGAAATCCCCGATTCGCAGAGCCCTAACAAATAACTTATTAGTAGTGTTGTCTCCTGGTCCGGGTTGTGTGCATAAAATATACCCTCAATTTGACTTCATATGTTGACAGTGGTAGATAGATAGATAGGAATGGTTATTGATTGATTTTCTGTTGGTCATGTGATCTGGCTCGTGGTAATTTTCCCGCCATTTTGAAATCCAAGATGGCCACCATTTTCATTTTTTTGAAATTTACATGTTTTACTTAATCGCTGAAGGTGCCATCAGTTTGCATTATCTAGTTTAAACATTTGGCACACTTTATATATGCTATGGTTTATAGAAAAAATACATGTGAGGGCATTTACATGTACTTGTAAAGAAATAGAAATATTTGATAATTAATCACAAAATTGAAATAGATATAGACTATAGTCACAGGTAGATCTACTAGTAGTTCAGTCATGAACGTAGTGCGTATCCTTTTACAATCTGCGAAAGCGGTCATGTTGACCTAAGGTACCAGTAGATCCTGTCTGTATCTGTAGTTGTTACCTGTACGTCCCAGTGACCAAAGCTGGCTTTTACAGGACGGTGGGAGGAGCACTATTTTTGTTCTCCCAGAGCCGCCTTGAATGTTTCTAGATCGGCGGATTAATTTGGATAAATAAACAAATCAAATAAACAGAACATATTAGAAAGTACAGTATACAAGGTACATTCCATTGTTTTATTTACGCACAGAAGAAAAGGTCAATTTATTAAATATAGTTGTGTTCTCTGGCCTTGGGGCCTGGAACACACAAAAATATAAAATTTTTGTTTACATGTTATAAATGATTTGCCCTGATTTGCCCGTGAAAATTAATATCCCAGTTAGCATGACATGGTTGGGCCAACGTTGGCACAACCACCATCTGAATGGTTGGGCCAACGTAGTTTTGCTCATTGGGTCAACGTTGGGCCCAACGGAATAAGTCCGAGAGTTTTGAAAAGTTGTGCCTCCTCGCTCTGTGAACCTCTTGAATTCTATTTTAGAACATTTACCAAAAACAGTTACTACCCACACCAGTGGAAGCGTTCACATGTTACACCTATATTTAAGAGTGGTGATCCCAGTCTTATATCAAATTACCGACCAATTTCTCTACTAAGCAGCGTCTCAAAGGTCTATCAAAAATGTATTTTAAAATATCTATGGGAATTTCTTGATGAAAACAAACTCCTATCATTTTACCAAGCTGGTTTCATGCGCAACGATTCAACAGTTTTTCAACTTACCGAAATATATGACAATATATGTCGATCACTAGACGACGGAAAAGAGGTCCGGTGTATATTCTGTGACATAACTGTAAAGCATTCAATAGAGTCTGGCACCGTGGCATCTTGAACAAACTGACAAAAATTGGTATAAGAGGAAACTTGTATAACTTGATGAAATCGTATCTAGAATGTAGACAACAACAGGTTGTCATAGACGGCACACATTCGGAACTACAAGATGTAACAGCAGGTGTGCCGCAAGGCTCAGTATTAGGCCCACTTCTGTTTTTAATTTATATTAATGATATAACCGAAAATATATGGTGCAACATTCGTCTATTTGCTGATGACACTTCTCTATTTCTTACTATCGAAGACCCCACCATGGCCGCAAAACTAATCAACAATGACCTCGAAACTCTCATGTGTTGGGCATCAGAATGGCTTATAAAATTCAATCCCCTGAAAACGGAAGCTCTCTTAATCTCCAGGAAAGAAACACCAGTATATCATCCACATTTGACCATGGGAACCGCGACAATTGTTGAGGTTGACAGCCATAAACATCTGGGAAATACTTTCGACAACATGGGCTCATGGGGTATCCACATCAGAGTCGAGTAAATCTAGTACGTAAACACAGATACAGGCTAAGCAGAGTAACGCTTGAAAAAATACATTATACATTTATCCGACCAATACTGGAATATGCCTCCCCTGATTGGGATAACTGCCCTGATTATCTTAGTGATGACATTGAAAAGGTTCAGTATGAAATGGCCCGAATAGTAACAGGTGCAACCATCAGTACGAGTAACGCGCGTCTTTTATCAGAAACTGGCTGGGAACTCCTTTCCTCACGTCGTAGAAAACACAAACTCTGCCAATTTTTTTAAATGATACGCGGAACTGCCCCATCAATCTTAAGAAACTATGTACGACCAATCCAGGCAAATAATTCCAGGTATAACTTCAGATTTGAACATATAAGACTACCCTCGAATATTAACTATGACTATTACATGGATTCGTTCTTACCAGCGGCAACTACTGAATGGAACAAACTGCCGGAATCTACAAAGGGCAGCAGTACAATCGAAGAATTCAAAAAGGAACTCAGCCGTGACAATATGCGTCCACCAGCCCATTTTTATCATAGTAAATGCCGTAAATCTCATATCCTTCATACCCGGTTAAGACTGAATTACAGCCACCTGAATGGTGACCTGACAGATAATCATGTACCGGTAACAAATTTCCCATTCTGTTTATGTGGGGAACTTGATACCACTTACCACTATGTCTTTGAATGTACTTTCTATCAAGAGCCCAGAAGAGAACTATATGACTCCCTACCCAATGTTGCCCTATCTGGATTCTGAAAACGCTCTATTGCGGGGATCAAGGGAGCTTAGCCTTCGCAAAAATAAACAAATATTTAATGCAGTTAAGACATACATGTATCATGAGAACTAAAAGATTTCCATGATTCTATCACCTGTATGGACAGCGAATTGCTTTGGATTCTGGTCGAGTTATGCGGCAGCATGATATTCCCCACTATACATGTCTAATTACTTATTGACCAATGCAACATATTAATAACTGCTTGACCCCCCTCCCATGGCGCCTGACACACGAAGAATAGTATAGACGAGCATCATTATTATTATTATTATTACGCAACAACTCAACTCAATTATTGAACACTCCTCACCACTACCCCGTCTCCCAGCATCTCATCTCCTTTATCTCTCTCTCTCATCCTCTCTATGTCTTTCTCCTTCACAATCTCTCTCCCTGCTTCTCACGACAACAACATTATACTATAATTATGATAGTTTCATTCCTTCCCGTCCGACCCCCCCTCTACACTTAATGAAGTGTGGGCGTGAAACAAAAGGGGAGCAAACTTGATAAAAGCCCTTGGGCTTGTTGTTTAATCCCCTTTCCAATCATCCGATTATATACCGGTATATTATTCTGTCTTACTGTAAAATATTTGTCAAATGTTTAAATATGTTATTTTTTGATTGGAATAAAATATGTTTACACTAACGTTGGGCCAACACATTGGGCCAATGTTGATATCCAGATCACATGGTTGGCCCAACGTTGGAAACTAAACCCTTTGGTTGGCATAACGTTGACCCAACGGAGGGACAACATTGGGAACTCAAACTAAATTGGTTGGCATAACGTTGGGGAATTTTTTATTTTTGTTTTGGCATACCATAATCCATTCATAATTCAGTTACCACCATCAGCCACCATGTCGCTATCTGATGCAAGTTTGTGAGAAACTACTATGCATGTCAATAAGTATTCTCCGCTATAACTTACATGTATATGTACACCGTGCAAACATTCAGAACTTTGTAATTCCGAGAAAAATAGTGGGAAAAATAATTAATAATTTTTTACACAAAAGAGTAGTTTCTCACAAACGTAAACTAGGGCCCGATGAATCGGCAATTTCAACATCGAATCGAATCTCGAATCAAATCAGGATAATGATTCAAAATCGAATTAAATCGCGAATCAAATCTTTTTCAAACACTTTAGTAGATTCACGGTTCCGATCGGTGGGAGGTACAAGCAAAAATGTTCAAAGTAGTAATTTTTAGAAATATTATATCCAAATGCACAACACACACTGTCATTCTTATATATTAATTAAATGCAGTGACTCTCGATAGCGAAATCGTTATCGTTAATTTATCGCCCGAGTACTATCTTATCAGTTTCACTCACTCGAACAAGTACTTAATATGTCTTGAAAATGTTATTTGGATGGTGGATTCTGTCACATGGATTGTAGATGAACGTGTTATACACACAATGTGTCGCCTCATCGCTACACGACCACGAAAACTAGTCTCGCTGCAATACACGAATCCATACACACACATTCTGTATATAATACATGTATTTATTATATACTTGCCCATGAATTATAAGGTTTTAGCAGTGAGATATAAGTGATATCCCACTAGTGAGATATAAGTGATATCCCACTGGTGAAATTTCTTATGCATTGACATTCATTGGGGGCCATAGGCAAGTAACTAAAGTATATAATAAACAGAATATCCACACTTTTTCAGTGGATATGGGTTAAATCTCATTCGTGATGACAAAACATTTGAATTTCCACTCGTGGCTAAAGCCACTCGTGGAAATTCAATGTTTTGTCATCACTCATGAGATATAACCCATATCCACTGAAAAAGTGTGGATATCCTCTATGTATCTTTGTTTTCAGACTTGGCCCATCATATATACTACATCCATTCCCGGATTCTTGACAATGATTAGAATTAGAGATGCGGACAAATTGGCACAGTTGTCAGGTGTGTTCATAGCGCTCACGAGTCATGAAGAACATACTGTACATGTTCCGAGATGTCATTTGTCTTGACAAGATGACAGCAACAATCAGGTATGGTAATATTGATCCTCTCTCGGTTGATATGGGAGTGCCTATCCACTTCGATAATATACAGTAATGCTCAAAGTAATCGACCACTTAACCACAGCAGAATTATGGGTAATTTTTCAGGATTTCGCAGGATTTCGTGGGAAATATGGCTTGTTGCAACAAGCCATATTTCCGACTAAATCCTGAAAAATTACCAATAATTCTGCTGTGGTTAAGTGGTCAATTACTTTGGACATTACTGTAAATAAGATTGTAACACCTTTATAGACTTGTTGGAGGTCTTTCTCAAGTGTAATGGCAGTTTTCGTTCATAAAACAATGACATTATAGTCGGCCACATGGAAACAAGCTGGCATAGCGTGCTAGGAAACCCCGGTCTTCGGTGAGTCTGTTCTTATATTGTCCAGTTTTTCAATCCTCTTCATCTCAATTATCTTTCTTTTCCTAATATTGTGCAGACCCCCACATAGGACTGTTACGAAAATGATAAAACATGTCGTTTAGGAAGTTGATAACATCTCCATATTCCCCAACAGCATCCATGGCGTTTTGCACACACAGTTCGAAACGATGGCTGAAACAATTTACAGCTATGAACCAGGGCACTTCATTTTTCATCTGAGTCATCAAACCATTTCGACATCCAAAGTTAACAGCTGTGCCATCCGCTCCTCCGCCAATCACTTTATGATTAAATTTAGCAAAATCCGCAATTAACTGAGACACAGGAATAGAGTTCAGTTTTTATGTTTACGTGTAATGCGATAACTCAAACATTTTTTACCTGATCAAAACCAAATTTTGTATATGGGGTTTTCAGCCCAAAATACAGATCGAGTTCGAACATGGGTTTGATCCGACTTTTTTTGACAGAGTTATGGCCCTTTTTCGACTTAGAATTAATGAATTCTGCCATAACTCAAACATTTTTTATCTGATCGGAACCAAATTTGGTATGTGAGTTTCTCGACCCAAAATACAGATCGAGTTCGAATATGGGTTTGATCAGAGTTTTTTTTACGGAGTTATGGCCCTTTTTCGACTTAGAATTCATGAATTCTGCCATAACTCAAACATTTTTTATCTGATTGGAACCAAATTTGGTGTATGAGTTTCTCAGACCAACATACAGATTGATTTCGAATATGGGTTTGATCGGATTTTTTTTAATGGTGTTATGGTCCTTTGACATATGATTCACACATACATGTACATGTACTTCGATAAATCAACCATTTTTCATCTGATAGGAACCAAATTTGGTATGTGAGTTTCTCAACTCAAAATACAGAACGAGTTTGAATATGGGTTAGATCCAATTTGTTATACCAGAGATATGGCCCTTTTTAAACTAAGAATTATCCAGATTATAACCCAAGTAACTTACAATTAATGAATACCTGCTTCTCTGTGAGCAAGATAAAAGACAATATAGTTTATTGCTTTGAGAGTTATTTATAGCCCTCATATGTTAGGTCTGTATAAGAGACACAGTGAATTATTGGATAAATTGATTTAGCTATCTTTTTAACCACAACTTAGCCAGGTGAATTTATTTAACTAGACCAATGGAGCTCTCTAAGTCCTTGGATGATGGGACTACATTGGATCAAACAGGGCAGAGATAGGTGATTTAACCCCTTTTACCCATTCCATGTCTTTTAACCTTTTCCATTAAATAAATAATTATATTATTTTGATATCTCACATGGCAATTTGCAACAACATGAATAGAACTGCTCACACTATGATAGTGGTGACAGGCTCTAGAGTTTAGATGTTATATTAACCCTTCTATATTGACTCATACATTCCAATAATTTGTGTTATTACTGGTTATTATGTACATTTGTCATATACTACTTTAGATCATAACAGTATACTCTATAATTCAACATTAAAAGATTATGATTCTGATCTTAACAATTTACTATCGCCAAGGGATGGGTTAAACATCTGCCGATCGTGATCGGCCTCTCGTTCTCTATCATCACCATCAAGAATAAGCAAGATGTTTCTTAGCACAGCGTGGAATAAATTATCTGCATTGACCGATCCATATTCCTTCATTGGTTGTAGGTTAACAAAGTCAACTCTCACCTTTAATTTTGAAGCCGTAATCAGTTCTGCTTCATTTGTCAACTTTCGCTTTAATATGGAACATCCATCAATTAGGTAGGATTGGAACCTGGCTCTTCGAATATGGTCGCGAATGTTTTTCCAGAATTTTACTTGCCAATACATGAACAAAAACATGGCATGCTGTAATATTTGTAAATGATTTTGGCACAACAACTCCCAGTTCAGAAGTTAGATGACACAGACCTTCAAAGTCATTATATGGCTGTTCGTTTTCTGCCACATACTTTTTTCTTGAAAGTTAAAAATCTTTTTTGTTGAGTTTACGGATAATGGGGGTATGCTAGCACTCGAGTGCACACCTCTTGTTCCAGATACTGTACTGCCCAAAGTAATTGAACCAGTAACTGGGGTTATTATGCATTTATAACTGCGGTCAAACCATAACTGTACCACAATTAACAGTTCCGTGACATAAAGAAACCCTGGTTATATTCCTTGATTGCCGATACACTGTAGCCAACTGCTGACTGTTTCATTTCTATGACATGTATAAATTTGCTGGAACCGCAATTATACTGGAATTTAATGTTTGATGATTACATGTGTTTTAACCACACAATCCTCTTACCTGGTATGTTATAACCACATTTAAAGTATAACCGAAATGTGGTAGTGATAAAAATTGATTTATTGTGGTTTAATCGTAGCAGATCTTTTAATAAAACATGCATGACGTCCACCTGTGTCCCTACAATAATAGAACCAATATTGGACGGTGGATACCCTTATAAAAAAGTACCATGGTAATACCATAGTAAAAAGTACCATAGTATTTTGGGCATAGTACCATATTACTTGTACCACAGTAAAAGTACTAGAGTAGTACTATGGTACATGTACAAGAGTACTGCCATACCATAGTAGTACCATAGTACATATACTATGGTACTACCTTACTAGTACTGTGGCAGTACCACGGTACAGGTACTATAGTAGTACCATCGTACAGGTACCAGGGTACTACCATGGCAGTACCAGGGTACAGGTACTATAGTACTACCATAGTAGTACCGTGGTACAGATACTATGGTAGTACCACGGTATGGGTACTATGGTACTACCAGAGTTGTACCGTGGTACATGTACTACCATAGTAGACCATGGTACAGGTAGTACCTGTACTATCCTAGTACTAGTATGTACATACATGTACTTCAGTAATAATATAGCTCCATATACCCCATGGTATACAAGTATGTTCTTTGGTTCCAATTTTTGGCTGTTCAAGCATCCAGAGTGTAAGCTGACCGTGAATCACTCAAAATGAAAAAGGATCAGCTACATGTAGTAATCATGATTATTTTTTCAAAAGTATGGTTGGATGAAGGCTAGTCTTAGAATTCACATGGTATTTTGTGGAACAAATAGTATTATAAACATTGAAACTATTATCAGTGATTTAATTCAAGTTGAATTAAAGTAATCAGGCAAATATGAATTAAACCTATCCATTGCTTTTGCTCATGCAGGGTGGCGAGGTATGATCGAACCTCTGAAATAAGACAAGCTGACTCGGAATTTGGATCATAAATTATTTTTTTCTCAAAATATTAATAGTCATTATAACAAATATCAAATATTTAAAGATACACAATCCGATTAAACACCTTCAAATTACTATTTCTTTCGGTTCGGGGTTAAACAATATTTGATTCAAGTCAAGGAACCCAACCATCAAATCTGATATAATAAGTTTTGATTTCTGAAATGTTATTTTTCACCACCATGAATATTTGGCCGCCTTGCAAAAATTATTTTAACTTTTTCCTGTAGACATACGCCGACTCCATCTCGGGCATGTCTTTAACCCTTTACCCAACAGAAGGGCCCTGTGCCAATGCATTCTCTTATATATGCGAGTCGACCATAGGTCGCCTCGCATATATAAGAGAATGCATTGGCTTAACACATTAAAAATTATAAAATTGTTAAAGATTGTAAGAAAAAATGGTAAAAAGTGTTAAAAAAAGATTTTTTGTAGGCCAATGCATTCTCTTATATGCGAGGCGACCTATGGTCGACTCGCATATATAAGAGAATGCATTGGCACAGGGCATAACTGTAACTATCACAATGTGGTCAAGGAGCCGGTTCCAATGATATCCATATTTGTATGGTTCTATTGAGACAGACCGAAGATATTTTAGGCCGTTGAAGCTTTATTTGGCCGGTTTTGGCCGGTTTGTTGGGTAAAGGGTTAAAGGTTCTGGAAGATGTCAGTGGAATTCTTGCCAGGCCGCCAAATATTTGAGGTGGTGATAAATAACATATTTCAAAAATTTGTTCCTCAACTAAAATTAACTATCCTTTACCTTATTACCTGAGAAATAGCAATTACGGGTTTAAACGGATTGAGTAACTTTAAACTATTGTGATTCCTCTTTCTCTGTCTTCGCCAGTCGTTCTTTTTCTGCCTGCTGTCGCCTTTTCATTAATTTACTGCTGTTGTTTAGCTTTTCTCTCATATATATATCTTTTGATGTCAGTCATTTTTTCCATCGGGAATTGCAGCTTTATTACATCTAGAAAAGAATAACATTTCATTGAGTTGGATTCTAGATAATTCTTATTGTCCGTTTCAATCTGGCAATAAACAAGAGGGTAAATTCACATCTATTGATCAATTTATTCCCATAAGCTTTTTACTAAATTTTTATTTTTTTTATTTCAGTGATATTAAAGAGTGTGAATATATTGCACTTTAAAGTAAAAATTCTGGCATGCCATTTTTTGACTATATTTTCATTGAATTGTTAAAGGTACTCAATCCGATTAAGCACCCCTAAATTACTATTTCTTTGGCTTCGGGGGTAAAAAATATTTGATTAGAGTCGAGGAACCCACACATCAAAGCTCCGAGTGATCAGATATTGATTTTTTAAGTTCGTTAATTTCTCTAGATTTGGGCCAGTAATTTAGTCTGCCTCGTGCTCAAACAGACAAATTGCGGGTGTAAGATGGATACCTCTAAAATCAAGTTGTTTAGTTATTAAAAATAATCAAAAATTTTTACCCCTGAAGCCAAAGAAATTGTAATTTAGGGGTGCTTAATCAGATTGAGTACCTACAAAATGTTATTTTTCAGCTACCATAAAAACCTGGTCAACACCATCAATCAATCAATTTATTATTGTAAACTCATAGTCTAATTTGACATTTATGAGTACTATTGTCCTCATTTATAATTACAGAATAACATCAGATATGTACACTTTCAATCTCATATGACAATCAACTGTATTGAGTTGTGATTGAACTAATGCTTGCCTGATTGATTCATTATGGTTCAATGTTGTTAAGAATAAGTCCAATAGAATGGCATTCACAAAAATTGCTGTGATTTCTTAGTAACGTGTTTACTGGTGTGATTGTGACATTGTCAATTACATTAAGAATATCTGTATTAACTCAGTTCAGTTCCATTTCTAAATGTTTTATTATAACTGAGCTTATATACTTTCTATCTTTCGAACATGGGATTTATCCATCGGCTCTGTTATCATCAATGTCCCCGATGGTGTCATCACCGACTGCTGTTCCAGTGTGTGCACTGCCATCCACTCTGTGGTATATGTTGCAGTCATCAAATCATTAGTGAATTTCTGAGCATTTAACTTCTTCGCCCTGAATATTGTCTCCTCACTTATCTGCAAATCAAAATAATCTATGTAAAAATATGATGAAACCTTGGGAATGATTGTGTGAAGAAAATCTGGTAGACCCTGAATATGAATGGCCTAAGTTATAATTGAAGCGTGCCTCTGTATATACATTCAAAATAGAATTTCTCAACATTATGTAGTTAAATTTGAGTGATAGGTAGGCATTAAAGGCATATTATGTACTTATTCTGGTGCGTGAAACTCATCAAAGACATATTATGTACTTGTTCTGGTGCGTGAAACTCATCAGTTAATAATCAGGCGCTATGCTAACTGGAGGAATGTACCATTCTACTAACATTGCCGAAAAGCTGAAGAAAATCGACTCGCCACTCCATATAAAACATCGTCAGAACTACGCTCAAATGTGAATATTTACCATTTCACCATTGAGAGTTACTTTACTGCATTTAATTATTACATAAGAATGACGGTGTGTGTTGTCAATTTGGATATAGTATTTGTAAAAATTACTACTTTGAACAAGATTATTCTCCATTTATACTAGTATCTAATCACCCTACCGGAGTGTTTCGCATCACTTTAAAGGGTGCAACACTAGTATGAGTGGGAACTGAAAATTATCTCAATCGTGATCGCGACAAATGTTTATTTTTCGCGATCACGAATGAGATAAATTTCGGTATCCACTCAAAAACACAGACCACTGGAAATAAATCAATTTTTAACAAAATATTAGAAGCAAACTCACATCAAAAGAATCACCCACTCGAGGATGTGTCAGAAACTGTTGGCAATTCAACAGATGCTGCACTGCTGTGATTACCAGTTGATGAACTGTTTGTCGATTGCTGAGGAGTAGCTTGCTGCGGAGTTGATTGCTGCGGAATCCACTGCTGAGGTGTCCAGCTCCTTGGTGTTGACACCATACTCTTCTCACAAATGCTTTTCAATTTATTAACTAGCGTTGGGAGTTCTGTAATGGAATTACCGGTATATAAAATAAAAGGAAGAAAAATCACATGGCAACAAATAGCAACCAACAAAATTCAGCAAATAATAATTCGCAAAGCAAAACATCTAATGAAATGGTTCAACTAGTCTTTAAAAACTTAAATGAGCCAATTAATGAAAATAAATTCATTATAATTGTGAATTTAGAGAGATTACTTGTGCAGAAATAATTCCTGATTTATAAGTTATCCAGTCATGATTGCACAGATGTAATGATGTGAAGTTCTTGTATGTACAAGGATCTCCCATCAGCCTCATACTATCGTTATCGCAAGTCCACTGTCCACTAGTGTTGAAACGATTAATCGACTATTCGAAATCGATGCGATTATTAAATTAGTCGATCTCGAAATCTACTGGGGGGGGGGGGGGGGGGGGGGGGGGGGGGGAAGTAGTACCTATGTGCTATCATGACAGCAGTGCCCATTGCACGGCCATATTATCATGTAATTTGTAACAGTTAACACATATTAACTTCTTAAAGCCTTATTGCATTGTTCCTTTAACGATGCCACTGCCAGTCATGCAAGGGCGGTGAACTCCATGACCTGAACTGAACCCAAAGTATGCACGTGTAGGCGCAGTTTCTTTTATGTTGATCATCAAAGACATGTTCAAAGTGTCGCTGCCGACTGAACACTGTCTAGTTCCATGGGACGCAATTGACCAGTAATAACTTCTCACTGTCGCACGTGTAATACTAGAGTAATGATGCAACAAAATGGCTTCAATGATATACGAAACATAATTCGCGACAAGTCAAGCTGGTAAAGCCAACTCAGTAAGTGAATGAATTCTAGATCATGAGGCGTCAATTCATAGAGACAATAGAACACACCCGACATCTCGTTAGCGAGACTTGCCTATTTATTTCCAGGTTACCGGCGACAATTTTTGTTTAAATAAAATGTTTTTATTACCTGCATTCCACAAACCGTGAGATTATATGGAGGTTGCAGGACAGCCGGGTTTAATACATCAAATTGGGAGACTCGCAGGCAAAACGGAGATTACATAGTTCACGTGTTTTCCGTTTGAACGTTCTGACACATACTCTCTTTATTGTGCGTCCAATGTCCACACGTGACCTATATCTGAGTAAAACCAATAATGGATAGTGGATGATTGTCAATGTGTGGAGATATCACATGTGCAGAATCATTCGAGTTATAAGTTATCCGGTCATGATTTCACAGATGTAATGGCTTGATGTTCCCGAGGTACTCCTCATACTGTCTTTATTGTGCGTCCAATGTCCACATGTGTCCCATATCTGAGTACAACCAACATATATGTAGATGGTGGTAGATTGTGAATACAGAGAGATTACATGTACAGAAATCATTCCAGATATAAACTATCCAGTCATGATTCCACGGATATAATGATGTGAAGTTCCCGAGGTACTGGTACTCTTCATACTGTCTTTATTGTGCGTCCGATGTCCACATCTGTCAAATCTGTGGATGTGGTAGCCCAGTGGGTAGAGTGGCGGACTTGTAATGGTGTTAATGCACCGGCGTGAGTTCGCGCCTCGCTCGGTGGACTATTGTGTCCACAACAGTGGCTTGGCTGAATTGAGCGGTGTGTGTGCTATATATAGCCACAAGCTGTTTCAAATCTCGCGCCAGGTTGTGACCCTTGGGCAAGGTCACTTGTACTGTGCTCGCTTCGTCGTACCTAGACGCGAAATAGGTACCTGGTTGTTGGGTAACCGTAAGCCGCTCTAGTGAAGCACCTGTAAAAATGGTAGCAGGCACAAGACTCGGCATTACTCATAAAAAACAGCTGGGGTAATAATGTGAGCGCTTAGAGCTACACCAGGGATTAAGCGCTATATAAATGATATACATTATTATTATTATTATTATTATTATATCCGAGTGCAATCAATAATGGATGGCATGGATGGTGGAGGATTGTCAATGTGTAGAGACATCACATGAGCAGAATCATTAGAGTTATAAGTTATCCGGTCATTATTCCACAGATGTAATGATGTGAAGTTCCCGAGGTACGCCTCATACTGTCTTTATTGCAAGTCCAATGTCCACACATGTCCTACCGGTATATCTGAGTACAACCAATAATGGATGGTGGTAGATTGTTAATACGGAGAGATTACATGTGCAGTGATCATTCCAGATATAAACTATCCAGTCATGATTCCACAGAAGAAATAATGTTAAATTCTCAGAGGTACTGTTACTCCAGATGTAATGACGTGTGTTACTCCTCATATTTACCTTTAATATCACGTGTCCAATGTCCACCCGTGTTCCTATCCGAATAGAACCAATAATGAACAGCGTGTTTCCGTTGCTTAGCTGATGGCTGCCATCTGAGTGATGTATGATTTCGTGTGCCCCTTGTCAAGCGGGTACCAATGAATGGTGGAGGATTATAAATGCATAGAGATACATGTACATTTTATGTGTGGAAATTAATCCAGATATATAAGCTATCCGGTAATGATTTCACATATGTAATGACATTAAGTTCTGGAGGTACTACTCATACTGTCTTTTAATATTGCAAGTCCAATGTCCACAAATGTCCTATATCTCAGTACAACCATCTTGGATGGTGGAGAATTGTAAATGCGGAGAGACTACATGTGCAGAATCATTCGAATTATAAATGCATAGAGATACATGTACATTGTATGTGTGTACATTATTCCAGATACATGTATAAGTTATCCGGTAATGATTTCACAGATGTAATGACGTGAAGTTCCCGAGGTACTCCTCATACCGTCTTTATTGCAAGTCCAATGTCCACACATGTACTATACATGTATCTGAGTACAACCAATAATGGATGGTGGAGGATTGTAAATGCGGAGAGACTACATGTGCAGAATCATTCGAGATATAAGTTATCCGGTCATGATTTCACAGATGTAATGATTTGAAGTTACAGAGATAATGGTACTCCTCATACTGTCTTTAGTGTGCGTCCGATGTCCACATCTGTCATATCCGAGTGGAATTAATAATGGATGGTGGAGGATTGTCAATGTGTAGAGACATCACATGAGCAGAATCATTAGAGTTATAAGTTATCCGGTCATGATTTCACAGATGTAATGGCTTGATGTTCCCAAGGTACTCCTCATACTGTCTTTATTGTGTGTCCAATGTCCACATGTGTCCCATATCTGAGTACAACCAACATAGATGGTGGTAGATTGTGAATACGCAGAGATTACATGTAATGTACATGTAATGTACATATGCAGAAATAATTCTGACATGATTACAGCTAATGCAGTTTGCTGTCTTTCTGTTAGTCGATGTTTGCTGTACAGAACCCTTGGTTTGTCACATTCTGTGCAATTTATGCACATTCGGGCATTCTGTGTTGTAAATACATGTGCATCTTTTATTGCGTCTGTACACACGCATTATTGTGATAATACCAGATCTTTCATGACGTTTTGTGTAGTTATATATTCTGGCCATGATGCGATCAGCACCCTTTAATATATCATTCTTAAGAATCTCATCCTTGATCGCTAGCTCTGTCTATGGTTAACACAATCGATTGTCAATATACAAATGTACACGACCTTGCGGTTTTCAACCATTCAATAATCTGGAATGAATTCTGGTGTTAAAACTTTCTCTTTCGGCTGACACCTTGCAGTTTGTATAAGAATCATCAGAAAGACCCTATTCAAGTCGCCAATGATCTTATCAACACAATATGTTAAACCTTCCGTTGAAGCACCACCATGGAACTTAACATCTTCCAAACAAACATAAAGTATACCTGTATACTAGTACCATTCCTGACAGTTCGAACATAAACAAATTCTTTTTCGGAGCCAGTCTTTATATGTTCACTCCCATCAGTAAGAATACCAAATTTCTTGTCTTGGTTTGGTTAGGAATGAGATCGAAGTATGGATAGAATATGGTAGTACAGGAGTAATAACAGGAGAGCAAATAGAGTGAGAGGTACATGTACATACCATGACACAAACATTTAACATACTTGTAATAAAACATACACATACATTGTACATTAAACACCAAAAGAGAAAAGGGATGTTATGAAACCACACATGGCCAGTTTAAATTACATGTACTAGTAGGTCAGCCATGGCCCATTATAGAGTACACTAAACATAAAATAACATATTCATTGGGCATTGCCATAACCATACCTTGATAATAGATGAAATAGTTTCATTTGCTAAGAGAGATAATTCATATCAATCCATTATTTCCCTGTTTGAGCATGGGACACAGTTCTAATTAAATACCATTTAACTTTGATTTTCTGAAGGTTGACAAGCAATCAGTTAACACTGAACATATGTTATGGCTCAGTTTCAGACAAATAAAGGCTGACATATCGTAAAGTTCATGTGTGTAGAGTGTCTGTGAGTTACAACCAGGTCACCTGATCAATATTCAGCGTTTAAACTTCCTGTGGACGACACATACATGTGAACTTCCTAAATTTGATGATAATTTGCTTTGCTGATAAAAAAAAAAAAACCTAAGTCATACCATTGGTTTACATGTATGGTTATATGCAATCGCACCAATGAGTGAAGGATCACAACAGTACACAGTATGTACATAGGCTGTGTGTGTTAAACTAATCCTGTTCTTTTATTGGTCAACTGCCAATTGGTCATAAGTTTCATATTCCAATAAAACACACCATGACAAGAATAGACATTGCAAATTGTTGACCTTGATGACTAAAAGCTGCTGTTGATATGATAACTGGGCGTATATTTTACAGAAATGCCCTAAGTAATCGACTCCTTAACCAGAGCAGGAGCAGAATTATGGGTAACATTTCAGGATTTAATCGGAAATATGGCTTGTTGCCATTCATAGGAAAGCTCTCACCGAGAGCTTTCTGATGAATGGCAACAAGCCATATTTCCGACTAAATCCTGAAAAATTACCCATGATTCTGCTCTGGTTAAGGAGTCGATTACTTAGGGCATTGTTGTAAGTGCACGGCGATAGATAAGGGTGTCATCCCCAGGAATACGTCCAAAATAGGAGGGTTGAAATTGAATACAGAATACTAGTTACTACCAGTAGCGGGTCTGGAATCAGTACAAATTACCACGTGAACATACCTAACCAAAGCTATTTCCATATCTATTAATGGGTCTACAAACCATGCAAACACAACTGTTGTATAGCTTTCGGATACGGTGGTGAACATATCCAAAAGAATTGCAATCATATCCATTTCATCTTCTTCGCCAGCCTCAATATTAAAGAGATCAGTCCATGATTGAATTATATCTTCATCATCATTAACGATATTTCGTGCCATCTCATGGATACCATCGATGTTTTGAGAAAATGATTGCACCGAAAAAACTTTATGTGTGGAAATTATGTATTATGTATTATGTATAAGCTATCCGGTCATGATTTCACAGATGTAATGATGTGAAGTTACGGAGTTAATGGTTCTTTATTGTGCGTCCGATGTCCACATCTGTCACATATCCAAGTGGAATCAATAATGGATGGTGGAGGATTGTCAATGCATAGAGACATCACATGTGCAGAATCATTCGAGTTATAAGTTATCCGGTCCTGATTTCACAGATGTAATGACGTGATGTTCCCGAGGTACTCCCTAATACTGTCTTTATTGTGCGTCCAATGTCCACATGTCATCCCATATCCGAGTACAACCAACATGGATGGTGGAGGATTGTAAATGCGGAGAGATTACATGTGCAGAATCATTTGAGTTATAAGTTATCCGGTCATGATTTCACAGATGTAATGACGTGTAGTTCCCGAGGTACTCCCTAATACTGTCTTTATTGTGCGTACGATGTCCACATCTGTCCCAATTCTGAGTACTACCAATAATAGATGGTGGAGGATTGTATATGCGGAGACATCACATGTGGAGAACCATTTGAGTTGTAAGTTATCCGGTCATATTTCACAGATGTAATGACGTGAGAAGTTCCCAGAGGTACTCCTCATACTGTCTTTATTGTGCGTCCAATGTCCACATGTCTTCCCATATCCGAGTACAACCAACATGGATGGTGGAGGATTGTAAATGCGGAGAGATTACATGTGCAGAATCATTCGAGTTATAAGTTATCTGGTCATGATTCCACAGATGTAATGACGTGAAGTTCCCAGAGGTACTGGTAATCCCCATACAGTATTTATTGTGCGTCCAATGTCCACTTCTGTCACATATCCGAGCAGAATCAATAATGAATGGTGGAGGAATGTCAATGTGTAGAGACATCACATGTGCAGAATCATTCGAGTTATACGTTATCCGGTCATGATTTCACAGATGTGATGATGTGAAGTTCCCGAGGTACTCCTCATACTGTCTTTATTGCAAGTCCAATGTCCACATGCATCCCATATCTGAGTACAACCAATAATGGATGGTGGAGGATTGTAAATACAGAGAGATTACATGTGCAGAAGTCATTCCAGATATAATCTATCCAGTCATGATTCCACAGAAGAAATGACGTGTGGTTCTCAGAGGTACTGGTACTCCTCATACTGTCTTTATTGCAAGTCCAATGTCCACATGCATCCCATATCTGAGTACAACCAATAATGGATGGTGGAGGATTGTAAATACAGAGATATTACATGTGCAGAAATCATTCCAGATATAATCTATCCAGTCATGATTCCACAGAAGAAATGATGTTAAATGCTCAGAGGTACTGTTACTCCTCATACTTACCTTTAATATCATGTGTCCATTGTCCACCCGTGTCCCTATCCGAATAGAACCAATAGGAAACAGCGTGTTTCCGTTGCTTCGCTGACGGCTGCCATCTGAGCGATGTATGATTTCCGTGTGCCCCTTGTCAAGCTGTACCAATGAATGGTGGAGGATTATAAATGCATCTACATGTTATAGGTGGAAATTATTCCAGATATATTAGCTATCCGGTAATTATTTCACATATGTAATGACATTAAGTTCTGGAGGTACTACTCATACTGTCTTTATTGCAAGTCCAATGTCCTCACATGTCCTATATCTGAGTACAACCAACATGGATCGTGGATGATTGTAAATGCGGAGAGACTACATGTGCAGAATCATTTGAGTTCTAAGTTATCCGGTCATGATTTCACAGATGTAATGATTTGAAGTTCAGGAGATAATGGTAATCTTCATACTTTCTTTATTGTGCGTCCGATGTCCACATCTGTCCCTTATCTGAGTGGAATTAATAATGGATGGTGGAGGATTGTAAATGCAGAGAGACATCACATGTGGAGAACCATTTGAGTTGTAAGTTACCCGGTCATGATTTCACAGATGTGATGATGTGAAGTTCCCGAGGTACTCCTCATACTGCTGTCTTTATTGTGCGTCCAATGTCCACATGTCTCCCATATCTGAGTACAACCAATAATGGATGGTGGAGGATTGTGAATACAGAGAGATTACATGTGCAGAATCCTTTGAGTTATAAGCTATCCAGTCTTGATTCCACAGATGAAATGACGTGTAGTTCTCAGAGGTACTGGTACTCCTCATACTCGCCTTTAATATCACACGTGTGTCCAATGTCCACCCGTGTCCCTATCCGAATAGAAACAATAATGAACACTGTGTTCCCGTTCTTAGCTGACGGCTGCCATCTGAGCGAGGTATGATTTCCGTGTGCCCCTTGTCAAGCGGTACCAATGAATGGTGGAGGATTATAAATGCATAGAGATACATGTACATTTTATGTGTGGAAATTATTCCAGATATATTAGCTATCCGGTAATTATTTCACATATGTAATGACATTAAGTTCTGGAGGTACTACTCATACTGTCTTTTAATATTGCAAGTCCAATGTCCACACATGTCCTATATCTGAGTACAACCAACTTGGATGGTGGAGAATTGTAAATGCGGAGAGACTTCATGTGCAGAACCATTTGAGTTCTAAGTTATCTGGTCCTGATTTCACAGATGTAATGATTTGAAGTTCCGGAGATAATGGTAATCTTCATACTTTCTTTATTGTGCATCCAATGTCCACATCTGTCACATATCTGAGTGGAATTAATAATGGATGGTGGAGGATTGTCAATGTGTAGAGACATCACATGTGCAGAATCGTTAGAGTTATAAGTTATCCGGTCATGATTTCACAGATGTAATGATTTGAAGTTCTGGAGGTACTCCTCATACTGTCTTTATTGCAAGTCATATGTCCACACATGTCCTATATCCGAGTACAACCAACATAGATGGTTGTAGATTGTGAATACAGAGTGATTACTAGTGTTCAAACGACTCTGGGATTCTGGAGTCGACTAGTCGAACCCCAAAAGTCGAGTCGACGTCGACTAGTCGGCCAAATACATCACCAACCTTATACTAATGAAACACATGTGAAAGAAAATTACAAATTCCGTGACAGCATCACAATATTTACACTCTACTGTGATCGGAGAATTGAATCACGTGACACGTCACATGGTTTTGTTCCAAATGAACCGGTGCTCTAGAAACCCACCGATCGCAAATAAGTTCCCTACGAATCTACGATGATAATGAGAATAAATAATTGAGGAAATAATTGAGATGTTTTCTGTTTAATCATGAAATGATAGAAATCAAATAAATACTTCCCTGCCAGGGTATAAAAAATAAACGATACACAGTGTCAGTGAAAATAATCAATTAGCGGATACAACACAATTTTCGCAGCTGCATTCCCGTGTTCCGTCGTCCAATCCATCACATACTTCACTTGCAAGGTAGGATGAACTGCTAGAATCAGGAGTTTTACCCATGTTCTCCCTTAGAAAAATCAATTTGTCCACCGTTGAGGGATCCAAGTTGGACCGCGAGACGTCGGTCAAGTACGCGCGCGACCTAATACTCACTGTTTATGGACCACATGCTTTTTAGAAGTCAAATATAGAGTTACTGCTCTTGTATTGATGATGAGGAGTGGTTAACTTGAATTATTGCATTGGCGAATTTCGGCGTAGTTCTTTGTCAAGCTCGACATTATTTATTAGTTATTAGATATGTTTGGACTTTGGAAAGCTTCTTGAACATAGACTAGCTATCTTTGCTGCTTTTCTGACCCACATTTAGTGAAACCATGCATTGTCAAGGCCAGCTGATGAGATTATATACTGTATTCCGACTAGTCGACTGTGGAAGTTAGAGTCGATTACCCGAAAAACCAGCGTCGACGATTATTTGTCGACTAATCGTTTGAACACTAGTGATTACATGTGCAGAAATAATTCCAGATATAAACTATCCGGTCATGATTTCACAGATGTAATGAGGTGATATTCCCAGAGGTACTGGTACTCCTCATACTCCTGTCTTTATTGTGCGTCCAATGTCCACACGTGTCCTAAATCTTGAGTACAACCAATAATGGATGGTGGTAGATTGTAAATACGGAGAGATTACATGTGCAGAAATCATTCCAGATATAAACTATCCAGTCATGATTCCACAGATGTAATGACGTGTAGTTCTCAGAGGTACTGGTACTCCTCATACTGTCTTTATTGTGCGTCCAATGTCCACATGTGTCCTAAATCTTGAGTACAACCAATAATGGATGGTGGTAGATTGTAAATACGGAGAGATTACATGTGCAGAAATCATTCCAGATATAAACTATCCAGTCATGATTCCACAGATGTAATGACGTGTAGTTCTCAGAGGTACTGGTACTCCTCATACTTACCTTTAATATCTCGTGTCCAATGTCCACCCGTGTCCCTATCTGAATAGAACCAATAATGAACAGTGTGTTCCCGTTCTTAGCTGACGGCTGCCATCTGAGCCGTGTATGATTTCCGTGTGCCCCTTGTCAAGCGGTACCAATGAATGGTGGAGGATTATAAATGCATAGAGATGCATGTACATGTACATTGTATATGTGTAAATTATTCCAGATACATGTATAAGTTATCCGGTAATGATTTCACAGATGAAATGACGTGAAGTTCTGGCGGTTCTGCTCATACCGTCTTTATTGCAAGTCCAATGTCCTCACATGTCCTATATCTGAGTACAACCAATAATGGATGGTGGAGGATTGTAAATGCGGAGAGACTACATGTGCAGAATCATTAGAGTTATAAGTTATCGGGTAATGATTTCACAGATGTAATGATTTGATGTTCCGGAGATAATGGTAATCTTCATACTGTCTTTATTGTGCATCCGATGTCCACATGTGTCCCTTATCTGAGTGGAATTAATAATAGATGGTGGAGGATTGTCAATGCGTAGATACATCACATGAGCAGAATCATTAGAGTTATAAGCTATTCGTCATCATTTCACAGATGTAATGACGTGAAGTTCCCGAGGTACTCCTCATTCTGTCTTTATTGTGTGTCCAATGTCCACATGTGTCCCATATCTGAGTACAACCAACATAGATGGTGGTAGATTGTGAATACGCAGAGATTACATGTAATGTACATGTACATGTACATATGCAGAAATAATTCTGACATGATTACAGCTAATGCAGTTTGCTGTCTTTCTGTTAGTTGATGTTTGCTGTACAGAACCCTTGGTTTGTCACATTCTGTGCAATTTATGCACATTCGGGCATTCTGTGTTGTAAATACATGTGCATCTTTTATTGCGTCTGTACACACGCATTATTGTGATAATACCAGATCTTTCATGACTTTTTGTGTAGTTATATATTCCGGCCATGATGCGATCAGCACCCTTTAATATATCATTCTTAAGAATCTCATCCTTGATCGCTAGCTCTGTCTATGGTTAACACAATCGATTGTCAATATACAAATGTACACGACCTTGCGGTTTTCAACCATTCAATAATCTGGAATGAATTATGGTGTTAAAACTTTCTCTTTCGGCTGACACCTTGCAGTTTGTATAAGAATCATCAGAAAGACCCTATTCAAGTCGCCAATGATCTTATCAACACAATATGTTAAACCTTCCGTTGAAGCACCACCATGGAACTTAACATCTTCCAAACAAACATAAAGTATACCTGTATACCATTCCTGACAGTTCGAACATAAACAAATTCTTTTTCGGAGCCAGTCTTTATATGTTCACTCCCATCAGTAAGAATACCAAATTTCTTGTCTTGGTTTGGTTAGGAATGAGATCGAAGTATGGATAGAATATGGTAGTACAGGAGTAATAACAGGAGAGCAAATAGAGTGAGAGGTACATGTACATACCATGACACAAACATTTTACATACTTGTAATAAAACATACACATACATTGTACATTAAACACCAAAAGAGAAAAGGGATGTTATGAAACCACACATGGCCAGTTTAAATTACATGTAGGTGAACCATGGCCCATTATAGAGTACACTAAACATAAAATAACATATTCATTGGGCATTGCCATAACCATACCTTGATAGATGCGGAGTAGAATAGATGAATAGATGAAATAGTTTCATTTGCTAAGAGAGATACATGTAATGCATATCAATCCAGTATTTCCCTGTTTGAGCATGCGACACAGTTCAAAATACCATTTAACTTTGATTTTCTGAAGGTTGACAACCAATCAGTTAACACTGAACATATGTTATGGCTCAGTTTCAGACAAATAAAGGCTGACATATCGTAAAGTTCATGTGTGTAGAGTGTCTGTGAGTTACAACCAGGTCACCTGATCAATATTCAGCGTTTAAACTTCCTGTGGACTTACTAAATTTGATGATAATTTGCTTTGCTGATAAAAAAGATTTACCTAAGTCATACCATTGGTTTATGGTTATATGCAATCACACCAGATGAGTGAAGGATCACAACACACAGTATGTACATAGGCTGTGTGTGTTAAACTAATCCAGTTCGGCAATTGGTCAACTGCCAATTGGTCATTAGTTTCAAATTCCAATAAAACACACCATGACAAGAACAGACATTGCAAATTGTTGACCTTGATGACTAAAAGCTGCTGTTGATATACATGTAATAACTGGGCGTATATTTTACAGCAATGCCCTAATGAGAGCTTTCCGATGAATGGCAACAAGCCATATTTCCGACTAAATCCTGAAAAGTTACCCATAATTCTGCTCTGGTTAAGGAGTCGATTACTTAGGGCATTGCTGTAAGTGCACGGCGATAGCTGAGGGTGTCATCCCCAGGAATACGTCAAAAATAGGAGGGTTGAAATTGAATACAGAATACTAGTTACTACCGATAGCGGGTCTGGAATCAAGTGTACAAATTACCACGTGAACATACCTAACCAAAGCTATTTCCATATCTATTAATGGGTCTACAAACCATGCAAACACAACTGTTGTATAGATACTAGTAGTCCCTTTAATAAAAGTCATCAAACACTGGATTATATTTAATTTTCCTTCCACTCCTGGTGTGACTTGTCGTCGCTGCTGCGTCCATGATTTGGACATGCGTTTTCGTTGCACGTTACTGTCTTGGTTACACTTCCTTTACACATACATGTAGCTCCCCTGTTGCTTGGCGGTAGATGCATACAGTATCGTTTCATTGTTTTACATCCCCCTGTTGCTAGGCAGTAGATGCATACAGTATCGTTTCATTGTTTTACATCCCCTGTTGCTGGGCGGTAGATGCATACATGTAGAGTATCGTTGCATTGTTTTACATCCCCTGTTGCTAGGCAGTAGATGCATACAGTATCTTTGCATTGTTTTACATTTCCTGTTGCTAGGCGGTAGTTGCATACAGTATCATTGCATTGTTTTACATCCCCTGTTGCTAGGCGGTAGATGCATACAGTATGGTTTCATTGTTATACATCCCCTGTTGCTAGGCGGTAGATGCATACAGTATCGTTGCATTGTTTTACATCCCCTGTTGCTACATGTAGGCGGTAGATGCATACAGTATCGTTGTAGTGTTTTACATCCCCTGTTGCTAGGCGGTAGATACATACATTATCGTTGCTTTGTTTTGCATCCCACTCCACAAGTATAGGGCAAGTTAGTGGTTGGAAATTTCAAAGTTGAATATTATATTTTTATGAACAATATGAAAATTAGTTAATTAATAAGACAAACATGCATTATTATGAATTAAATAGATTCCTGATTCAATGAGTAGCTAATTGGTTATTTATGTACACAGTAGTTGAATGCAAGCGTTTCCATGGAATAGCAAGTGGAGTTAATTGTCCATTTAATAATTTTGTTTGACCTTTGTAGAATTTTGATATGTCTATTTTAGTATCTCTAATTGAGAAAAACAACAAATTCTGGTCGAGTTGTATGCGCGTTTTCCTCCGCAAAGTCACTATTTTCTTGGCTTCAGCCATTAATGGGTCTACAAACCATGCAAACAACTGTTGTATAGATACTAGTAGTCCCTTTAATAAAAGTCATCAAACACTGGATTATATTTAATTTTCCTTCCACTCCGGGTGTGGCTTGTCATCGCTGCTGCGTCCATGATTTGGTTGGACATGCGTTGTTGTTGCATATAACTGTCTTGGTTGTGACAAATGGAAACTGACAGTGAATGTGGAAAAGACCAAAATTATGTGTTTCTCAAAAAACTCACTATAAAAAAAAACGAAATTTTAAAGGCCAGAAAATTGACGTAGTTACAAAATTTATATATCTTGGTATCACTTTATGTAGAACAGGATCTTTTATTTCGGCAAAGAATATTTTAGCGGAAAAAGCCACTCGAGCAATGTACACAATAATAGGAAAAGCAAGGAAACATTCATTGACTATAAGTAATCAATTGGATTTATTTGATTCGCATGTTCTCCCTATCCTTCTGTATGGAAGTGAGATCTGGGGTTTTGGGAATAATGATGTTTTGGAGACTGTCCAGAGAAAATTCATCAAACATATCTTGAAGCTAAAACCCTCAACCCCTAACTTCATGATTTATAGTGAAACTGGTGTATTACCAGTTGATATCCACATTAGTACAAAAATGATTAAATATTGGTGCAAGGTTGTCAACAGCGAGCAAGAAAATTACCAAAATGTACTATTCCGATTATGCAGATCCATAATGGACAATACAGTAAATACAGAACACAAGTTTTCATGGCTTGACAAAGTTAAGGATATACTTAACCAATCAGGGCAGAGCCATATGTGGAACTGTAACCATATCACAAATACTGACCAATTCACAGCATATATTAAGTGCAGCCTCATTAATCAGATTAGGCATAGGTGTGAATCAACCATTAATAATTCAAGTCGCGGCAAAATCTATCGAATTTTCAAACATATTAAACATGTCATTTGAAACTTATCTGAATAGGTTGAATGAAGGTAATCGAATTCCTCTATGCAAATTCAGAACTGGAAATCATAAATTGCCAGTTGAAACCGGTCGTTGGAGTGGATTGGAGATAAATAAAAGAAAATGCCCATTATGTCAATCGGGCCAAATTGGCGATGAATTCCACTATCTGTTAGAATGTCAAAAATTCTCAAAGGCCCGCCAACGACTTTTGACAAACTTTGTTAATCAAAGACCAAGCACTATAGTAATGAGTGAAATACTTAATAATAACGATGCAGTGCACTTGAGAAAGTTGTGTGAGTTTATTAAGCTTGTAAGCAGAGAGTTTAAATTAAACTGAGTCTAGGTTGTTGTTGTTGTTGTTGTTGTTGATGTGATTAGAACATATGAGATAGTCATCAGTGGCACAAATGGGAAATATCTGACCTACACAGGTGATATGCGTACGCTAACCCATAAGTGGGACCTTTCAGTGGGATGCATGTCATGTGTGTTGGTCTGACATGTCCCTGATGTGACCCTTATTATGACCGATACACTCCTGACCTTGTGGTAAATGTCGACAAATCAACTTATTTATTACTCCGGCATTCCCTTTATAAAGAAATGGAGATAATTGCCCCTCCCAATTCACTAATATTATTAGTAACATGACAGACATTGTCTGATTTTACCATTGTAGGCTCCAGTCGAATTAATTGTTTGTTAAGCAACCATTATTGTATCATTTCCTAATGTATAAACCAAAATGTTGTTGTGTTATACATATATATATTTATATGACTGTCTACAAGTAGTCTTATCAACAGATCAATGACTCATATTAATCAAATGATTTGTAACACAAGCAGCCTCATTCACAGTGTATGCATAATGTACCATCAGACAGTGCCATTTACACGTGTAAACACAAAATCTACGGGCAGACAGGCAGAAATAATCCTGAGCCGAAAATGAAAAATCTCAGTACACGTGGCAAATCCGACCACCCTGGCCCAATTCGCCTAACTTATCAAACTAATATATATCCCTAATAACGAAAATTTATTGAAACTTACAACCCATCGATTCATAATCGTGGAGAGTACCACGAAAACTTCTAAAAAGTATTGAATGCGATTTTCTGGGAGAAAACAGGTACATCAAATTTTAGAAATTTTCACGAATCCACGATTGTGTTCGAATGCCCAGAACGGAGTAACCCAGATGGACCCGACTGAAGCTTAGTAACCCTGTGCAGATAGTACTAAAAACCGAGAGAATACTTTTTAAAAGCTCTATCGAGGGCAGAGTATTTATATCAGCGCTAATAACGACATAGTAAGAATATTATCGTTGTTGGATAATTATATACATGTACGGCATGTATGCGTGGTACATATTGCAATAATCCTGCCGGCCCCATGTATATAATGTATAAAACTATATCATATGCCATGTAAATATGTTAAATGTCTCAATACCCATGTAATTTTGAGTGACGAGAATAAACAATTGAGTTGCACTTCCTTCACACATACATGCAGCTCCCCTGTTGCTAGGCGGTAGATGCATACATTATCGTTTCATTGTTTTGCATCCAACTTCACAAGTATAAGGCAAGTTAGTGGTTGGAAATTTCAAAGTTAAATATTATATTGTGATATTTATGAACAATATGAAAATTAGTTAATTTATAAGACAAACATGCATTATTATGAATTAAATATATTCCTGATTCAATGAGTAGCCAATTGGTTATTTATGTACACAATTGATGATACCGACCCCAGTTGGGGTTATTTCAGGAACGATAACTCTATCCGACCTATATTCTCTGCAGTACTCCCGTCGGTGTTAGACAGTTTGACCTATATTCTCCGCCCACGCGTCGGTCTATTTGCGGTTTATGATCCCCATTAATATTATTATACGGAAGTACAGGGATATTTTTGTCCTGACGTGTTCAGACACGTTCGGCCGCCCACACATTCTCACGTCACATACTACGAGTCAATATCGATTTACTCTCGACGATGGGGGAAAAGAATGCTTCTGTATAAATTATCGATTAAAACGTGCCCTGACAAGACCCGCATGGCTTTCTGCCGGCCAGTCGATTCGCTATAACACGTTCGGACTTGATCCCCCCTCTATAAATATATAAACACGTACGGACATGTTTGTTATATATAGCTTTTCGTCGACCCCCCTCAGGTATATAAACGGTCGTTTCTCGATGTGATATCATAGATGTCTCAATGAAAATAGATACGACAAGGGACGTTTGATATAATGTGAGTATAAGTATATATTCTATACAAAATTGTTTTGAAATATGCAAATATAACTCTGTGTTTAAAAGAACTAGTCTATGGTGGTACATTGATAAATTCGCAAACGTGACAGGTAAACTTTATTTATAATCCCCAGCCTCATAAAATTAATATATACGTAATGTTTTAGTGTTTGCCTCATATCTGTAAAATTTGCAAGTGTATGAACGCACCCCCCACGCACACAGTTATACAATGCGTAGATCAAATTATAGTGAATAAAATATATATGTATACTATACCCTTTTTACACAGAATGGAACTGAGACGAAATCCGATAAAACATTAATCCGTTTAATAACTAAATTGTCAGGGGCGTTAATCCGTATTGTCCCCTTTCACTTTCTTCTTCGGCGGCTCTGCATCGTCATCGCTGTCCCACGAGCACGCTGCCAGGTTCACTCCTTCCTCGGCGTACTCCCAGTCGTCCCAGGAGCTCAAATCTTCCAAGTTCTTTGACTGGAAACAGAAGAAAAGACGTTCGGATTCAATTAAAAAAAAAAAAATCATTATACGGATACGAGTGATTAACGAAGGTGTGTCAATCTTGGGTTATCAATATGGTTCCTTACTATTTTAGGGCCAGTTATAATGATATATACAGTAATATACTTACATCCTCATAGCACCTCAGCTTGCTATCTTCCCCATCTTCCCATTCGTCCCATGAACTCATTTCTGTTAACTGTAAACAGAAGACAAGGCGATAGTGTCGAATTTAAATCGAACAACAATATAGATAATAAGAAAGTTCATTTTATTTATATGAAAAAATAATCTTTAATCTCCCTGAGAAATTGCTGCTTATGCTAGTTAGTTAGCGTCGGATTAAGAATAAACCCTATTCGTTATTCCCAGCACTAAAATAAAAGAACGTGTATTATTTAGTTTTTCATAACTTAATCAGCTTATTTTATTTACATAAGTAAATCAGTATACTCACAGAATCCGTAGGGTCCACGTTCTCTTTGTCTGACTCCCCATGCTCCCACTCAATGGTGGTGGTGGGGGACTGAAATAAAAAGGAAACATAAAAGTTATCGAGGAAAACCATTCCCTATATTTATAGAGTTGGAAAAAGTGAGTTACAAAATTAAAATATTTAATATCGCTGAGTTGAAGCGTAATAATTTTTGGCAGTACAATGGTATGAATTCAATTGTGAAAGAAGGCGGTCGATACGACGACGTTGGAGTTAAGAATAAATTTTCATTTGCCTGGTTTTCAAAAGCCGGTCAAAATTCGTCAGTAAACATTGCATGAAATTACTTGCAAAAAGTATTGACACAATCCACTCTTTATGTTTTTAAAGTTCAAATATATAAGCTGTAATGTGTGTACTTACCGTATCGATATCGCTTATCACTCTATCCCCATCCGGGGTAAATAATCTTTTTCTGATCTGTAAATAAAAAAACGAGCGCAAAAAATTACAAATATTAAGAGCGTGTCATATTAAAACAAAAGATAGGGGGCGACACAGAATAGTAAAAAATATAGGCTTTACATGAATATGTTATAAAAATCTTGTTCCAAGCAACTCGTCTTTCGTTTAGCCCTCGGGTATAGTAAAGAGCGTTATTAGTTACTGTTTTCCCGATATGAAAATAATAAAGAGCGTTTGGGGTTGTGTAATTAAAAACCAATAAAATCGCACCGCTGACAGAATACGAGTACACTATATAAATTGTTTCGAATTCAAAAACAATACACAAAGAAATCCCTGGTTTCAACAAGTATGAATATTTCTCAAACGAACGCTACTATTGTCTTTAACTAAATATCATGTTCAATTTAAAATGAAATAAAAGTTATATTTATACATACCATTTCTATCGTGGGTGTCTCGCCGTCACTAAATGCGTTCGGTGTTTCCATGTTTGAGAAGTTGTGTGGAGTGAAGAATTTCACCTTATATTATACCCAGTAACTAATCATCGCCCCGATGCTTGACCGAAAGTTACAATTCACGTTACAGTATGCGGGTACAACAATTAATTTTTCGTTCCACATAAAATAATGTACTTACCGGCGACATTGACTGCATCTTTCCGCTTCACTGCACGTAGAGCACGGGAGTCCCATTTTGTATCCACCATCACATAGGTACACCTCATCTTGTGAACATTCAAAGTCGTAGAATATGAACTTGTTGACATCTTTCACTTTCTGTTTCGGAGGTCTCAAATAACATAGGTGACCCGGAAGTACCCATTCCTTACAAGATGAACACGACCATTCTCCGCAAATGTGTGGTATTTCTGTTAGATCCCTCTTCGCACGATTCATTATGCTTCCACACTCTTTACACTTCAAATATTTACAACAATTTGATAGTTTATTATCAGGTGCCTCTTTGTGTCTCTGGTAACAGTTCAAAGATCTACAGTCCATATTACAATCGTGGCACGTTAATAACTTGCCCATTAATAAAGGGTCAATCAAACATCCCTCTGTTTTACATACTATGCAATATGACGTGCAGTTATGTCTATCTTTCTGGTCGAAAGGCTTTAAACAAATTTCACAAAAGTAAGATTTTCCGTAGAATCCTGAAACACTGACTATCGGTGTGTAGTGGTCCTGATTATGATACAGATATATATTCCTGTCATAGTTGTTGCTGACTCTGGATACTTTTTTTCCAATTTCGCCGCATATGATTATAATATTCACCTTGAAGAACGATTCATACTTTGGTAGGTCGGCGTATGATCCCGGTCGGTCGGCGGAAATACACAATTTTTTAAGCAGAGTGTTTGCTAACACTTTTTGATAGATTCGTCCTTTTTTCGTTAGGTTCTTATAATAGGCTTTCGTCACTTTACCGTGTTTTAGAAAAATTTCTATCAGAGATAATCCGGGATAAGACGATTTATGATCTTCTGAAACTGTACCAATCCTGGCCATCGCGACGCCTATAGCTCTAGGCAAACAGGTGTTGTCAGTGTTGTGGATGAAGACTGTTGATTTTTTGTCCAGAAGTGATTTGTCACCGTCGATAGGAACTCCACCGCCTGAGCCACTGGGTTGCCTCAGTGACCCTACAGTTATTCGAAATGATCGGTCCAAGGCGATATGTTCGTGCGATGTCAGCACATTAGCTATTTTGTCGATAATCAACTGAGAATTCAGGTCCGACCATGCCGTTAATGGTACTATGATGGGTTTATCCAGCTGATCGGTATGAAGGATAACTCTTCCCCGATCAATGTCTGCCAAATCACCTCTCGTCGTTCTTAGTATATGGTCGAACATGTTGGTAAGTCGTTCCGTCAAGTCTGACAACAGTTCACCGCGCCATTGATGGTCAAATTTCACGTCGTATATACAAATTTCACGTCGTATCCACAGCCGATGACCTCATGAATGATTTTATTTCACGAAGATTGATCGTGTAGGACTGATTAGCCATCTGCCGAGCTTGCTCATCGTGACTAGTGTCGAGAGTAACCTCCTGCGGTTCATTCCGTCCGTTTAAATCTAGAGCAGATGACTGGTGAGCGGCTCGGGATAAGTCAGGCGGTTGAGACATATTGGATTTTACTCTTTGCATGACTAAATCCTTTGGTGCGGGATACAGGTCGTAGCTTTGGTCGGAACTTCATGAAATTTTTCAAGAATGTTAACAATGACATGTAGATGGGAAACGAGTCATTTTGGGGTCGTTCAGCCGAAAAACATGGCCGCCAGCAGCCATCTTGGATTTTACTCTTTGCATGACTAAATCCATTGGCACAGGCTACAGGTCGTACCTTTGATCAGATCATTATGAGATTTGTAAAGGCTGTAGATGGGAACAGGTCATTTTGGGGTAATTCGGGAAAAACATGGCTGCTGGTGGCCATTTTATAATTTACTCTTTGCATCAATAAATCCTTTGGCACACCATAATCACCACATCCCTGATCCGATTATTATGAAACCTGTCATGAATGTTGATATTGACATGTACATCTAGTCTTACTTAGACATTTCAATTAGCACCTTTCCTATTCCTCCATTTACTGTCGACCATTAAATTATTCCCCTACCTACCGGTAAGTTGAGCTACAGTGTCATTGACACTTTCATTTCCTTGGCCACCATGCTTTTATTTGGCTTTTGGCCAGTAATACTCCTATCTCTGATATAGTCCTTGGTGAAACATGCCAGCTTAAGTCTTTACATCATCTGATAAGGATGTTTTTCAAATTTTATCATCTCTTCTAATTCATGTTTTGAATGCCCATTGAATTTTTGTTCTTCGGCGGTTGTCGTGCTGGTTGAGGTAGATCCATTTAAGTTCCGGACGGATTTTCGGAGCTACCTAAAGTTGCAGGTGAGGTGGTCAAGGTCTGACCGCATTTCTATAGCTTGGCTCAGCTTCTTTTCTACTGTTTCAAGTCTCTTTTCTATGCTGCAATGAGAAAATGAACATGTAACACAATACAAAAGTGACAGCAGTGCCATCTCAGGCCTTAACCGTTCTTTCACCAAGGGCTGCAGTATCCCTTCGTGTGAGTTATCCTACGCTACGTCACGCCTCGATCGCAATCGTTCCTCTTGTAATTTGGATATTTCTTTATTCAAACGATCGCTTCTGCTGTAATCTTCGCCATTTTCCCGTCGAGTGGACTGTTTCTTTCTTTCTTTTTTCATCAATTTGTTCCAATCCATGACGCATGTGGGGAAGAAAGTTTTATCTGTTCTTTTGCTATTTGAAATGGGACAGTCAGGTGGTCATACTGAAAATGTCCTTCATTTTTCAACCTCATGTTCCAGATTATCGTGAGAAGACACACGTTCGCTATACTAGAACTCCATAGACTAATCGATTCAGGGTGGGAATTGTCAAGAAATCGTCTAGTGTCTTGTGATAGTGGGAACAGATTGACAGATTCTTCACTGAAAGTAGACACCGAAATAGCATGTTGTGTGCTAACCAACAGCAAGAGGTCTAGGAACGTCTCCTAAAAACAGAAGTAAAAGCGGCGAATGACTTCAATAAAAAACCATTTCAAAACATGTACCCTGCATATTAAGGTGCAATCCACCATCATTGATGGCATGCAATTCAGATCGAACTTCATGAGTTTTCTTGTCAAGAAATAGATAGGTGTGAATATATATCACACCGCGACGAGTTTGTGTAAGGCACTATTTATACCACCAACTTTTTTATGTGATACACTGAAATCAGCTGGTCGGGGAATGATTGCCGACATCACGATGGAAACATTAGTGTGAGAATTGTCTTTGATAGTCGTGATCAAGTTGTTGTATTTTGAAATAATTTGCCTCTCTGTTCCAGAATAAATACTGTTTGTTCCAACATGAATAATGACGTAATCGTAATTAGTATGATTTTCATGTGGCTGTACTTTCCTGGTCATGCTTGAAATTGTCGCACCACAGAAGACTTGTATCAATATCCTTTACATATTTTGCAATCGAATCAGAGATAATAGTGACCGATTTTGAACCTCGAACTGTAATAGGTTACAATAAAAGACAATGGAGACTTGGGAGCGACTGATAAAGGCTATTGGAACTGTTGGCCATGTTGGAACTGTAATTTGAGAGTTTATATACACATCACCATGGAGCAGGTTGACAATGTAAAACCACCAGGTGTTTGGCAGCGTTGGGTATTAAGTGTTAAAAGAGATAAAAACCTGTTTGACTTGTTGGGTTTTTCCTGTCATTCTGCCCTCGAACATGCAAAACTAACGGCATCCTCACACTTGAGCAGCTTCACCAGGAGTTCGTCCTGCTGCTGCCAAAGGGCTGCGTCCACTATCCTGTCCAGACCAACTTCCCCGAAGACTGTCACCCACGGTTTCCTCAGCAATTCACTCACCCGGTCCAGCAGCTCAATTTCGTGTTCTTCATTCCTTAGGATCTCCACCTTCTTAGGGTGGAGTCCCACACCAAACTTGGTTATGACATCAAAGACTTCTGGCTCTGTTGGCAGCATAGTCGGATCGCAGTAGATGGCCACCTGTCCGATCAACTGCACCCCACTGTCCGGTCACTTCATTTTCCTCGGAACCTCTGACATGGGCGCATTCGATCTAGCTCCCATGACTTCCCTCCTCAGGCGATCCATATGGAAGTGGCTGTCAATGCCGGCCACAAACTCCCTGTTCCCTACCGTGTCCCGATGGACCATCCTCCCACCTTCGGTAGCGACCACCTTCATTCCAGACTCATCTGCCTTGTCCCACCGAAGCTTCTCGGCAGGCTCCTCTGCACTCCATAATGGCCGCCTCCCATATAATAATGTACCAAGGTATTTACCTAGGTAAATTTTACCATGGTATTTGTACCACGGTCAATTGATCACGTTGGTAAATTTTACCAAGGTGAATTTTAGTACTTTACCAAGGTATTTACCAAGGTAAATTTTACCATGGTTTTTTACCCCGGTCAATTGATCACGTCGGTAAATTTTACCAAGGTGAAAAAATCACGGTAAAACTCTACCATGGTGAAAATACCATGGTAAAAGAACCTCGGTAAACTGTTGAAATACTACTGTATTTTTACCACGGTGAATTGAGCATGGTAAATTTTACCAAGATGTTTTTGGTAGAACACCTTAGTAAAATTTACCGCGCTATATTCACTGTGGCAAAATACTGAGGTATTTCAACAGTTTACGCAGGTTCTTTAACCATGGTATTTTTTAGAGTACCTAGTAAAAAAGTTGAATATATCAAGGTATATTCCCAGAGTTTACATCTATATGTGAATCTAGAATGGTAAAAATCCACCAAGGAAATTTGACACAGTATCGATCTACCAATGAATAAGTACTAGGGTATGTCAGTTGAAAGTACCATGATAAATAATAGGTAAATAAATATTGGAATCTACCCTGGTAAAAGAACCAGGTGACACTTTGAAAATACCAAGGTGTAGTACGTACAGTAATCATTTAATTTAATTGAACCGATATACACATCTACAATATCTAGTACTGTAGTCCAGGCACATTAGGTTTCACTAGGGAAAAAAATCGGAGAAAGCTGATTTTTTCAGGGAATGTCGAGTACATGTCACTGAACGATTAGACAAAAGTCCCCTAAAATCCGAGTTGAGCTTTTTTTTCTACAGCCTTTTTTCGAAAACGCGTTTGAAAAAAATAAAAAAAAATCGCACGAACTTTGTAACCTCGAATTGATCCAACTGTATTTTTTGTTTACGCGTATTTCGAGCTACATAATGTCTAATATACATTTACCTAGAGGAAAATGTGCATTCTGTGACAATTTCTGCGAAAAATTATTGAAAATTCACAAAAAAGTATCGGATTTACGCAAAAAATTACGATTTTCCTAACGGATTTGCCCAAAGGGTCGTAGTACAGAACGGGATGTTAGTTGGACAGACGATAAAAAATCCACCACCATTTGAAGACTTTTATCATTGCTTACAAAATAGACATTATGGAAGACCCCCTCTGCTTCTGGCCGAGTTCCCCTTTTGGCATAAAATTCGTCAGCATGAGAACTCAACTATTTTCGATGTACAAATCAATCAACATGGATTAAGTTACATTGACTATTATCAACGCTATATACAGAAATGACATGACCTATATACATATTATTCATCGAACTCAGAAATTTCCGACAGGACAGTGTTTCTGTGGTTGTTACAAGAATCCGAACTGCAATTACACAAACCTGAGCAAGAGAGTCCTGCCTTCTTACACCCACACCTTTTTGTACAAGCACTCTTGCAACCACAACTGATCAGATTCAGTAGGTTATCGGGGGCACATGGCTTTGTGGCTGCAGTCGGTACAAGAAGTCCATTGTCTAGCGACCACCCCCAATCCGTCGGAGGAAGCGAAGTGCCCAGCCATTGTTGGACCTGGAGATAACATCTGTAGACATGTTGTTGTGCAGCATCGCTGCTTGGTGGGAGTGAGGCTAGGTCGATGGGTTTATTCAGTTTAGATTTTGCAACATAACGCTTGTAAGTGACATATCTATATTGGTCGAGAGAGGAAACAGTTTTACTCCCGTATAAGATCAGGAGAAGTTGTTCCCCGGCAGCGGCTACTGCACTTGGTGTACTGTCATCCGCCAAAATTGTGTTGACATACTGTTGTGAGTCGCTAGTAACATCGGAGACAATTGTACTGAATACTTTCTTCTTACCAACTCGAAAGAGTGCAGAAGTAGTGTCACAACCACTTATAGAATGTGCTACAAGGAGGTTGCTTCTATGGTCACCCATTTTGGTTGCTATTTCACTAACTGAAACTAGTAAGTTTTGGGTAATGGAATACATCATGTGAATATTACATCCCGGTTGAACTCGAGAGATAAGAATGACTAACAAGTCTGTGTCTGTTCCCACAACGACAACATTGTTGTCATCTTGAGCGATGTCAAGTGCAGTTTCGGCTATCAGTACATCAGCATCAGCCTCGGCCTGCTTGGACTGAATATTGATAGCAGATAGCTCCTGCATTAGAAGATCGATCAGTTGGGTTTTGTTCTTGGCATTTGCAAGGAAATCGGATTGGGGTGTGGTGGCTGGTAACTCGGGTGAGATATTGATATCAATGGAATACCTGTTTTTAGATCTACGGGCTTGTTCCATGCCCTTTGTCGACATTGTACAAGCATAACCATCAAAAACAACCACGACGTTCGCCCCAAAATGTCTCACTAGATAATTGGAATATGATGTACATATGTCCTTATATGACGACTGTTTAGGCCATACAACTGCCCTCAATAAAAATCCACCATCTACAACAAACAGAGAATGTTCTGGGATTTTAGTTTGCTCGGAACCGTATGTTTTGAGGATCTTACCGAGCGTGCTTTTCTGTGTCTTCCTCATTCCAGCAGAATCAAACAATGCTGTTGGTTTCGGGGCGAGTTCATATTTGAGATACTCTTCCATCTCTGCTTGTGACTGAATAACACATGTGATGCGGTTGAACAGAATTGTGGGGTCAATCACTACCTTACTTCCACGGACTTTGATGCTATTTGCCATCGATGCGAAAGACTTCACAGTGTCAACACGTCGTAGTTTGATGCTGTTGAACGTTTTGCTTACAACATTCGATACGCAACATTCACCAATTTTGCGAACTTGGTCACAGTTCACAGTTTCGTCGGCCACAAACCCGGTCGCTATAGAGACTAATTGTAGTGGATCTCTAATCTGAAAGGGGGAATGCACTCTGAGCCAGTTCAATAATTTGGTGATATCATTGGCATCAGTCAATTGTGAACTTTGACGGAGATCCCGATGTTGTTCGCCATGACCAGTGTGAACATTAACAAAATTTTCGAGAGCATTACATATCGGAAGGCAAAGAGGTAGTCCATGTACCCATTTCGCAACAGTGCTATCGGTTATTCCCCTGCCATGTGTGAGACCACCAGGGAGCTTGAACATTCTCATTAAACACTGCTCTATGGTCTGATCAGAATATATCCCGTCCCAGAATTTATCTGAGCGCCTTATGGTAAAGTAACCTTTCTCAGTGAACAACTTCAAATCATCCTGTTGCATTATTTCTGTTAGCTCATTCATCTGCTGCAAATAGAGATGAGAACTTTTTGCGTATGCAAAATGACCACCTGCGTGAAATACTGGAATCATATTGCGAACACAATATGTGTGGAGTTCCCAGTCGCCTGTGCGCTCTGCTCTCAAGAACAACTGGAGAAGACCTATTTGCTCGTAGTATTGTACCCAAAGCTTTCCTGTGCGTCCTACGGACGCATTCTGGAGCAGTTCGTGTAATTTTGACAGTAGATGGTTGACACTTTCTTGATTGACAGCGTCAGCTGTTGTACAGTCACCTCTGGCAAGTCCACAGAATATTTCATTGACTTCTGTGCAGTCTATGTTATCTAGTGTTCGGCTTTCTTCAAACACAAGTTTTGTAATGGCAATTTGTGTTAGCAAATGGGCACGAACTGCTCTTGAATATGCATGACCACTGATCAAATGATGGATTGACCCACCAGCATAAACAGTCCTCCAAAGTTCATCCAAGCCGCTACCAGCCATGATCGAACCAATTGCCCCTAAATATGACATAATCATATGGAAGCCGCCGAGTCTAACGAAAACTTTTGTCAACTTATCTGACGAAGACACAATCTCCACTGCTTTGATATAAAGTGGTTGGTCAAACGTCACTGGACAAACGTTCAGTCCCTGTTTCTCACATTCAGTTTGTGCAAACATGAGAGCAGTGTAAATTGTGCTCGGGTTGGATGGATCAAAATTAATAAAGGGAAGTATCTCGACATCACGTGTTTCATAATCATCTGATGATGTGACAATGTGCATATATCCAGCCCAAGATGGGCAAGGTACTCTCAGTACATGCGTCAAAGACCAAAGACTGTCGACTGTTTTTGCGAGTTTCAAATTTTTCGGATCAGATTCACCCAATGTTGATAAATCCTTCATCACAATTTCGTCAAGACCCGATTTGCTTGGTTTACTGTAACCTTTCAAAGGGATGTACCCGAATTCACCAGAGCCAATATTCGAATGATCACCAGTTAGTCGTTTTATCGGAGACTCTTCTGTGTGATCTCTGCTTGGAGTTATACAGGCGATGCCTCCCATACTATGGAAAGTATTATTGCCATCTAGCGTGCGCACATTACAATCGGCGTTATCGAAAACGAATTGTGTGAAGTTCGCAAGTCTAGGCGACGGACCTTTGCTTATCATGACAGAATGAACGTATTGTTGAACTTCCCGGTAGCTAGAAGAGAACATTAGTCCATTCAGAATGTCGATCAATTCCCGAGATGCGAATTTCCTATGTATGTAAACTGCTACCGACAATAATACTGGTGACAAGAATGAACGGGGCCGACAAGAACTTATTAGAGACTGACCTATGGCTGTCACGCGTCTCTGGTTGGCTTGGATGTTTTGCCCACGCTGCGACGGAGCAACAATCCCTTGTAACAAGGTTTGGAGTGTATCGGGTAGTAGATCACTAGATACAGATAACGAATCGGGTTTGGGATAAACGTCACACTCGTAAATGGTTGACCGAATATCATCGCGGACTATAGCCGATGCTTTCTTGACGATGCGCATACGTTCATCAGTTTCATTGGTACATTTGTCTGAGTACCACGAATCATATAGTATTTTGTCTGATGAATCTCTGAATGTGACAACATTTTTTAGGGACCTCAGTGTTGTAATAGAGATTCTACTACCGAAATGCTCAAGCAGTTTGGTTTTAAGATGTTTAATTGTGTAACCGACTTCGTCACCAAGATACGATTCAAACGTCTCTGCCAATTCGCTCAAGGAAAACTGACACTCATCGCTGTTCTCCATAAAGGTACACAATTCATGGAATGCAAGTGCTTTCTTGTCTGCAACAGGCCTACCCCGTGAAAGAGTTCGCTCAGGCTTATCTCTGACAAATCCTGTCCAGCAATCATGGTGATACCGACCTTCCTCGGCCACTAGATCGATAGCACGACCGATCCGAGTAAGTACAGACTCACCCCATTCATCACTACGTTTCAAACAACGGGTTCTGATACTATCAACAAGAGTCAATGTTTCAACGGTGTGGACTTCTCTTCTACGTTGAACGGGTATATGAGTTTGTTTGTCGGCGGATTCTCCACAGAACAGACAATGGAGTTTAAAATTGAAAGCATCTTGATCAGAGCGCAATTTTTTTGTCATAGATGGACCAGCTTCGTCAGATTCAGCTGCATCTAGAGACATTCTCTTACTTTTTCTTACAGAACTTTCCCGTGTATAATTCTTGTAGCAGAATCTGTGAATTTTCTCACCAACTGTGGGTTTCTTCGAACCGGCAAAAAGATTATCGCCAAGCTCGACGCTTACAGCAACCAACTTTTCTATACCCCGCTCACCAAGTGTAGTTATTCCGGACGAGCCGGTCAACTCATCGTTACATTTGATACATTTATCCATTGCCAAAGTCACAACAGAAAAAAGATGATAGACACAATAAACTCAAGTACAATACCACAGAACAGATATCAATGTGCGGACCTGCTTCGTTGTCACCGTAAGGTATCAACAGGTAACGCTAAGTGATATGCCAACAACATAACTGATCAGTTCTACAAATAACACAAGACTCTAATAATCAACAACAGGCAAAATTACATATGTATCTATCAAGGGATCATTGGTTTCAATATCTAGGCATCAAATGCGGAGTGTCCAATACTGAACAGAGCAAATTGTGCAATGGACAGACCTGGAATGCGGAATTAAAGAGCGTTGTCGTAACAAATTTGTTTATAAAGGGCGTGCACACATTACATGCCAATGCATCTTGAGTGTAGGCGAACAACGCTCTTTTTGATGCAAAATAGCCTTGAACGACTTTCATCAGGAAATTGAATGAGAAAAGTCGATGCCGTTTGAATTTGAGTTTAGGGGGTATGGTTAATATTTCACACGTTTCACCAGTTCATTATGGAATAAATGACTATTGTTATATATCATTATAAAGCCACTGCTTTTCTGCAATTTTTGATATATAATTTAACTCCCAAAGTAGTCGTAGATTTGATTTAATGGACGTTGTGTACCGTTGTGTGTATGAAAACAATTAAATTTTTTTTCGTAATTTTGTACATTTTCGTGAATATTTCACCATTGAGTGTGAGGATTGGTACAAAGTTGGCATTTTCTGTTGGGGATATGTATTCTCAATATAATTCAGCACGATATTTATGATTCTCACCCTACTAAGGCGAATAAGAATGAGAAATATGGAGCTGGGTCGAATTTTTTTTTCAATTTTTTTTTTCATCAAAAAAACGCTATAACTAAAAAAGCTCAACTCGGATTCGCGGGGACTTTTCACACTTTATCCGCAATGTGTGTCCCGGAAACATATAAAAAAAATCAGCTTTCTCCGATTTTTTTCCTTACTTTCTCATTTTTATGTCTAATGTGCCTGGACTACTGGTACTAAGCATCTGTGATGTAATATTGCACGTCAGTTTTTGGGGAATTGATCAATAATATAAATTAGTATAATTGAGAAATTTTTGTTTAATATTCTAATAATGTTTATTATTCCCCGCTGGCCTCTGCTGATGCTGCCTTCTTCGCCTCTTCCTTCAGGCGTTTGCTGCAGTTCGCAAATTTTTGGGCAATGTATTTACGAACTTCTCCATTGCTCCTCATCGGATGCTTTGCCACGACACGATCTGGAAAATAACATAATTTTTATTTATTTTTTACTACGTCCAAATCTGTAGAAATTAGCAAACAAGTTAATTTATACTAGTTCACGGTCATTCAAGTCATGTCGGTACTGAAATTACATAAGTCCCATCAATAATAACGATGCAGTTCATGGAAGTTTTAACATGATACATGTATAACTAACTATAAGAGATTTTCAGAACAAAGAAGCATTATTTTCCTTAAATGAACTAACTATATCTGTAGATTCAAGAAAAACTAGTTATGGCGTAACATCAGTTATCATGGAATTGCCCATCTATCAGCCATCTCGGCTTCATAGCTTGTCTCAGATGTCTTAATCCACACATGCATACATGTACATGGAGACATAAACAGTTAAAACCTGTCTTAACTCGATATTTTGCTGTTGCATTTACATCACAGATTTTCTACCCTTTTTAGGAACGGGGCCCGTACCCTTCTATTCCAATTGGTAAAATTAGCGTCAAAGCTTGAAATTGGGATTTTTTGCGAGTCGAAAGGAATATTTCAGTACTACCATATTGTGAAAAACACCTCATAACAAGAACTATTACTAATAGTAGGCCAACAAACAATGTTATATGCATCTTAGTGTACTTGCTTGTACTATTTATGAACAAAAAATGTAAAAAAAAAAAAATTATTGGAATCAGTTGGAATTGGGGATTTTTTTTTTTAAATTGGGAAAATACATGCCTATTTACGATTGGGAATGTGGTCGATTTTCGGACTCTGTCGTCGGTCAGAAAAATCCCTGTACATTGCTGTATCCCAATGTACAGTTGTATCAGTCTGGCTTTGAAACACCCACCCAAGGGGTAATTATTGGGGGGGGGTGCACCCTGTTCGAATTTCCAACTACCCCAAAATATGTTCAAATTTCCAACTACCCGCCGCCCCCAATATATATATATATATGCATATGCTTATATATTATATATCATTATACATATATAATATATATATATTAGAATATCTGCCGGGTCGACCATGGTTCGACCCGGTGGAAGAAATATTTTTGATTTTGGGCTTAAAACTCGCCATATCCATGTGTGTTCAGACTATCTGTGGGGTTGAATTCATTATCAGGTGTTATTAGGTGTTTTGTTATGGTGTCTACAGGGTCGACCATGGTTCAACCCGGTGGAAGAAAATTGAGATTTTGGGCTTAAAACACACCATATTCATGTGTTTTCAGTCTATCTGCGGGGTTGAATTCATTATCAATATTTATAGTCATAATTCCAACTGAATCTAGAAACTGAATGATATGCTAAAGTTAGAAAATTCCAACTGCATGCAATATTTGGGATGATTCCAACTGCAGTTAAAAATTGCATGCTATACCAGTTAGAACAACCCGATATTATATCATGATTTCATATATTTGGCAATAATTCCAACTGAATCTAGAACATGAATTATACATACATGTAGTGCCTATACTAGTTAGAAAATTCCAACTGTATACAATTTTTGGCGATAATTCCAACTGCAGTTAGAAATCACACGATATTCTAGTTAGAAAATCACACTAATATCTTAGAGTTAGAAAATTTTGGGCGAAAATTGTGAATAAATGCTGTTTTGAGTTGGAAATTATCGAGGGTTCATAGATTTGCAGTTGGAAAACGAGGCAGTTACAACTATGTGGCAGTATAAAATTTCTAACTATTGTAATTTGGAGTAAAAAAATGTCCAAATGTTCGATTTTTGGCCAATTATTATTATGTTTGTATACATATAACCGTTAACTATTTATAAATGAATTATTTATCGATTATTCAAACTACAAACTCGCACATTTAATGTTAATTAATCTTGTATTGATGCATTTGCCCTATGGTTTGGTTAAATCGGCCTTTCACCCACCAAACCTGCAGACAAAGTGTATAAACTCTGTGTATGACCTTTGTATCGCATGTGAAGTTTCAAGTTGACTTCTTGACAGTGCCATATAGATTCAATTTTACTGTTATTCAGATTCTATTTATAGATTTAATTTTACAGCGCTGTAGATCCAGCCACTCTGTTGAATTAACATATGTAAAAAGCAAGATTTAAAACCTAGAATTCATAAAACACTCACACTTTTTTTTTCTGCAGGCCGATTGTCATTCAGTGGACTGAGTGGACCACAGGCACCAGTTGTTTCTTCGTATCCGGCAGGTATTTTCCGGATACTAGTAGGTGTCCTAGGTGTTGTAGGTGTTTTCTGTGATGCTACCGGTATGTCAGCCTTAGTTTTCGCAATAGGCCCCTCAAGCTCTACTGTTGCCTTGGATATCTCTGAAAATATGAAAATAATCTTATTGCAGACATATTTATCTGATATCTGGTAAGCCATTCGATGGTAGGCAAGTTTTATAAGCATGTGTCGTAGACGCATTATGTAAACTCCCAACGTTCACACATGGTAAACTATTAAGTTGACGACATCAGTATCAATCATTAACAAGTCATATTTCTGACTAAATCCTGAAAATTTTCCCATAGTTAAGGGGTCAATTATTGTGGGCACCACTGTACTGGTACGACAGTACGTACTCCATGCTGGAAGATGTCCGCGTCTTAGATTATAAACATGTGTCATTATTAGATCTACATTATTCTCCCATCAACATCCACATTGCTCCATGTAATATAATTAACACATGTATGATATCAAACCCCAATAAATAGCAATGATCACTACCTTATAAATCAAACTATGCAAAGTTCCAAACTCACCGTTTGATTGAGATTTTATCAGCGCTTTCTGTAGGCTATAAATCTCGCGCTTAAGCTGTTTGTTTTCCTCTCTAAGATCGACCAGTTCACTATCTTTTTTCTCAACCGGTACCTGAAATATATCAAGAAAAATTAGCAAATTAATAGCAGTTAATACATGTACATTCACATGTTATATTTCAGTGGAAAAATCAGTCAATTAAAAACAGTCATAAGTTATTAGTTAATATTCAATTCTGTCGGGAGAACGACTCAAGTTTTGGAAAAGCGAATCAGGCTTTCATCATATTTCAAAGTTAAATTTTATTTGAAAAAATACTCTTTAATATTAAAATCTATTAAACTGAGACATTGTTGTGATCAATCCAAACCAATCAAATAATAAAATATACCTCGTTTTCCATTTAGGGACGGGCAGGCTTTTCATTTTATTTTATTTTTTTATATTACATCATTATATAATTTATATTACGTCATTTTATTTTGCATTCAGAAGTTCTGAACATTAAAAGCCAGGAAAGTACCTTGTCATCTGTTTTACTGGGAGGAGCATTCTTATTTTTCCACGCATCTAGAATCTTTAGTCCTTCGCTTTTATCAGATGTTGTCCTGACTTTTTTGTTTGTGCTGGCCCCTGTCTTAATTTTCTTGTGTTCTGTAACCTGTCAATGAGAATTTAAAAGATATGAAACTGAAGGGTAAAACTGCGTGTCCATGTTAAATATTTCATGGTTACCAAATAATATATTGCATCGGCTCAAATGGGGTGGGGCGTATACAAAAAACATCATATATCAAACATTTTGAGCCCATAAATCGGGGTGGCCGGGCATGTAAAACAAGGGCACCGCTGGAGCGGCGGCTTAATACGCCCGTTGTTTGCGCATAAAAATTGGCATGAAGGAAAACAGAAATCTGAATAGTAGAGTCATAACTTATTATTATAAAATTGTTGTAAACTGAATTTATTCATCAAATAATTCAAACTGGAGTTATTGATGAGAAACCATAACATTGGAATTTGGGGTATTCTAAGTCGAAATCAGGATGTAACCTTAATAAAAATAATCGGACCACGCCCATATTCGAACTTGGTCTGTATTTTAGGATCAGAAACTTACATACAAAATTTGGTTGAGATGATATAACAATTTTGGGTATTCTAAGTCGAAATAAGTATGCAACTTTAATACAAATGATCAGTCTGGGCCAAAATTCGAACTTGACCTGTATAGGCTGTATTTTGATATTATTGAGTCGCATACCAAGTTTGGTTGTGATAAAGTAATCCTTACTCAAGTTATAGATATAAAACCATAAATTTGGGAAATTGTAATTCAAAATCAGGACGTAACTTTAATAAAAATCATCGGTCTGAGCCCATTTTCGAACTTGACTTGTATTTTTGGATGAGAAACACATATGCCAAATTTGGTTGAGATGAAATAAGTGAAACTGGAGTTAACAATCGGAAACCAAAGGGATACGGACAGATGGATGGACGGACACACTAATTACATAATACGACCGTTTTTTCAAATGGGCGTATAAAAAGGCATATGCAGGTTTTGGAATGATTAGACCTTGTTACTGGCTACAACAACCATCAATGCAGCAGCCATTTGCTGCATTATGAATAGAAAAATGCATAAAGGGGCAATTATTTCGAGGGGGAATTATTTCTGAACACATGGCCATGTACGGAATTCTTTGGCGGAGGACTGTGACCCCTGCGTCATATGTAAAAACAGTGACTTATATGATAAGGAAATTATAAAACGGACACACGGTCACCTGTCAATGGGTTAAATATTGTTTTTAATGTACTTCTTGTAATTAATACATTTACATGCATAAATATTTTATATACATACCTGCGTGTCCTCATCTGAGGATTCGTCACGTAGCTTTCTCGTCTTTGTTACTATCCTCACATTGCTCTCGACTCTCTTTATCGCTTCATCCACCTTAATTTTGGGATTTTTTGTCATCATGTTCATGACCTCGATAAGCTTCCTCTTGTCATCTGAATGAAAGTAATTTTATATGGTCAGACAGTGTTAATTCTTATATTTGTCAGACCCCAATGACAATTAGTTTCGCAATAGCATCCTAATTTTAGGAACAATGCATGCTACCCCCAATTATAATGACAAAGGCATATATAATTTGGAACAATTACAGTTTCGATCTACCCACTCAATTGCTCTTGTTTAACATTCTATGTGTATTAGCTGATAATATATTTAGCCACTTTTACATTTACATGTAAGATTTGATGTTTGACATGTTGAACGCGAAAGATTGTTATTTACATTTGTTGATCAAAAGTCATTTATATAAATTTAGGGTGAGCAATTAACACCAACATAATGTTACATAAATAGTGTAATTAATTGTCAATATTAATTGAACATGGTTAGATCACAAAATTGTGAAATGTCATCAGCAGAGTGGTGTTTTCTCAGCCAAGTTATTGCATATTTTTCTGGACTCCAATTTTCGATCGGTGGCCCATTCAACTTTAACCCAGAAACATTCTCAACGAGCAGGCGATTCCTCAAAATAGTACATGTCAAGTTCATTTGGCTGAATCCTCTCTCACATTCAGCTGACGATATTGGAATGACCTGGACACATTTCGGCAAAGATCTTCAGGTACACGTTGGCCATTATTTTCTACGAATGTTTTGTACGCATATACGATAGAACTACCGGCTAAACGAGAACGGCTGCATAGAGATCTGATCTCATCCACTCCGAATCCGTCTTCAATATCAACGGGCCAGTATCCTGGGTGCAACATCTTGATTTCACCAAGAAGATTGTGATACTCGGTGACCTTCCGCTGCCCACACGGAGCAGTTGTAGCGAATGGTCTATCTTGGAGTGCACTTACGAGCTGATTGACAGCTGAAAATTTCGAGTGTAACCCTACGCCCACTTAAGCTCCATTCATATTTTGCAAATCAATCAAGCCTTGGAAGTCACTGTACGGCCTGTCGTTTTTGGCAATGTAATATGCTGATCGAATGACATTTTCCGTTGATAACAGGTGTTTCCTTTGTAGTCTATCTACACTGTTCGTGATAACGTCACGATCCTTTTGGAGAAGGAGGTCAGAAGCATTCTTGTGGGCATCAGAATTGACATGCTTATATATTTTCTTCCTCAGTAATGACAACTCTGACTCACGAAATTTACCATTAGCTTCGATTGAGATTTCTCGCCATTCCTTGCTTAGAACTACACCCTGCGTCTTATTTGGACCAAGATCCTTTACATCTACACACGTTTGGCATCCTAATTTTCCATCCTTGCATATTATCCAAGGGTATATCTCTTTCTTGGATTTCCACATCTCATCTGACCGCAATATTGGTTTCACGAGCACAGTCGTGACAGTGCCATTGTCGATGTCATTGGTGGCGATGAGTTTTGAATTGTACTTATCGTCGTGATTGGCAAAGTTTTCCAGTGGTACCGTTGTCTCCCCGTTCGAACAGCTGTCCACTTCAGTCGATTTATTTGTATTTTGTTTCGTGAAAAACGACGACAAGTTACTCTGACGAGACATTATAATAGTATTGTTGTGAATATGCGGGAAACACCGCTCGTGCCGGTATACGACGTATGTTCGGGATGCTCGTGTTAAGGTATGTTATAGTATACAGTAGTTTATTTCATCTCATGACGGCTATCTATAAACACTCCCAGATTCCGACTTTATCACATCAAACATCAATTAAACTCCAGCATATACTCTGTAGGTACCACCCATTCATTGCAGGAATACGTCATTCATACTCAGCTGTGCAGCACGCTTACCCCAAGTCCAACACATTCCTTCTGCACACACATGTTATCCTATCAGTTATAACTTACACTTGCAAACAACTCGGGTCAATGATGGTCATAATGCTATTGTATATCATTCATTCTATGTCATATACTAGGTTACAATCTCACGGGTACCCACTTATATATCCAAGACATTGAAAAATGATTACAAAGATTAAATGTATAACCGATTACAAAGAATGTGTGGATACATTATAGCTGATTACAATATCAGTTATGTTGTTTATATCTGGTGCTTGACACCAAACGACCGCTTCTGGTATGACTCAAAAGTTCCACTATCAAGGTTTTTATCAGTCTCTTCCGTTCTTATCAGACTCACTTCCTCCGTCGTTGAGAATGGTATTTTTTGAAGATTCTTGCGGTTTCATCTTAGAATTCCTTGGTGTGTTTAACGAATTACACCCGGCTCGCTCCAGTGTTTATCTTTCACGGTGCGTATGCAAACATGATCACCTGAATGTGGTGCCACTCGAGTTAAACTGTTAAAACACTTTCATTGGCACAGACTGTCATAAAAAAATATATATACGCTACGAATATATGACTCACGAGTCACACGATGTAAACAAGTTCGATTTGAACGGGTGCAGAGTATAAAATATTTGTTTCGTTAACTCATTTTCGTCTGAACTGGACAAATTAAATTGGTGGACGGCGTTCCCCCGACGAAAAAGGTGGGGGGACGGCATTCCCCCGCGTTCCCCATGCTGCAATTCATCACTGAACACAGTTATAACCTCAGCCTGGGCAACCTGAGTCACCACACCAAATTAAGTTGAAATCGGTCAAGGGATCTGGGAGAAAAATTGAGACAGACATATCCTGATCTTTTATATATATAGATTAAATGGTGCCAAATGGTCTTGTCATTTTGATTGAGGTGGTACAGGTTCTATTGTTGATTGTTATCTTATATGTGGCACAAAGAAGTCAAGTGGAGTAGCTACAATAATTTTGACATTCACTCAAGTTTAAAAATTTGTTTACCTCTTCAATTGCCAAATCGGGCAAATCAGCTTTCAAAACTGGCACTTCTTCGGTCGTTAAATATTCAGCAACTGTTCCGCAAAATACTGGAAGCCAGGAACTTCCCTTTAACAGCAAGAATTGCCGTCAATTGGCCGAGATGTAGATATTTCTTTGTTTGAATAAACTGAAAATTGTTCCCAAATGATTTCAGGTTTTCAGGGCCTGAAATTAAGCATTACGTGTACATCTGCTTTAAACTACATACCCCGGATTATAGAAGAAAGTCGGGGGTACCAACCTCACTAAATTAATTAAGCCAATATAGCCAGGAAATTACCCATATATAACGTTTTGACATGACTCTTGTAAAAGTAGACATTTGTAAAACTTGCTACATTAGTCGTTTGATGTTCTAAACTTGTTTAAATTGAATTAAATTAAATATATTTTTTTTAAATCATCTAAAATCTATAAATCACATGCATGTTCATTGAATTTCCTCATCGTGTGGTCATATGTTCTGTTTATGCACATTGAGATATTCATTATAAATAGAGAGGTTAAGGTAATAGCAGAGTTAGTTCATAGGGAGATACGCAACTCCGATTCAGCTCCATGTAATTAATTTGCACTCTTAGCGAGAGCAGCTGAGAGGGTCTCTATGTCAGGAGAGACGGCTTTCAATAGAAAACTAATAGGGAATAAACAATGTTTTATCACATAATCTGTCATGTTTGCCCATTGTTTCACAGACAAAAAATCACAGACAAAAAATCACATACATGCTCATGCTAGTGGAGATGAAAACAATTGATACTTACATGTATTTAATTTACAGATGACTAATTTTTAGCAGCTTTCTATACTTGCGGTTTGTTTTTTTCTGTTTAGTGTCGTGATGTTGGAATTTCAATGTTGCATGGATCCTCAGAATGATAAATAGATCCGTGATTCTCTTTCCAACTGAATCACAACATTGGAATTTAACATCACTGGCACCATGCATGGATGCTCTCAGCCTTGCATGTATCTTGCCAAGGTACATTACATTTGGAAAGAGGGTGACAAATATTCCTTCAAGGAGAGTGAATTTCACGAAGGTTTCGTCAGTCGGGATTTTGAGTCCCCCATATTCTCCCCTTGGTTGATTGATGTCGTTCAGAGTAGTGAATATTTTTTTTCTGTCACCATCTGATTGCTTTTTTTTCACAATTAAATTATCTACACAATTGCAGCTTGTGTGGTTTTCAGTTGCTTTAAAGGTGCAATATCCCGCAATGTACATTAATGCATTAGATATCGGTAATGATGCCACAATATCACCGATACCTGTGACAATTTGTGCTGGAGTGTCTTGGGGTACTGGAAAATCCAAATAATTTGGTTGGCTTGATTGTTTGGTACAGATACTTCCGGATGGTAACTAAAATCTTGTCAGCATCATCGATGCAATTTGATGTTTTTGGCGGTTTTAGTGCTGCAGTGACAAAGCATGTCCTGAATGAATTTGCGAAGTGATCAGCCTCTGGATTGTCCCGAAATCCACCAGAAGATCTGATACCTGAAAACAAGTGCTCTAGACAATCCTGATTTAGTCTGTTAGTAAGGAGGTATTTAAGTCCGTCTTTAGAGAGTTGCTTCCAAAGTTCCAACAGACAAGCGATGGTAACTCTTCATCCATTTAGGGAGTGTAGTTCCTTCTTGTTTCCAATTGGTCTCATTTTCTCCACCCAGATCTTGCACTCTTTTAAAAATTGTTCGTGGAGCGACCCATTCTGCAATGCTGCTCGATGGGGTTTGAGTGTGCTTTTCATTTGCTTTGAGTTGAAGCAATCGAAAAGCATATCAAATTTTTTAATGAAACTGGCTGTTGGTTTTGCCGTTTCTGGTAGAGCACCAAGAGAAATATAGGTGTATAATGCAGCAGAAACAGTTCGACTCAGCATCTGTGTTGCTAAATACACCCTCATTTTGGAAAAGTTAGTCAGTGCCATATGTTTTGTACCGATTTTGGGACACAAACGAATTTGTTATTTTGAATCCCGATCGTAAAATTCTCGCACATATGACCATTTGATTATATCATTGTCAATCTTGAAATCATATTTCATGATATTATTTCTGGTGCATTTGATTAGATGAGGTGGATCGAACATGCCAAATATTTTGCTTCCATCTTTTTCAAAGAATGGCTTCTCACTGCATATTCCAAGGTTTTTGAATAATGCTCGGGTTTCCTGATCCTAACCCTTACATTTTCGCAGTGTACTTACAGTGTACTTACAGTGTACTTGCAGTGTAGAGAGATAGTGTAGGAAATGGCAGTGTGCTTACATTGTACATGCAGTGTACTTACAGTGTACCCGAGGTGTACTTGCAGTGTGTTTCAAATATTTAAATGAGCTATGGGAGTGTACCTACAGTGTACCTACAGTGTAGATGCAGTGTAGAGAGTGGCAGTATGTCTGCAGTGTACTTACAGTGTGGGGGTGGCAGTGTATTTGCAGTGTGCTTACAGTGTAGTTGCAGTGTAGATACTGGCAGTGTATATGCAGTGTAGTTATATGGGTGGGGGAGTAGTGAAGATGTAGATACTTTGAACCATTCATATAAATTTTATTTTTGAATCAATATTGCAACAAGATAATCATCAACAATACATTTTATCAGAATAGGGAAGACTCTAAGTACTAATTCAAGAAAACATTTGAGGGCAAATTGAGGCTTCATCTTTTCAATTGTTGTCTGTGTATGTCTGTGCAAGACATTTTGTGATAAAAATTTGCAAAGATGTAGTACAAGTCTTCTCATACTAAAACCAGCTACCTTACTCGTATTTAAATTCATGCAGTACTATTTTCCGCGCACCCGTCGGTGCGCAAATTTAAACTGAGCGAAAAATAGTATGACTCCTAAGTTTATACCAACCAGGGTTGGTGTGATTACATGCCAATGTAAACGATTACGATTACAATTACTTTTGATTTACATGATTACGATTACTGATTACATTTTTATACGCCCTTTTTGAAAAAAGGTCGTATTATGTTATCAGTCTGTCCGTCCGTCTGTCCGTCCGTTAACATTTTTGGTTTCCGATCGATAACTCCAGTTTGGATTATTTGATCTGAAACAAAGTTGGTATGTGTATTTCCCAGCTAAAGATACAGGCCAAGTTCGAATATAGGTTCCGTCCAAATATTTTTACATGAGTTACGGCCCTTTTTCGACGTAGAATTTGACCGTCATTTAACATTTTTGGTTTCCGACCGATAACTCCAGTTTGGTTTATTTGATCTGAACCAAAGTTGGTATGTGTATTTCCCAGCTAAAGATACAGGCCAAGTTCGAATATGGGTTCCGTCCAATTATTTTTACATGAGTTACAGCCCTTTTTCGACTTATAATTTGACTAATTTCATAACATTTTGGTTTCCGACCGATAACTCCAGTCTTGATTATTTGAGCTGAACCAAAGCTGGTATGTGTATTTCCCAGCTAAAACTACAGACCAAGTTTGAATATAGGTTCTGTCTAATTATTTTTACATGAGTTACGGCCCTTTTTCAACTTAGAATTTGACTAATTTCATAACATTTTGGTTTCCGACCGATAACTCCAGTCTTGATTATTTGAGCTGAACCAAAGCTGGTATGTGTATTTCCCAGCTAAAACTACAGACCAAGTTTGAATATAGGTTCTGTCTAATTATTTTTACATGAGTTATGGCCATTTTTTCGACTTAGAATTTGACCACATTTTGGCATTGAAATTAGGGGTATATCAGATTTTCTTCAAATGTAAGCTCAAAGTATTATCTTATTTTGCGATAGTACAATTCGAAATGGCTAAAGGGCGTATTTTGCCACGCCCTAGCGATGCTCTTGTTTTCAATGTAATCGATTACGATTACAATTACTTTCCAACCATTTTGATCGCATAGGAATAAATAATTAAATAATTCAAATTAACACATCAAATTTGATTGAATAAAGACATCACTGCATTACATGGAAAATAGAAACGACTGAAACAATAGAAAGAAGCAAGCAATAAACATATAAACTTTTTTTATATTTACATGTATTGGAAAGGTTTCAACATGAAGTTATGCACCAACTGTATTTATTTATGTAAATATATTTTAGTATATTTTTAATTTTCTTACATGGATTTAAACTAGCGCATAATATTTATGAAAATATCACCAGAAACATTTATAAATTATTTTCATGTTCTGTTAGACTCAATACCCAACACAATGAAGATAACACTAAGATTTTTTTGATGATCATCCGTTGTTAATCCTGATGAGGATTAAATGCGGCTTAACTCAATGAGTGCAGTAAATGACAAACCAGCTAATTAGGTCTACCTGTACATCACACCTGCTTTGTTCAGTTAATTAGCCATATTGTACCAGTGTGACTCTACAGCCATTGTCTGCAGCAGTCCGAATTCAATTTAATCCTAGCCTATTTATTCATATTAGAACATTTCATTGTCTGTATCACAAGTTTATTGCCATTCATGCTGTATTCAACATTTTTGTGTTATCTGTGTCCACTGCCAGAATGTACATGTACACACTGTACCCAGGCCTGGCCTTTTAAGGCGGGCGATCGCCCTCGCCCGCCTCCGCCCGCCTGAAATTAAAATAAGGAGGGCGCCTATCGCCCTCCTCGCGTAAGTATAAAAAAAAAAAAAAATTAAAAATTAAAAATTTCAGTGTTGGTATCTTTTAATAAGTATATAAATATTATGGTTTACATATGCATATACATATATGCCTATACAGCAGAGTGCTCTACCTATCATTAGCTTATGTCAGCTTCCGGTGGGTAAGACATGGTACCTCTAATTGTGGACTCTTCTGCTATAGGGCATCCCCCCCTTTACTCACATAATGTGGGTCACACAAAACTACATTTTTTCCCTCAAGAAACACTGAACAAAATCCACAAATATATGCCAGAATCGCTCTCAGGGACACTACATATTAAAAATTTCCCGGGGGAAGAACCCCGGACCCCCCTAATCATGAGAGGGGGACACCCCCTCTCAAACTCACCCCCGCTCGCCTCTGCGAGACTCGGATGATGCTTCGCATCATATGGTCAGATAAAATAGCCCTCCTGGGATATATTAAGGAGGGCGATCATTGCCCTCCTTCCAATTTCAAAGGGCCAGGCCTGTGTACCACTGACATAACAAATGACAAAATTGTACTAACTTTCTAATATGTTGTTTGTATCGTTGCACACTCCACAGTACCAAAGTATGAGACTATGAGTATACAATAGCCATCCATATTGATATTTTGGTCAAAGTAATCAAAATGTAATCATGATTACAGGTACATTTGAAAGTAAAATCAAGAAATGTCATGATTACTGATTACAGATGATTACTCCAAATTTTGTAATTGATTACTTTGATTACGATTACTGATTACGATTACCCCAACCCTGATACCAACCACAGAGAAACAAGAAGGCTATATGTTGATGAGTATATGTATTATATAGTGCATAGATTACGGAAGGTTGGACCGAATATTAGGCTTCCAGGACTATCATTTACATGCGGGCAACCAACATCAAAACCATCACTGATATGTATGATATTATTGATATAATTATACACAGGGTTTCCGCTAGGTTTGGGGGAACGGGTCCTGTATCCGCCGAGGGGAAAATGCAGACAATGCTTTCAATGTCGTGGAAACACTCCTTTGGTTGTATTGGCCAATAGAAGAAACATAGTAGAATTGCTGATCGTTTTGCATCCATTTTCTACCTAAATTACTATGCTATCAACCGCAATAACTTTAAAACATAGAAAATATATTAGATAAAATTTAATTGCTGTATACGGAAACATGCCCGTTGAAGTTAAAAGACCACTATTCAAGACTCAGGAGAAATTTTGGATGCAAAAACATACGGAATATAACATGATTAAATTATCGGCGGTCATTTTTCGTAACCTAACCACAGCAACGTAACCAGCGGACTCCAAAGCATGTGTTCTAGCGATGTTGGTGTTAGTGTTAGATCGGTCCGAGTACACGTGTATTCTCACTAGAAATCAAATAAAGTGGTCAACTATTTAAATTTCTTAGTAATTTCCCAACGAAATTGAGAAGTAAACATCTTTATACCTGTATACATTTGTAATATGTCCTGTGGTTTGACAGAAGGGGAAAACTTGGCAGGGGGAATGGGGCCCAAAAAGGGATCCCCTGCCACTATAGCGGAAACCCTGGTATACAGCAAGAAATCATGGTATCATTATTGCTGTTGAAATAAGAAATACACATATTGCTGACTGAAGATGCCCGAAAGCAAATCCCCCTATTCACAATGCTAGCACTACCCCGTGCACGAATATTCTGAGTTAATCATGTCAAGTTTTGATTTTTTTCATTCTGATGTAAATTGAGGTTTTACTTCTTTCGAGTTCATTTCAATTATGTTTATAACTATTTCATTATAAGTATAAATATGTGGAAAGTATGAACAGCCCTCTTCACAAGACATCAATGATGCAGTTAGAATGAACCAATACAAAAATATTTTTTAAACACACCAAGCTAGGGTTGGAAAACAGGGAGAAGTGACTTCTCCCTCTGGAGATTTTAGAGAGACTTCAGACCAAAATAGGGAGAAGTGGACAAAATGACCCGACGGTACAAAGTAGCGACTAACGCGCATCTGGTAACTCATCATAAACTCCATTACAAAGCACATTTTGCCATTTTCAAAAGCACTCAAAATAATTAGAAAATCCGGATACGGTACACGACATAAAATTTATAATTAACAAGAGCACACCGTTGGAGCGTGGCATAATACGTCTGTTTCTTGGGTAGAGTGGGGCAAGGTTTAATTCATTTGTTTGAAACCTTTGACTTAAGACGAAATAATAACAAAAATAAAACACAATAACTTCAAGTGTGGTATTTTTGACTGAAAAATTCACATTCCAAATTTTTTTATCAATCAGGACTGGAAACTGCAAATCAGATAAAATCTAGTCGAAAAAGGGGCATAACTCAGTCAAAACCATGCGGACAAATTCATTCGAACTTGATCTGTATTTTGGTGTTGTAAACTAACATACCAAATTTGGTTCAGTTCACTCGATTCAATCTAAAGTTATCATCTGGAAACCAAAAACGGACGGACAACCCATTTATATAATACGACCGTTTTTTATATTTACCCATACCATAGTATGGTAAACATAGTGTCGTTGTCCAGATTGACCACTCATCGTTCGTCCGTCCGTCCGTCTGTCTGTAGACACTTTACGCATGGTGCGATAACTCGAACAATTTCTATCCGACCTGAACCAAATTTTGTATATGGGTTTCTCAGCCCAAAATACAGATCGAGTTCAAAGATGGGTTTGATCCGAGTTTTTTATACGGAGTTATGGCCCTTTTTAGCTCAACTTTACTTTGTAAAGTTTGAGCTATTGCCATGGCTTGGTATCCGTCGTGCGTGTGTGTGCGTGATTTGTCAACAATTTCCTTTAGCACGGGCTACAGTTCGTACCTTTGGTCCAATTATTATGAAATTTGTCATGGATGTTGACATTGACATGTAGATGGGAACGAGTCATTTTGGGGTCATTCGGAAAAAAAAACATGGCCGCCAGCAGCCATCTTGGATTTTACTCTTTCTATGACTAAATCCTTTAGCACGGGCTACAGGTCGTACCTTTAGTCTGATCATCATAAAATTTGTCATAGCTGTTGAATTTGGAATGTAGATGGGAACGAGTCATTTTGGGGTCACTCGGAAAAAAAACATGGCTGCCAGCGGCCATCTTGGATTTCAAAATTCAATCCATTAGCACGGGCTACAGGTCGTACTGTTCATCTGATCATCATGACATTTGGCGTGGGTGTTAATATTGACTTGTAGATGGGAACGAGTAATTTTGGGGTAATTCGGCCAAAAACCATGGCCGCCGGCAGCCATCTTAGATTTTACTCTTTGTATGACTAAATCCTTTAGCATGGGCTACAGGTCGTACCTTTAGTCTGATCATCATAAAATTTGTCATGGCTGTTGAAATTTACATGTAGATGGAAACGAGTCATTTTGGGGTTATTCGGCATTAAAACATGGCTGCCAGCAGCCATTTTGGATTCTACTCTTTGCATGACTAAAGCTATCAAATGTTTTTGAATTGTTGGAAAACATAGCCGCCAGCAACCATCTTAGATTTTACTTATATACATGTATATATATATCTCTTCATGTTGATAAACTAGTATTAGACATTCAACTTCCACATTCCTAATCACTCCATCGACAGTAACACATTAAATTATTCCCTTTCCAAGTTGAGCTACAGTGTCATTGACACTTTCATTTGATTTCGAATTCATGCATGCTGTCATAACTCAAACAATTTTCATCTGATCGGAACCAAATTTGGTATGCGAGTTTGTCAGCCCAAAATACAGATCGAGTTCGAATATGGGTTTGATCCGATATTTTTTATTGGAGTTATGGCCCTTTGACATAGAATTCATGCATGCTTCGCTAAATCAACCATTTTTCAACTGATAGGACTCAAATTTAGTATGTGAGTTTCTCTACTCAAAATACAGATCGAGTTTGAATATGGGTTAGAACTGACATTTTATACAAGAGTTATGGCCCTTTTTCAACTAAGAATTGAACAGATAACCATAGCAGCCTACAGCTAATTGATTATCAGTGGTATCACTTTAGCTCTGTGAGAGACAAACAGTAAATCTGTATATTAAATTGATAATTATAGTTATTTTTAGCCATCAGTGTGAAGCAGAACCAGATAGACTTTTATAGGACGTTGCACCTCTATGTACCAGTAATTAATTTGCACTCTTAGTCTGGATTTCTGAGAGGTCTCTATGCCAGGAAAGATGGGAATAAATTGTGTTTTATCACATATTTTGTCATGTTTGTCCAGTGTTTCAGACAAAAAAATCAAATGCATGCCCATGCTAGTGGAGATGGGAAAATTGACACTTACCGGTAAGTACCCACAAAAGACTAATTTTTATGTTTACCCATATCATAGTATGGAAGTCAACATCCAGATTGACCAATTACTGTCATTAGTCCATCCGTCTGTTTGTCTGTAGACACTTTACACATGGTGCGATAACTCGAACATTTTCTATTGGATCGGAACCAAATTTTGTATATGAATTTCTCAGCACAAAAGACAGATCGAGTTTGAATATGTGTTTGAGCAGACTATTTTTAACTGTTGTATGGCCCTTTTTCGAAGAAAAAAAATTCACTCTTAAAATTTTGTTTTAGTTTGAATTCCTTGCCTATTTAACATAAGCCTGTGATTTGTTGATATCTCTGCTGTATAATTGATACTAATCGGTCAGCAGTGAGGTGTTTATCTTGATGGCTGTTATATTGGAATCTCTTGACCAAGTATTGCATGTCCAAGTCACCTCGATACTAAATTCCATTGAACAAAATGTTGCTATACAACACACTTTGGGCAATTATATACTATAGTTCAGTCGTTAGCATTATTTTTGGATAATTAATCGATTCTGATAACTATAGTGACCTTTGATAAAATGTTGTTGTTGTTGGAATCTGTTGAGATGGGGACCCTCTGATCGGCAATTGAGTACCTTTAACCGGGTCTCATATTCTACGGTACATGTATATAATAACTTTTATGCATTTGATATTCATACTTGACAAGTAGTAACAACACTCGCACCACCTGTATATATTAAGTGGTTCCAGGAGTAATTCGTCGAATATTAATAACCACTCGCCTCACCGTTTCGGCGAATTACCTCAGGAACAACTTTATACAGGTGGTCGATATATTTCGAACAAGTGTCTGGTGTTAATGTTCTCCAGAATGATTTGATTGCACGCTGAAGTTCTTTTTTGTTCTTCGGCTGTGACTTCTTCCTTAAATGATCTTTCATCCTGGCCCAAATCATCTCCACTGGGTTGAGATCGGGCGATTCTGGCGGCGATACCCAGTGGTTGATTCCGGCCGATCTCATATACAACTTTGTCGATATCGACACGTGCTTTGGGTCGTTGTCCTGGTACAGTCTGTGCGAGTCAGGATAATGACGGCGCACGAATGGCAGAAGTTGTCTCTGTAAAACAAGTTGGAAGAAGGCACTGTTCAGGCGTCCTGAGAATAGAGCCACGTTTGTTGAACCCCGTCGAGAGATCCCTGCCCACACATGCACAGAATAGGGATGCTTCGGCTTTCCCACCAGCGGAATAGGCTGCCCTTTCTCTCTATACATTTTCGGCGTAGATACATCCAGCTGCACGGTGCACTCGTCTGTGAATATCACGTCGTCAAATGTCTCGCCAGTCATGGTACACTCTCTGGCAAAATGGTACCTCTTCGTCCGGTTGACGAATCGCACCACTTGACAATACTTGGTCCTCTTGTGGTGAAATTTCATAAACACCCGCTCACAACAAATGGTCTGCCTCGATGCCGCTATACCATGTTCAAGGAGGAGTTGAGATAGACGTGCGGCAGACGATTTGGGTTTTCTCCTCATCTGCGCCTGTATGATTCGACGACTGAGCGTTCCCAACTTGCTTGTCCGCCCTGGTCGATGAGTATCGTACAGTTTGTTGGATTGAAGGAATCTCTTCCAAGTCAATCGTATCGTCTTCGCCGTCGTGTCATACCTACAAAAAAAAAATGAAAATGAGAACACGATCGAAAAATAATAAATTTTAGCTGATATAAACTGGGCAGCATCGAAACGGATCCAATGTTAACAGGGGCAGCATCGCAACGGATCCAATGTTTTCGAAAAAGGAAAAATAGATTGTTCTTCAAAGAATGTAAAACCCTCAAAACTTATAAGAAAGCGATTACGCATGCTATGAAAATCAATATCAGAATATCTAGAACTGTCCATGTCCACATATATACATATACATGTATATGTTATGAAGAATAAAATATAGCAATTAAAATTAACACTCCCGCCCCATTTTTCTGAAAATGTTTGATGTAAATCTAGAAATTTATTTATATTGGTCTCATAGGACGGCTTACTATTTGTCTGAATAATTTGCAAATCTATATAAACAACATCCTTGCAATTAATACTGACAAAAGTAAATGCGTTATAATTTCAGTGATAATGCTTCATTGAGAAAAGCGCAAAATGAAGTAAGCAGCAAGGGCATGAAGGCAATCTATTCGCTTGTTATATCAAAACAACACGATATATTCTCAATTAATTTGTGGATAAAACTGTATGATAAACTTATTAAACCCACTATGTATTCACTATACGGTTAAGGTTGGAAAATTTCTAACTGATGGTCAGGAAAATATATTATTGTTTCGTAATCAAAACATTTGTGAATTTTTCAACTACTATAGTGTCAGGTTAGATCATGCCATGAATCTCTGCTCTTGCTAACACCCGTAGAGATCATATTAGGAACAGATAATCATTAAGAAATATATGCCCCGTCTTATTTTTTCGACTTTATAAGGTTCCCTGTCAAAACTTCAAAAAGTTCCCAGGTTTTGTACAGGTGGAATATGATCTCTATACGGGAGTTAGCAAGAGCAGATATTCATGGCATGATCTAGTAACGGTTGAAAATTGTGACAAAAGTGGAGGAGACACTCGCATCCTGTTTATTGATTTAGCCCCTTAAGTGGCAACATGTGCATGCATTACATATGTTCTATGAAGCTTATAGATAAATGTCCCAAAAATGTATATTCTTGTCAAACTCCTCAAACGAATCACATCAGAAATTCAGAATTTATTCAACCACGGAAAATACATAAACAATTGACGTTCCAATGAAATTTGATGTGAAACATTCCGGTATGGTGATCAAATAGAAATGGAGAATAAACTTGTTCAAAGTAGTATTTTTTACAAATAGAGTATATAAATTGGCAACACACACCACCATTCTTAAATCTGAATTAAATGCAGTGACTCTCGATGGCGGAAACGTTTTCGTTTGTTTATCACCGAAAGATGCGTCCCGAACAGAGTAGTAAATATTTACAATTGAGCGTATATAGTTCTGACAATGTTTGCTATGGAGTGGTAAGGTCGATTTGCTTCAAATTTCGGCGATGTTAGTAGAACGTTAATTTCTCCAGTTGGCATAGCGCCCGAATAATAACTTATCGGTGTCATGCACCCGAACAAGTACATAATATGTCTTTAATTATTACATAGTCGGGCAGCATGTAAAAACAAAATACTAAAAATATCAACCAAACAAATCGTTATCTTATTTGAAAAAGTATTCGATTATTCGAAACTATATAATATGCCATGTATATGCGTGGCACATTTATCTGAGCTTCGTTAAGCGTATACATGTCACTGCGCGGATTATAGTCTGTCGTGAATTACACGGAAACCGTTCACTCTATAGCATTGTCGGATACCCGTTTAGGTTCGTACATTCCAAGATGGCGGCCCCAAGTAAACTAGATGAACGGTAATTGTATATATTGTCTCCAAGCATCAATTAACGACATCTTTCGGTGATACACCTTTAAACACTTGTGTAGGAATGTGTATGCCCAACACTTTCGTAGCATGCGTTTCGCACGACAGGCATGTGAATTGTGAATTGTTTGGTCATCTTCTTCCAAGTGCTCTGCTCCAGAGACGCATCAACCGAATACAGTCTGAACAAATTCTCCTTGATGAAGTCTGTCTTATTGTTGTTAAGCTGTTGGCGTCCTTGTGCACCGGTGACGTTTCTGTTGAAGGTTTCGCCAACAGCGAATATCTTCAGGAATAGCTTTCGTACGAAAACACTTTGGTTCCGGCTCCCGCTCTGCCTGAACAGTCGCTGGACTGTGTCGGTTTCTATGTAACCGGGTGGATAGTCAGTCAAATTAGCGGCGACACTCGTCATGTTGTCAGCTGTTTTCTCTGTAATTTTTGTGGGCACTAAGTGGGATCAATAGCAATCTTTTGTCGGTGATCTGTCGAACGGCTGTTGTTGTTGTTGTTGTTGTTGTTGTGGTTGTTGCTGCTGCTGGTGCGGTTGTTGATTGTGGTGGTACGGGCTGATTCTCTATTTGGCTTAGTTTGGTTTCGCACACAACCACACGTCTTTCTAGATCCGCATACTTGTTTTTCCACACTCTTAGTTCATGTCGCAGTTCGTCTCGAGAGAGATTGTCATCGATGTCGAAATCGAAAACGGAAGTCTGGGGCTGGCTGTCAGAAGAAGGCTGGTTGTGGGGGTCCGGTGAACTCTGGTTCGCAAAGATGTCGGATGAGTTGTCCAATATATCTGGTTGTCGGCTGTCAGGTGAAAGAAGATTGTAGTACGAAGGCTGGTGGTCAGGTGAAGTCGAAGGTGATGCAAATGTGATGTCAGGTGAAGTCGGCCGGCTGTCCGGTGAAAGCTGCTCGTTGATGTTGGCAGGTAAACTCGATCGGTTGTCGGGTGATAGCTGCTCGTAGATGTTGCCAGGTGAAGTCGGTCGGTTGTCGGGTAATAGCTGCTCGTAGATTTTGCCAGGTGACGTCGGTCGGTTGTCGGGTGATAGCTGCTCGTAGATGTTGCCAGGTGAAGTCGGTCGGTTGTCGGGTGATAGCTGCTCGTAGGTGTTGTCAGGTGAATTCGGTCGGTTGTCGGGTGCAGGCGGATTGTCTGATAAGAGCTGCTTGTCAGGCGAAGAGGTATCGTTCTCAGCGGTCGCGTTGAGCTGTTTGATCTGTGCTTCCATATATATCTCAGCATCACACCGTGGGCCGCTATACAGCATAACAGCTTCATCGATGTCCTTGGGAGACCAGCGCACCTAAAAGTAGTATTAAAGTTTTTAAAAGCTGAAATGCTAACCATATTTAAAAAATTACATTCAGTGAATACATAAACGAAAAGCTTCCAATTAATTAATAGCTGCGCTTGATCCCCTCCCATGGCGTCTGACGTACGAAGAATAGGAAAGACGAGCATTATTATTATTATTACTATTATTATTACGCAACATTTCAACTCAATTATTGAAAACTCCCCACCACTTCCTCATCTACATATATACCGCCATCTCTATCTCTTTCCCTGCTTCCAACGACAGCAACATTATTATATAATTATGATATTTTGATTCCTTCCCATCCGACCTCCCCTCTACACTTAATGAAGAGCGAGCGCGAAACAAAAGGGGGCAAACTTAATAAAAGCCCTTGGGCTTGTTGTTTAACCCCCTTTCCAATCAATCGAGTATTTATATTATTCTGTCTTATACTGTAAAATGTTTGTTAAATGTTTAAACATGTTATTATTTTGATTGGAGTAAAATATGTTTACAATAAAAGCTTCCAGATAAAAATGCTTTGAAACTATTTGCCTTCAGATTCATTTATATACATATACTGCAAACTTGATCAACATTTTTTCACAATCAGGTATGGTCAACCATAGTGGGATCATTAGTCATTTAATGTGCATGCGTGAGTCGGTAGAATAATGCCGGTTCGGTCGACATGTTTAATACATCTGTCCAAACTCTACATTATATATATTGAGTGTTTCTTGGAAATATAAATTTATGATTTATATCTAGTCTCAGTAGTCTGATCTGTATACGGAGCAACAGAAGTTGTATAAAGGGATCAACAGTGCATAGTGATCTTATGCGATGGAAATTATTGGTAAGACTGCATCTGAGGTTTGAAAATATGAGTTTCACCGGTAGTTTTATATAATACTATGCAAATCGAGCAATTGTGATCACTATATATATATCAAATATTTGAAATCACCCGAAACTATTCCAGAAACATAAAATAGAGCTTAGAAAGCCATTATTATAAAGAGACTCACCAGATAAGTTTTGTTGACGGTTGGGAATGATTCATCGGTGAGGATCTTTGCTACTGGGACGACCATGTAGGTTTTGTCGCGGTGAAAACGGACAACGTAGTACGGCGGTGGATGAGTATTTCTTCTGAGACTCATGATGTTGATGTTTTTGGATAATATGCAGATGCTAAATAACCGAACGTATATCAAATAGGAGTTAGATGATGAATAACCGAAGTCTCCAGCTTCAGTTATATAGGAAACTTGTGCCATCTTGTGAAAAACACTGAATACAAAAGGACGAGCTGCCAAACAGATGGTTCCCATTGTTTCTCCTGGATTATGTTTATGTAGGCTAGTTCAGAGTAATTCGCACACCTGTTAATTAATTCGCACACCTACTGATTGATTTGTGGGATTTCGGCAATTAGAAAGCCGCGAATGGCTTATGCACACATACATGTAGGCACATTCTATATGGCACCGAGACACGCCAATATTTGTGAAATCATATGTACCATTGTTACACATATGGAAATGAACTTCACGACAAGTGTATAAATTGTGACATTAGAACTAGAAACACTCTAGCTGCGGGTGGAGCGAACAAGTCAGATTTCATTTGGCTTAATTAGTTCCTCGTTTGCTAGAGCGTTAACACGAGTGAGTTGTGCGGTCGCGACTTCGGTTGTAACTGCCCTCGTGATAACGCCAGACTGAGATGGTTTTGGATTAGGCTCAGGACGGATTATGGAGCTAATCCCTGACGCCGCGTTGGCTGCTATACAGAGAAGCCGGTTAGTTGACGCTGTTAGTTGGTCTCTCCAAGCTAACAGGGGCTCTCTGGTTCTCTGTGTAGAATTCCGGACAGAAGAAGCTGGCACCCAGAAGTCTTCTGCTGCGAACAGGAACGCCAAGACCCGCTGTACAATGAAGAAGGGGCCTCCCAAAAGAAAGACACCCTCACAGAAGAGAAGGGACGCTGCCAGACGGGCTAAATGGAAGAAGCAGAAGGGGGAGACTGTAGATCGGCCAGTTGCCCCTCCCCGTGTGGCTCAGCCGTCCAACGTCATAGCCGGCGGGTCGAAGTTGCATGGAGACTGACGACATAGTACCAGCTAGCAGGGATTCCGTGGATCTGCCGGAGGTCCCTGCTGTCGTCGTCGAGGCTAGCGGAGACAGGGACGTGGATACCACCCCAGATGTTCCTGCCGCCAGCTTCGACGTGGAACTGGACAGTTCTACACCTCGGACACCGGATTACCAACACATCCCGGTGTCCCCCAGCTCCACCAGCACCAATAACAACACCAGTGCAGCCACCACCATGTCTACGGAGGAAATCATTGCTGACTCCAAAAGAAGGACCGATATAGTGGAGAAAGAATGGCAATACAAACAACAACAGCAAAAACAATTTGATATCCAACAAGAAAAAATAGAACTCCTCTTACAACAACAACAGAATTCTCCACCTTCTTCAACTGAGAAACCAAACTCGAAGAAAAAGCGGAAAAAGAAACGATAAAGTCAAACATCATAAAATGCTTCTTTTTTTTCTTTTCTTTTTTTCTTCTTTTTTGCTTTTTTTTTATTCATTCATCTCAATAAAGGCATTAAAATGAGGGGTTAAGGAGAGGTGCCTCTCGGCCCTTTCGAGAATCCCGGGCCAGCCACCCAAACTACTATCTCTCCTCTCTCCGAAACACTATCTCCCGAAACATATATAGCGTCGTTGAGTGTCTCGTGCAAACCTGGTTTCATTTTAATTGAATAAATATGACTAGTAATACTGAAGGTATGTACACATGCACCTATTGTCTAACACGCTATATTTATAAATACAACGTGTGGTAGTATATTGGCGAACCTTGCCATTATCAATTTTTATTAACATTAGAAATGTGAATGTTGACAACACGTGTGTCTCATGCACCCGATCATTACAATGTTAAAACCTACCACGAAATAGTTATAAAAATTGGGCTCTGTCAGCGCTAACAATATCTGACATTTCTAAACTGAAATTTCATTTCATAATCTAACACAATGCGTTTGTAAGTATAGTCGTGTCATATTAAATTTGAAACAGACACAAATACCCTTTCCACCACTTTCTAAATATCAGATTGGACATTTCTCCACCCGGAGGTTTACCAACAGTCACGCTGTATTGTATTATGTGTGCTATCCGTTAAATATTCTGTATTCTCGCCAAAAAACATGACATAGCATATACATGTTTACAATTTACAATTATAAATGTGATGTACCAAATGAGCCACAAATAATGGACTGAACCACAATTAAGCTCTCTACGTATGTAAAGTTATTATTTATTTTATTTTTTCCAACCAATGATCTTCTATTCCAAACATGTAAAAAGTCAAGATAGAACTTGTTTGTGGGCGCGGACAGAACTGGATATTTATTGATAGCGAATTGACTACACAATTAAAATCAATCTAACTGATAGAGTAGCTAAATATTATAGTAACTAAATATAGTAAATAAAAAAGATCTCTCCTTAAGATTTATTTGTCAACCTCGTTTGGGCCAATGTGGGTCGTTTATAACATATGGATTGGAGAGACAGGCGAAGAATGCTCCGGTGTGTAGTAATCAGTGCTTGGAAATGTCGGGATATCAGAGTTTTATTTTTATTATAATATATCTGCATTGTACCAGAGGGTTCATTTTTATGTTTACCCATACCATAGTATGGTAAACATAGTGTCGTTGCCCGGATTGACCACTCGTCGTTCGTCCGTCTGTCTGTCTGTCCGTAGACACTTTACGAGTAATGCGATAACTCAAACATTTTCTATCCGATCGAAACAAAATTTTGTATATGGGTTTCTCAGCCCAAAATACAGATCGAGTTAGAATTTGGGTTTGATCCGAGATTTTGTTACAGAGTTATGGCCCTTTTTCAACTTAGAATTCACGCATTCTGCCATAACTCAAACATATTTGGTATGTGAGTTACACAGCCCAAAATACAGATCGTGTTCGAATATGGGTTTGATCCGATTTATTTTAAAGGAGTTATGACCCGTTTTATTATTATTATTTATTTTTTTTAATTTATTTTTAACTTTTATAATAATAATAAAAAAAATGTCATTGACATTGTCATTTGTTTTCATTTAGATATTGATGATTATGATAAAAAGATTTCCAATGTGTCCCTTTAATTTTTTTAAATAAGTTAAAACTAACACCATTATAACTCTGCCAAGGGTACCCCGAATCACCACACCAAATTTGATTAAATCGGTCCAAATTCTTGTGTTATGTACTGGTAAATCTGTTTGGAGCAACATTAAATCCAATTCACCAATTGCCTTTGGACTACTTAGCTATTGATAAGGCTATATTATTTTCTGATGTGTCTTATGCCAATGTGCAAATAATCTGATACATAAGGCTATGGCATCTAATTTAAAATAAAGATTCAACAATAAACATCACATGATATTAACAGTAGACTTGGACATCTGTGCTGCAGAGTTATATCTTCAGATGGTCTGATATCATAATTGTTATTGGTTTAATAGAGAGGTCAGTGTTCAACATAAACAATTCCTGCGATATTTTGACAGCTCTGCTATATAATTGATATCAATGGGTCAGTGGTGAGGTTGCTTATCTGTATACTAGGACACATTATTATTGTAAACTTAAATTGGACTCTCTTAACCCAAGTATTCCATGTCCAGGTCACACCTACACATTTAACCCATGGGCTTGCTGGCTGTGGCGGTTTAGCATTACAGATCCTGTACCAGTGCATTCTCTTATATAAATGCCAGCGACCCATAAATTCCAATAACTTGTGTTATGTACATTTGTCTATAATAGTACATAACAGTATACTCTATAATTCAACACCAAAACTCTCATTTATCCGATCATATTAAATTTTTATCGCCAAGGGATGGGTTAACATCTGCCGATCGTGATCGGCCTCTCGTTATAGAATCGAAATTGTTGTTATCATATATTGATGCCTAATAATGCTACATTTATATGTTATTTCATCCTCAGTTGTACGATCGGTGCGCGAAAAACACATCGAATTGGATAGGAGAGTGTCTGCCTTGGAGACAGGAATTGAGCGCCTGACTGATACTTCACCAACACCAACGACTGAAGTTTCTCCTGCAACAGCATCGGCCATCTTGACTACGACCTCCGCTAACAAAAAACCACGTCAACGGAAGCCAACAGTCCTCATTCCAATGACAGATAGGCGAATATTGGATGTTCCAATTGGGCATTTCCCGCCACTAATATCTGCAACCAACATATGTCATGTGATAGACACGGCGCCGACAGCATATGCTATCCCGCTTCGCGACGATACCATCAGGGTGTTGCATGACGAATGCAACGGTCATGCGGGAACATTTTTGCGGCGAGTAGTTGGCCACATTTTTACAACAGGCGAAGCTATACACAGGAATGTTCGTGGAAAGCAGGGTAAGAAGCGATTGGACAGCACCAAGATCAGTTATATAAAAGACCTGCATGTGCGATTTTTCGGCGGATCAAAGACAGCTGCAGAGCTTTGGAGCGACGGAATCAAAGTCATCGACCAGTTTCTCCGAAACACATTCCACCGTAAACTATTTAGAGTGTTTGACTTCTCGTCGCTAGTTAATCTTGAAGAATAACTTCGCAGACACAACTCGTAATAATCATTTAATATGAAACATATTTATTCTAAGGTTTAAATTGAATTTTGTAGCACCATTTACTAATTTTTAATGAAACAAGAATATTAGAATGTAGTTGACACTTTCTCAGTATAATTCAAATTAACATGTAGTGCGTTACACATCACTGCATTTGTATTGGAATCAACATGGATGCACTGCTAATTATATCTTTACAATTTACGTTTTGTACCATAACTTAAGGATTCCCGTTGTCCATTTCACATTTAAATATGGTATTGTTGTCTGGATGATGTATTATTGTTGACATGTATAATAAATGTTGTGTAATATAGTCAACTCGCTTTTAGAATAGTTGCGCCCGTTTCGAAGTTCCGAGCATGCAAAATAATTCAGGACCTGGCAACCAATTTTAAGAAGAAATGTTACGCATCAAAACTGGTTTTAAAATGATTCTGCAAATAATTAATTTGATAATTAGTAATAATCGTAGTTCTGCAGGTGATATCTTTTGGAGGTCGGCATTGAGAATAATGCAACTCATTCGGAGTCTCGCATCAAAATTGATAGTGATATAAGGAACGAGCATTGTTAGGCGGAAATAAATATGACAATTTAATAAAGAATCGTGTTTAAATTTCCCGTTCGTTTTGTCACTGGTACCGTTACGATTTGTATAGTCGGAATAGTCTCGAAATCGGCAGTCTTAAAGGTACATATCTGATTCCAACAGCAACATTTCTTCAAAAGAATCTTTAGTTATATAAGAATTGATTAATTACCAAGAAATGATGCTAACCACTGTCAACTATAGTATAAGATTTCCCAACTGATATATGTAGCCAAATTCAAATTGACATTTAATAGATAATTGCGCTTAAGCGCACTAAGGAATCTCTTAATATCTACATGTATCCTATATTTGTTCCACCCATTGTACCATGGACTACACCATTTGAATTATAGGGAGTTTATGTAATGTGGCTAATTGAGCTTAAGCACAATAAGGAATATTCCTTGCGCTTAAGTGCAATAAGAAAATTCTTTATTGTGCTTAAGTGCAATAAGAATACTTAATATTGTGCTTATAAAGCGCAATAAGAGATTCCTGAATTCCATAAGCGCAATTAAATATTTCCTTATTGCGCTTAAGCGCAATTGGAGCTTTCCGTATTGCGCTTTCATTATTGCGCTTTTAAAAGCTCACTTATTTATTAAATGTCAATTTGGCTTCGCATAGATCTCACGCAGTCAATCATTCAATGTTATTTTTTAACATTTTGAATTACATGTACAATTAAAAAAAAAATTATACTAAATTGTATTGTAACTATTGTTATATTGTCCTTATTCCCCATACAGCATGTGCAGTTGTGCACATATTTTATGATATACTAGTAAGTACTATTAGTACTCGTAGTACTGTAGTTAATACCGCACTACTGTCAATATTCTAACATGTTTAGTTACAAGATAATAATGTTAATTGTTATTACTATTTGATGTGTACATGTACTGTACTTTACATCAGTCATCAATTCAAAAACTGATCTTTTTATGTGTTGAATTTAGTTTAAACTTAAAAAAAAAGCCTGGTTGAATATCTACCATATGGTGGGGTTCCCACCCTGAAGCTGTTGATGTCATTGAGACATTCAATGTTATTTTGCATGCGAAGAGGTAGACTGCTTGAGACCTCGTGGTAGATACATTCACTCCAGGTATTCAACTTTTTGGATCTAAACTTTGACAATTTAGCCAAACACACTATTTTCATATCGGTGATGATTGATGACACTTCATTTCTTACTGTAGTGTATGAGGGCCGGATACAGGTAGCTTAAATTAAAGACTTTAAAAAGCCCGACGAAGATCATTTTTGATGATAAAAATATAAATTTATTTCACTTTCAGGGAAATATGTTAGCTAATCAGAGAAATAAGCTACGTAAAAGTTAAAGGGCATATGTCAACATGACCGACATTCATGGCATTAGCCGATTGCTGCATCCAGTACAATGGTACTATTATAGTATCACACTGTGTTCATGCGTGAGTCACCTAACGGGGCAGCACCTACTGCGTGCTAAAACTAGGTATAGTTTAAACAGTTTATATTTTGGCATATATCTACACGTACATGTACATCCAAGTTATAAATTTATCTATCCCTATTTTAAAAAAATGAATAAGCTACATGTATAACACCAGCTACATGTACCTATCGCATTAATTTTCAGTTGTCCATGTCATGTAACAAATAAGCATATTTTAAACAGGTACATGTAGATATCATTTCACCATTCATTTGTAAGACAGTTTCTCTAACTGGGACCCACTTATAATTCCATGCAACACTATAAATATTTTAGCAAATAATTTAATATTAAGAAGTCCATATCCATGGTATCACATTCTGACATTAATTATACGGTACTATAGTAAGTGTTGGCAGTGGGCTAAGAAGGGGCAACTTGATGCACTGGAGAATATTTTTATATTCCATATACTCTTGACAAATATTTCAAGAAACTGGATTTGAATTCATAATTTGATGACACTCTGTTGAGACACTTCTGACAGATGGAAGCAGGCGCAGGTAATTTCTCAACAGATGCCCCCAACAAAGATGTTAATTTCCGTCGCACGTCTTCTTTCATACATTTAGTTTTGTTCAACTTAATACATCGTGATTTGTCTGATGTCAAGCAGGCAAAACACACGGCTTTTGATTTATTTCGGGGAGTTGAAAAGCCCGCGTCATTTTTAATGGGATTCCCCAGTCTAAAAATAGATGTATCCGTCCGCACATTTAAAAAAGTTACCATCCTTATGGCAGTGGTATCTCAGCGTAGCGATGAGAGATACCTCTGCCTGGAGTTTGCCGAGAACCCTGCGATTATATTTTAATGACCATGTAGTGTGGGGGTAAGATACACATGTTATTGGTCATAGTCCAGGAGATATTGGTCGACCTCTGCACACCCCCCCCCCCCCCCCCCCCCCCAGGACTCAACTTTACCCCACCAATTTTCTTTCTTAATGTCTCCTCTAATTTTTTTCGGTTGTTAACAGGGGGGGGGGGGGGGGGGCGTAAAAAAGTTGCGAGACGTGGGGGTCTTTTTTTACATTTACATTTTTTTTACACCCACCCACCCTTTCTTGCATTTTTTTTTCATAAAATTTTAGACACCCACCCCAAAACATCAAAGCTTTATGTTGGCCCCCTCTGTAAAAAACGACCAACCGCTCTATATTGGTCGCTTCTTTGAAAGACCAAATTAAATGTTACTTCCTGTTAACAAACATGTGCAAAATTGAACTCTAAGCAAGCAACAAAGGTAGAATATTATGTGATTATATTGGTAAATTTATAACCCAGCCTATTCATCTGTGTGAGTACAGCTGGTGAGTAGATGAAAAATATGTTGAATCCCCTGGAATGACAACAAAAAATAACTAGGGCCAGTGTTAGGGCCTACAGTAGAATAAAAAATAACACAAACTTAAATTTATCTTTTTTCAGACATCAACCAGCATCAACTAGTAGGCCTAGAGCCTATAGTAATACCAAAAAGGAAAATGTGTACATGAACCAGTGTACGAATTAACTTGTATGTATGCCTGCATGACCACCGACCCGACCTCGCATTACAACTTAGAACTAGGCCTAAAATAATGCTTAACCCTTTGAGTTTGAACGTTGATGGTCAATTTAGTGCCAAATCCATATACACGGATGTATATTACTGAGATTCATTTGGACAATCAGAGCTGAACTTCGGTCATGTACTGAATGGAGTTCATGTGCAATAAGAAATTCACACATTTTCTGTACATGACCTTTATGTGTGCCTTCAAACTAGACCACCTTGCATGCACATCATCTTATAAATATACAATAATTAAGTAAATTAATTTTTCTTCTTTGATAATTTTCAAATTAGACATTAAGTGTCATTTACATACTAGTATATGCAGGTAATTATGGGATATAATAATTACAATGTGAACAAAACTGTAATGTGTCCTGGCCCCTCTTCACATCTATTTCAATAATATTTTTATACTTTTCAGAAGACTATCCAAGGAAGGTTATATTTTTGTTTCTTTCAATAAATGTTATTAAAACTTTATTTCATGTCTACTTATTTACTTATTGATGGTTGTCAACAACACTGAAACAAATAATTTGACAATTCAAATAATTATTTGACAAAAGTATATTTAAAAATCAATTTAGTATACAAACACTGATACAAATATTTAGTTCATACATTACACTCATGCATCAACTAACTGTATGAGTACAGAGACTGTCATGAAGTATAAGAATTATTGTAATATTCTGTCATGAGTTGTTAGCTGATATTGTCAGACTGCATTAAGTTCACCCTACCCTAGTGCTATCTGAAGTATTTTTTTATTTATCTACACCGTGAACTAGACAATTTTCAATATAAAAACTGCCAAGCAAGCTGAAACAGACACAATAAAAAATAATTGCGCGCAAAAAAAAATCAATGAAAATTTTGGGACCCACCCCCACAATATTCACTATTTTTCTATTTTATATCAACTTATGGGGGTAATTATAACAATATTGAATGTTTTAGTGCTTCTCATATTGCAACAAGCCACAACATATAAACAAATATGTTTAAAACAGTTGAAAATATGTCAATGAAAAAAAAATACAAAAAATGTGGTCAAAAACTTTTTCCGGCCTCGGGTACCTGAGTTGAGGAATATTCACCCAAATCCAAGATGGCGGCCGAAATGGCCACCAGAAATAGAAAAATCGCTGTTTTAACATCAGTGAGCATTATTGTCATGACAACTCCACATCTGCTTACTATTGTGAGTAGGAACACTTAGGCGATGAACTTTCCTTGTACCATATCCAAATAAAAGTCCCCCAAATCCAAACTGGTGCCCACAATGGCGGACATATTTTGAAAAATCACCGAAATTCCCTCATATTCACATCATTGGTCATTATTGTCGAGAAAACTCCACCCATGCTTACAGTTTAGTTGGAAATACTGAGGTGAAGTAATTACCTTACATCTCATGCAAGAAATGGTTTTCCAAATGGAAGATGGTGGCCAAAATGGCGACAGAAAAATTCCTTTACTTTCTTACGATGGGCGTTATTGTTTCGAGATTTCTACCCACCATTACATGTTGATATGGAATATTGATATGAAGTATTCGTTAGGGTTTGGCAATTGATACTCACAGTCAAGATGGCGACTAAACTGGCGGCCAGACATTGAAAAGAAGTCGATATTATCACATACTAATTTCAACTTTTTGTTATAATATCGATCTGTATAGACGAAACGGTACATAATATAAGCCATCTATTAGTTCCAACATAAAGTCGTAGCCTTTTGGAAGGATGAAAACCCACAATCGCGATGTGACATTTCAAAATCCATTATCCAGTAAGGGCACATACAGGCCGTAACCATATATAGGTGCACCGAATAGTCATATTATGACTTCCAAGATTCAAAACAGTACCTGAGCTTATTCTGAATTGTCACATTCAGCATTATCTGGACCAGTTTCCGTCTCTTCGTCAGATTAATCTACCTCGCTCACAACAACACAGTTTTCTACACTTCTTTGTAAAAGGGTCCCACTAATCGGAATGTTTCAAACAATACATATGCCGGTGTCCAGCTCAGGTGTTTGTTTCAAAAGCTTGGAATTCTTATCCTTATTCTTGGCGAGCTTCGTTCGTGGTATAGCTTATGGTATAATTTAGATGCTACATATGGGGTATGGGCGTCATCGCATGCGATAAACTAGAAAGGTATTTGGTCGATGCGTATACTAGCTTTCAGAAGGACCTATCTAGCTGCTTATTTGCAGCTTGGTGACCTAATGGGGATAACAACATGTACACCTGGTGATCTTCCCAAACAGCCATTTCTCAATATATGGTTCATCTATTCACATACTCATCTAATGCACTGACGTACCCGGACAACTTCTGTATATAGTTCGAAAAGCCTGACATTTGACGGATGCCATTCTGCTAAGGCGTAGAAGACCGTAATGCATAATATACCCACACTTCTTGAACATTATCCTAAGAACAATCTTGTTGGCGTCCGGCAATCGTCTCACCGAACAGATCCAAGCAGATGATAACAATACACACGGTGCTAGTTTGTGGGAATGTGTCGTGATAGTGGAAATGAAATTGGACCATGACTGCACCGCTCCTTATTTTTATATGTTTTAGATTCAGACAAGATCTCATGTGTGGCTTTGCTTTCCTTGCATGCTAAGATTGTATGTTACCACCCGTTTGGAAGCCGTTCTTAATCAACTGGACCAAGCGTGTGCCTTTGGCTACTACTGTATAAGCCCAACACAGACTGCGGTGTAGTCTTAAGGGCGATGCCTTTGATAGTTGGTGGATATGTCATACTCATGCTGGTTGGTGGTCGGTATGGTTCAAGAGAGTACAAATGCCATCAACACAAGGGTGAAATGTTCAACGCGAAGAACACCCAGAGGAATGTTACGTTGACGAGCTCTTGCATTCAGTTCAACATACGTTGGGTTCACCAAGTGATTTCTTGGTAACATCACCATTGCGACCATTTTACTGCATGAGACATTAACTACTATACTAAAGTTATATATATAAAGCTATATGATCATAAAGGTCGCGTTCCCCAACGTCCACAGCCATTGTCATCGAGACTATAAATTATTCTTTAAATACACAGTGAAATAAATGCACTACAGTTCCTGACATTTTCTTGAATAATACCGCCCACATCATGACTGACACTAACCCTGAGAGAGGATAACAACAACGCATACCTTCATGATATAAAGACATTATCCTTTTGTCCATCCGACTGTTTTGAGGGAGACTAGCATAGTATTATCCAGACAAAAGTGTACGTCTGGTCAAGTTGAATCAGAACGGCTTCGAAACGGATGTGAAATACAATGTTACCACACAAAAAAAACCTACATGCACCAGGTGTAGGGGTGATGTATTCCGTGGCCCATTTCATTCCCACTATCGTGGCGCATGTCCACAAACTACCACAGCAAGTACTATTCTTCTCTGCTGGGAGATATTCGACAAGACAGGTACTGGTGTTGTGATTCTTGGAAGTCATAATATGACTATTCGGCGCCCCTATATACGGTTACGGCCAGTATGAGCCCTTAGTGGAGAATGGATTTTGAAATGCCACATCGCGATTGTGGGTTTTCATCATTCCAAAAGGCTATGACTTACATTGGAACTAATATATGGCTTATATTATGTACCGTTTCGTCTATACAAATCGATATTATGACAAAAAGTTGAAATTAGTATGTGATAATATCGGCTTCTTTTCAATTTCTGGCCGCCATATTGACTGTGAGGATCACTTGCCAAACCCTAATGAATAATTAATACATATCAACATGTAATGGTGGGTAGAAATCGCGAATCAATAACGCCCACCCTAAGAAAGTAAAGGAATGTAGGCGTATTTTCAAATTTCGGTCGCAATTTTGGCCGCCATCTTCGATTTGGAAAACCATTTCTTGCTTGAGATGTAAGGTAATTACTTCACCTAAGTATTTCCAACTCAACTGTACGCATGGATGGAGTTGTCTCGACAATAATGCCCAATGATGTAAATGTGAGGGAATTTCGGTGATTTTTCAAAATCTGTCCGCCATTGTGGGCGCCATTTTGGATTTGGGGTACTTTTATTTGGATATGGTACAAGGAAAGTTCTTCGCCTAAGTGTTCCCAACTCACAATACTAAGCAGGTGTGGAGTTTTCATGACAATAATGCTCACTGATGTTAAAATGGGTGATTTTCGGCGATTTTTTATTTCTGGTGGCCATTTTGGCCGCCATCTTGGATTTGGGTAAATATTCCTTAACTTAGGTATAAGAGGAATCATAGCTCGAGTATCTCCTGCACATATATATGCATGGGTGTTGTTATAATAGCGATAACATTCATTGATTCGAAACATTACATCGCGTTATAACGTAGATTCGGTTTTGACCTATTATACCGGCATTTGGGAAAACGTGATATCGGACAAAAATATCCCGCAATGAATGTATATTATGGTCCCCATGTGGTCGAAAATGACTCCTCTATATGATAAATGTATAACATGATGCAAAGATACCAACATTTTCCCACAGAGACAAACGAAAGGTGGTAACATGTCAGAAAAATAGCATATTTTCACATTTCGGCGGCCATCTTGGATTCTGGTGTCGGATTTTTAGCTAATTTGTAAGGGTTGTATATTAGCATAACGAATCGAGCAGAAAACAAGACCGCATGTGATATCATCTTTACTATAACGGCGATCAAAGATACATGGTGCATTTAAAATAAATGGCCGCCATGATGCACGCCATCTTGTCTGGAGTCTGCGGCCACTTTTTTTTCTGGGTAGAGCTATCGACTTGAAATTTGGTTTTTGAATAGCCCGGACAACGTCGGGCTCATCGTCTAGTCTATTATATATTTTGGAAGATCTGTGTGTGTGTGTCTGTTCGCGATGGACTCGAAAACGGCCGACCCAATTTCGATGAAATAGGCCTATTAATTTGCCCGTGCGACGTGACCTTGACCTTGAATTCTGGTAGTTTCAAGGTCAAACGCCCGAATATCACGGGATTTCGATGAAACTTGGTATGTGGGGATACTTTCATATGGGGAGTCTCATAAGCATATTCATTTGCCCGTGCGACGTGACCTTGACCTTGAAATCGGGTCAATTCAAGGTCAAATCGCCAATTTTGATGGGATTTCGACGAAATTTGATTCGTGTGGTTACTATTGTCCACTGAGTGTTTTTGACGGGTCGAGTCGAAATGATCAATTGAGTGAAATCGGGTAATTTCAAGGTCAAACGCCCAAATATCATGGGGTTTCGATGAAACTTGGTATGTGGGGATACTTTCGTACGGGGAGTCTATCCATTTGCCCCTGCGACGTGACATTGACCTTGAAATAGGGTCATTTCAAGGTCAAACGCCCGAATATCACGGGATTTCGATGAAAATTAGTGTCTAGAGATACTTTCGCATGGGGAGTCTCAAGCCTATTCATTTGCTCGTGCGACGAGACCTTGTCCTTGAAGGTCAAATCGGGTAAAACCGGATGGATTTCGACGGGTACTTTTGTCCGGGCAGTGTTTTGGACTGGTCAATTCGTGACCCCACTTGGCCTTGACCTTCAAACTGGACAATTCAAGGTCAAAGCCCGGACGAAGTCGATCTGACCTTGACCTTCAAAATGATCAATTCAAGGTCAAATCGGGTAAAACCGGATGGATTTCGACGGGCATATTTGTCGGGTACTTTTGTCCGGGCAGTGTTTTGGACTGGTCAAATCGTGACCCCACTTGACATTGACCTTCAAAATGGACAATTCAAGGTCAAATCCCGGACGAAGTCGGGTCACCTTCTAGTCTATTATATATTTTTGGAAGATATGTGTGTCTGTCTGTTCGCGATGGACTCGAAAACGACCGATTCGATTTCGATGAAACTTCGTATGTGGGGGTACTTTCGGCCGTGGAGTGGCATGGGTCTGTTAATTTGCCCGTGCGACGTGACATTGACCTTGAAATCGGGTCATTTCAAGGTCAAACGCCCGAATATCACGGGATTTCGATGAAACTTGGTATGTGGAGGTACTTTCGGTCGGGGAGTGGCATATACCTATTAATTTACCCGTGCGACGTGACCTTGACCTTGAAATCAGGTCATTTCAATGTCAAACGCCCGAATATCACGGGATTTTGATGAAAATTAGTGTCTAGGGATATTTTCGTTTGGGGAGTCTCATAAGCCTATTCATTTTGCCCGTGCGACGTGACCTTGACCTTGAAATCGGGTCAATTCAAGGTCAAATCGCGAATTTTGATGAGATTTCCACGAAATTTGATACATAGGGTTACTTTTGTCCACTGAGTGTTTTGGACGGGTCAAATCGTGACCCCGACCTGACCTTGACCTTCAAAATGATCAATTCAAGGTCAAATCGGGTAAAACCGGATGGATTTCGACGGGTACTTTTGACCTTGACCCTATGGGCGACTCGCATATATAAGAGAATGCATTGGCACAGCAGGGATTTCGCACACTTTCAGGAAACTACAGTCATGAAAGGTTGAAATTGAAATCAAATCGAACAGAATTAAAAAATTCACGGACGCGGGGACATTAGTGAGTGGCTACAATGTAGCGCAGGTGTGAAGACAGTAGTGTTGTCATCATTGCACGTGTTCGTGCTAGTCCAAGTCTTCTCGTACTAAAACCAGCTAAGATATTGGGATGGAGATGCTGGTATTTAGTCCGAGATCGCCGCCATAGGCTTCTTATAACACGAGTTATATAAGCGTTCGTGACCCGCTCAAATAAAACCACAATTATATGAAATAAAATATCACAATTGCGACAATAAACGGATTTTTTTCCGCAGAAGACATGATATTTGATCTGAACCCCACATCAGCTGTGAATTGAAAGCGGTAATTTAATGTGAAAAGAGACATTTACCGCATTGTTGACATATTTTTATGCGAACTGTGTTCGGCATTTTCCGGTGAAAATATTCCGTAGATTTTCGACTAACCACGCATATGGCGATGAATTCTCCATTGTAATTGTAATTATGTGTGGCAATAAATAAATATATTAAGTAAATATTGAAGATATAAATGTAATATATTAAATAATTTACGGGAATTACAACCCTCTCACAGTTTAAAACAGTGTAAACACAACGAGCATTAGAATAAATATGGCGGCTGCCATCTTGTTTGTATCGAAATTCGTCTCCGCCAAAACAAACTCCGGACAATGCCGTAGTTCTTCGGAACACTCGGCTTTCAGTTAAAACGTAAACAAACATATAAAAAAAAGCGACGTTAGTGGCAATCAACCGGAATATTTCCGATGTATATAGCATCATGTATTGATTTGAGAGGTAAATTGAGTAAAATACACCAAGAATTCCCGCCACAAACCCTGGGCGTAACTCGTGTTATAAGAAGCCTATGGCGGCGATCTCGGACTAAATACCAGCCCCATATAAAAATGTACCTGGGTAAATCCACCCAGGTTTTTTGGGCCGAAACCCAGGTAAAAATCTATCTACCAAGACATCCACCAACCATCAAGACCCCGCAAAACCTGGGTTTTACTATGATTTACCCACCTGAAACTGGATAAAAAACCCTGGTATGGATAAACCTGGGTGTAATTACCCAGGTGACCACACCCAGGTGTACCCTACATGGGTGTTTCCCACCCAGGTGTACCCTGGTGTTTCCTACCTGGGTGTTTCCCCACCCAGGTGTACCATGGTGTTATTCACCCAGGTGTACCCTGATGTTTCCTACCTGGGTGTTTCCCACCCAGGTTACCTAGGTGTTATTCACCCAGGTGTACCCTGGTGTTTCCTACCTGGGTGTTTCCCACCCAGGTGTACCTTGGTGTTATTCACCCAGGTGTACCCTGGTGTTTCCTATCTGGGTGTTCCCCACCCAGGTGTACCTTGGTGTTTTCTTACGCCGGTGTACCTTGGTGTTTTCTTACCCAGGTGGATTTCCCATTGAGATGCACCTGGGTTAGAAAACCCCAAGGTACACCCAGGTAAGGAAACACCAAGGTACACCTGGGCAGGAAAACACCAAGGTACACCTGGGTAAGAAAACACCAAGGTACACCTGGGTAAGAAAACACCAAGGTACAACTGGGTGGGAAACACCAAGGTACACATGGGTAGGAAACACCAAGGAACACCTGGGTGAATAACACCAAGGTACACCTGGGTGGGGATACCAAAGTGAAATGATGAGGATGAAGTAGATTTTGATGGGATTCAGGGGTATTGTTATCAATGGAGTTGTTTTAGTATAATAGAACATTAAGGAAACTGATTGTGCAGCAATACAAGTTTATTCAAGGACAACAAACTAAAGATAAAATACATGTATAGAAACACATGTAATATATACATATATAAACTCATTAAACTGCATGGGTTAAAACTTACTGACAACAAGAGTTGGGTTAAAATTTTGATTAAAAAACACTTGCAAATTCCCTCTGCATACATGTATATGGTATGAAAAGGGGAAGTTACATGTACATGTAGTTGCAATGTATACCGGTACATGACATACCGGTGGACACAAAAATCATTATTTTAGTTCCAATGTCATTTACCAGAATACATGTACATGTACATGTTGTACCTTGCAACTACATCTACAGTGAGGTAGTTTTGTCTCATTTAAACTTTCTAAATGGGTTTCTCCCTTTGAATGACATAAACTAATGTGAGTATACACATGAGCTGTGATGTGAAATACACACCAACAAATTATTTCTTAGTCTGAGGACATGTTTCCTGTCATTATCTTACTGCTTACAAATATAGATTTGTAATAATGTGCTGTAATGCTCCAGAAATAGTCATATTTTGTCCTGGTTCATAAGAACACATTATTTCTTAGTGTTAGAAGGACATGTTGCCTGTTATTATTTGACTCATAAACCCCCAAATGTACATGTAAACAGAACATTTGGGAAAGAGATACACCATCTTTATCCTTTTTTATATCAGTAGCAATTGATCAGATAGCAAAATATGCTAAAAATAGATTTCAGATGGTAGAGATTAAACAATCACATTAATTGCACCAACTCGAAACAGTTAACATACCCTGTAGAATATAGACTATGATCAAGGAGGGTGTCACACACACCCCCACCCCGCTTTGGTATGTGATATTCAAGCCATTTTCAGGTGGTATGCTATATACATACCCAATGTTATCTGGTACTAGGATTTCACACGGCAATATAACCGGCATTCACGATTCAGCAAAAAGGCTAGTATGCAGATATAATAGCAGAAAATTATACAAATTTTGAGTATTTTCCAGCTTAAACAGACCCAAGTGATATATTTTTATCTAATTCAGTCTAATGGCTCTTGATATGTTGATGTTTTGGATACTATTTCAGCAAATGTGGCTTCATTGGGGCATCAGCTTGTCTGAAAAATATATTAAGGACCCCTAAATCCGATACTACATTTCAGAACAATCCAACCAGTGTCCCATGAAATGGTGGATAATAAACTATCATACCAAATTTGATTCAGATTTGATCACACAAACTAAAATTATGATGCGGAAACCAGAAATTAACACAATTCTAAGTCGAAAAAGGGCCATAACTCTCGCAAAAATGGGCGGAGCACACCCATATTCGAACTTGACCTGTATTTTGGTCTGAATCGTCTGATAAACTTACATACCACATTTGGTTCAGATATGATCACACAAACTGAAGTTATCACCCGGAAACCTACAATTTTCAAAGTTTAAATGTCTATTAGGCGACACCAATTTTAAGTCTGGTTTACGAACATGTGGGCTGATGTGGGGAGAAAAAAAGTAGATGCAGGAGGGAAAAAAATAAAATTCCAAAAAATTGTCCCCCCAATTTATATCAAGTAAATCTTGAAATTTTACATAAATTTTACAAAAATTGTGAGAAAAAAAAAATTTTCCAATGAAATTCTGAACCAAACAAGACATTTCTTGTCATGAAATACATGAAAATATGGATCTGCAAATGATCATAAGCAGAACCGGATGCGACAGCACATGAAAATCAGTAAGCGTTTAAATTTTTTTGGGACAAAAAAGTTAATTTTTTTTTCATGAAATGGAAAAAAAGTTGTAGGAGGTGTTCGTAAACCGGACTTAAAAATTGGTGTCGCCTTATGTGTATATAACTCATATAGCTAACTATTAAAGGTGTTCAATCAGATCCGATGGTCCCCATATAATTAGATTCCAACAACAATCTTTTTAGAAATGCTGCTTCAGTTATCAGAATCGATTAATTGCCCAAAAATAATGCTAACCACTGTCAACTACATGTATAGTATAAAATTGCCTGATACGTTATATTTATCAACATGCTGTTCGACGAAGTTTGGCCTTATTATCAACACAAAGCCTCTTCATTTTAGAGTTATCCATCTTCATCCGCAATTTGGTCTGAGACCGTCGGCTCGTCAAATTTTTCTGGGCCACTATTAAGTATCGATGGTGATAAATATTAAAATTTCAAAAATCGATTTCTAATAACTCTGAGCTTTGATACATGTAGTTGGGCCCCTCGACTTGATTAAAATATTTTTTACCCCCCCCCCCCCGATTCCATATACATGTAAATAGTAAATGAGGGGCACTTAATCGGATTATGCATCTTTAAACTGTATTTGAATTTAAAGATGCATAATCCGATTAAGGGCCCCCTGAATTAACGCTCGCACATTACTATTTATTTGGACTTGGGGGTAAAAGATATTTGGTACGAGTCGAGGAACCCACCTATCAAAGCTCAGAGTTATTAGATATCAATTTTTGAAATATACTATTTTTCACGATCAAGAATTAATAGTGGCCCACGGTCTCGGACCAAATTTCAGATGAAGATGGATAACTCTAAAATCAAGAGGCTTTCTGTTGATAATAAGGCCAAATTTTGTAGAACAACATGTTGATAAATAACATATGTCAGGCAATTGTATACTTTAGTTGACAGTGGTTAGCATTATTTTAGGGCAATTAATCAATTCTGATACCGTAACTGAAGCAGCCTTTCTAAATACAAATGTATGATGTTGTTGTTGTTGGAATCTGATTATATGGGGATCATCGAACCGGATTGAGTACCTTTAAAATGTACTGTATCCAGTATAAACATTTTAGACCTGATAATTAATTAGAGCAGGCAGTCCCTGTTGACATGCGGTATCCGCTGGTAATCTTACCACAGTAATATGTGTTAACTGTGATAACCAAGTTAATTGTTTTTACCACAAAAATTCTGAATTCTATCTAGACATATTGAAACAATAAACAAAATTTCTGGTGTGGTTACAATGTCAACTTTAAAACAAAATTCATATAAACATCGCATGAAAAATACAGCCTAACTGCAAATGTGAGATGGACCACATTCTGCGGCGGTATAACTGACTGCGGTTGATCGCATGAACACGCCTGAATACTGCAGTAATACCCGGTGGTCAACCTTTATAAGGCGAGTTGATTAATTAAAGCATAGCTGTAATTTTACATGTATGTTCTATGGACTTTGTTGGGAAAGAGAATATAGCTGTGCGACAATGGATGATATTTCCCCACTTCAGCAGGTGTCGATTACAGAAAAATATACCAAACATACTGGTAGTCTGTTAATCCTGATGAGCTAAGTTAGAAATTTTTCAATCGAAACCTCATAAAAAAAAATATAAATTCAGTTCTCAATTTTCGAACACTTCAGGAAATTGTTCAAAAATATTGTTAAAAGATGCCCATTCGATTTGACACTGTAAATATACCCCTGTTCAAGTGTTCCTGCTAATGTGCTATGGTGCGGTTGGGTCCTGCTTAATTGCTATGAATTGCACTACCCGCATCATAGCAATTCAGCAGGACCACCAGCATCATAGCATATTAGCAGGACCACTTGGCCAGTGGTAAAATAGTTTGTTTTCCATACGGATATGTGTTTTCAAATAATCATGTAATGATATCTAACATACATGTATATGATCCCATTTATAGGTTTTATTCATCACGGTCAGATAAACTTTGTATACAGACAGTTTTACCAAACTTAGAATTTTTATTAGGTGCTTTCATTGTAGCTGTAATTACTAGTATTAAAAGTGTGCTCAATAAAGTTTGTTTTATCATTTATGCTCATTTGGAATTTGGATGATATTTAATTCTGTTTATCTATATAATTGGCTGCACTGCTAAATTTTGACTCATTTCAGTCATTTGATGTCAGTACATGTAGTTGTCCATCGAAATGGCGAACACAACCAAAGACAAATTACAAGAGGAAAGACAACAAATAAATTTGATGTGCACTAAAACAGATACAGTAGTGCCCTAAGAAATCGACCCCTTAACCACAGCAGAATTATGTGTAACTTTTCAGGATTTAGTCGGATATATGGCTTGTTGCCATTCATCGGAAAGCTCTCCCCGAGTTACCCGTAATTCTGCTGTGGTTAAGGAGTCGATTAATTAGAGCATTACTGTAGTTACAAATGTATGTCTAGCCTCTTGTGAAGTGTTGTGTCACTAATAAGATCTTTAATTCACATACATGTACTATATACCGGTTCAAGCGTTTACAAGTGTCAGGCATCGAGAAACTGACCAAAAGTTTTGGTAGTATATAATATAGGCTAGCACTGCACCTGCGCTACATGTACATGTACTGTAAGTGATTATAATGTACTATTTTTATATTCTGCCGTGAAAGTGTTGCTGAATGAAATTTAAGTTTACCCCGATATTCTAAGTCCGCTCGACTAAGATGGGGTTTTTCTCGAAAACCGATATCTGAATATAAATGTACGTCTTCCACTGGTTGGTATTCCCTCTAAATTGACTAATTTTAACTGATTAGATTAGCCCTGGTATGGAAAACTCTAACTGTTATAGCCCGATGAGCGGTTTACTGATGCCCGCCGGGGTTTACTGCGGTGATGATATGATGACCAGCGTTGTGCATGGCATATGTTGATCCAGGTAAGAATGCTACCATACATTCCAAACATTCATTAAATATCTTATTAATAGTAACCCAAACTACACAAGAGACTAGTATAACTAAGATTGGGCTCGATTAATGATGTGACACTTTCAGTACTTCATTTAGTAGTAGCCTGGTACTGGTGGGCCTGGCTACAGATACTTGTTTGGCGTGTTTGAGGCCTGTGGCACAAGCCACAAGGGCAGCAGAATCAATTAAAATTTCTCTTATTGTAGTGTAGTACATGTACATGAATAGTACCGGTAGTACAGCACACAAAGAGGTGTATGGTGCCGGCACATGTACATGTATTCTCTCTGTTTTCACACATGTTTTTTTTCAATTTAACAAAATGAGTCTTTTATGACACATACTAAAGTGAAAGTAGGCCTACATGTATATAATCTGCACACAGTATTCAGGTACATGTACTGATATATTACATTGCAATACAGTCCGAGTACAATGATATAGCAAAATTATGCATAGTAGAATAACAACCTTTTGTACAAACAGTCCTGACAATGATATACCGGGATATCATGGTGATAGTTCATACATTTGGAATTACCGAATACCCGAGTTTGTGGTTAGACCGCTTCATGCGATGTTTATGTGAATTTTTATTTTTAAGTCGGCATTGCATAGTCCTATAAACCACACCAGAGATTTGTTTTATTTTCTTCTGCAATAGCAAATGTCGGTCAGTGACCAACTTATGTTTATGCAATCGATACAATCCGGTTCTGCTTTTGATGTCCAGTTCGATATTTGTGGTGTGTTCTTGTGCAAAAATATAATTCTAACTAATGCGCCAAAAATCAGGTTTATAAATTTATCCATTCTTGAGCAAGAGCAACTCTTGTACGGTATAACATTCCAAACTGCGTATTTCTGCTATCGAACCATATGATAATAATGTTGAACCGGACATCGAAATCTGAACCGCATTTATGGATTGCAGCACGTGATGTTGAATAAACAGTTATAGAGGATATACAGTAATGCTCTAATTAATCGACTCCTTAACTACAGCAGAATTATGGGTAACTTTTCAGGATTTAGTCGGAAATATGGGTTGATGCCATTCATCGGAAAGCTCTCGGTGAGAGCTTTCAGATGAATGGCAACAAGCCATATTTCGGACTACATCCTGAAAAGTTACCCATAATTCTGCTGTAGTTAAGGAGTCGATTAATTAGCTCTAGAATTACTGTAACATGGTTTATAATATACAAATGTATACTGTATGGGAAACATCAGAGGTTTACAAAGTAATAAAAACAGTTGATTTGTTCTTTATTCATGTGGTTATATACACATATTCTAAAAATAAATGTCCTTTACAACGTGGATCAATGAAATGCGGTTGTTGCATTTAAAATGCATTGAGGGTGCATTGTGTCACGCCACTTTGTAAATGCCTTAACGACAGCATTTAAATTAAATGCACTGCATTGGGAATAATCGCAGTCGCATTGAAATTACCGATCATTGCGCCGAAAAAGTATACTAGTATGAACACCCAAATAACGATACGATAGTGTATTTTGCAATTTTAGTTTTAATTTTGTTTAATTTAAATTCACATCTGAATAATTCTGTGTTATTTTCCCACTCCTGGTGTACATGTTCGGAATCGGACATTCATGATGTATTTTCTATTCAAAATGGAATAAACATAAATAAACACTGTTGACATTAATTGTTTTATAATCAGAATCTGAGAATCATGATTCTCATTTTGATTCTAGTAAAAAGTCTTGATTCCCTGTAGAAAGTGAAACACTAACATTTTGATTATTGCAAAAAATCTGATGGATTTTAAGGCCTGCATCAAGACATTTGTTTGTGAATAAATCAAGGTAAATGTGTTAAAATATGAACGCATTTACAAATGCGTTGCTCCAAAATCGCAAAGTAGATTCGAACATGTGGTCGCTTTTCTAAGAAATTTGTGAGTGCTCTGTACATACATGTAAGTTACTTGACCAACTACATGAGGAGTCGAGGAACAAAATCAATGAGGACGTTTGTACTAAAAAAAAAAATTTTACGCAAGGAACGAACACAAGGCCAATTTCTTAATTTATATTATGAGCCAACAAGACAGATCGTAAATCGCTGTTATATGACAATATATGTGGTCATCATAATGGTCGACAGGCATGACGCCAACAAAACCCAATCTGTCAGGGCACAGTCAGGCCAATATAAAGAAGTCGCGACTTATTGCTGGTGGAACCTATTAAAGGCATCGTTCCATTTCGTTAATAACAACTTACATGTAACATTCACCTACACCTCTTTACTCTTGGGCTCCAAATAAACATGCATGCACCAGCTGCATGCACGTTTATTATTTTTCTTGGGAAATCACCCCACCCCCCCCCCCCGCACAGTGCTTATTTGGGTCTGCACGTTTATTAATATTTTGAAGCTATGAAAATTTAAATCAGCACAAATTCAAGATTTCTATATGATTCGGATGTAAAAATGATGGGCTTTACTTTTGCATGTACTCTTGAGTGCCTATAAAAGTACAGGGTGGAATAATAGTACAGGTTGGAAAATGTCGCATAACTGAATAATAGATTAGTACAGCAGTGAGTACAGGGCGGAATATTAGTACCATACATCCCAACAAAACACACCATCTGACTGGTTTACTGATGCCATGTGACAGAAATAGTTTCGATGGATAGCCAGGTCTGTGAATCTACATGTACAGTGTGCTGATCACTGTCAACAATCAGAGTTCATTTATCTATATTGACATACAGCTGATATCTCTTCCGATTTCCCCATAGCGTTACGGTAGACACACCCCTTATTCAATGCGTTCATAAACCTATGAACGTAACGTGACGTCACTTCCAGTGTCGTTCATAGGTTTATGTACACATTGGTCCCGGAAATCACCGGGGATTGTCGGAAATTACCGACTGCTTGAGTATCTAGTACTAGTAGGTCCGGATTTGGCAAGAAATTTTTTTCGGTCTTCAATCAGTGTTTGGTTTTCCAAAAAACAAGGATTCGAACTGTCTGAACTGAACTCCATGCGTTCGTTTAAATAGATGAATAAATAGTGGGAAAGACATACAATCCTAGTTCATAATGAATTTAAGTATATAAATATAAATAATAAACGGCGGATTCAACGTGGTCATGGGTTTTGACCGCGTTAAAAAAATCAGCAAACTCCGCATGAACCCCTTTGGGGTTCATGCAGTTTGCTGATTTTTTCTCGCGGTCAAAACCCCATGACCGCATTGAAACCGCCGTTCATTTCTTATATGAATAACACAATTTAAGATTGGTGAATTATCAATTATTTCTTTTGGTTAATTTAATAAATGTACAGGACCAAATAACGATCGTACAGGTGGGAATTTTACCTCAATTTTAATAATCGTACATTAGGCACTCAAGAGTACATATTCAAGTATGTGGCAAACCAAAATAACACCACATGATACATACATGTACCTGTACTACACATGTTGACTCGTATACTTGAACCGGCTATAAAAATTATTTGGTTAACCACAGTTGATGTTTTGCTCAGAGTTACCCCTGCACTATAATTTGGGTCTGTACTTTTATTAACTTTCAATGGAATTTCACCCCCTGCACTATTATTTTGGCCTGCACTTTTATTTGGAGCCTGAGAGTAAGTTGCATTGACATTTATTTTCACGAATTACCATGCTAAGAAGGAACATTGCAACTGGTTTGAAGTAACATGATCGCGTTGCGTCAACACTGGAACTGCATTGATGGTAATTTTCAACATGGTCTCACTGAGGTTCTATCAAATATAAATACTAGTATGGTTGAGGGAGACAATTATTTGAGAATATGTGAACCTGTGTTAACATGAGCCTAAGGCGACACCAATTTTTAAGTCTGGTTTACGAACACCTCCTACAACTTTTTTTCCATTTCATGAAAAAATTTTAACTTTTTTTGTCCCAAAATATTTTACACGCATACTGATTTTCATGTGCTGTCGCATCCGGTTCTGCTTATGATAATTTACAGATCCATATTTTCATGCATTTCATGACAAGATATGTCTTGTTTGGTTTGAACAGAATTTCATTCAAAAACATTTTTTCACAATTTTTGTAAAATTTATGTAAAATTCCACGATTTACTTGATATAAATTGGGGGGACAATCTTTTTTATTTTTATTTTTTTCCCTCCTGCATCTACTTTTTTTCTCCCCACATTATCGTAAACCAGACTTAAAAATTGGTGTCGCTTAAATATCATCTGATGGAGTCAAAATCATTGAACCGTCAATTATGCATGCACATGTACATGTAGTCTTGATGTTGAGTCTGGCTTTCATCATTTTCATTAGTTTTACGGTTTCCACCAAAGGTTGAGGTGCCATGGAACAACTGTATGGCATCGTATACTGTTATCTTCCGAGTAAATATGGAGTCTCTAATTCTTTTATCAGTCACGCATCTACTCATCAAATGGTATAATCCTTAAATATTTGTAGTCCAGCCTGTCCAGGTGATCTCGACTGCACAGTACATGTATAAACATTCATCTGCAGTGTGTTTTAATTTTCTTTGCCGTGTAACAACTGTTGTCCCAAGTTTCAATGCCTTGTCCTCCTGGTATGTAGGGATTACCAATTTACAATTGCCGTGTTTTAATTTGCAATTTTGATGATGACGCTCACTTGTTGATAATTTTCTTTGTCGTGTACATGTACATGTGTAACAACTGTTGTACCAAGTTTCTACGCAGCGTCCTCCTGGTAATTAGGGATTACCGTAGTTCAGTCATGAACGTAGTGCGTATCCTTCTACTGGACAAGAAGCAGCAATCTGCGAAAGCGGTCATGTTGACCTAGGATTACCGGTGCCTTTAATAGTGTCAGATGCATCATTGCCAGTTAATGTACATTAGAGTGGAACTTAATTAACAATGTCACATTGACACAGTACTCAGTTAAGACCAGTAAAACAGCAAAAGTAGTATTATTGTACAGCAGGCTTATCACTATCAGTACTTACTACATGTACAGACCCCTTACTATCGTGGATCAAACTTCTCAATTCTTCGTCTTCTGGACAGATTCATGAGCAGGCCACTGGCACTGCATCATGCTTGTACGGTACCACAAATTCAATTTTGCGTATTGTCATAGCGAGACAATATTCTGGTTATGGGCAGATGGCCAGGTAGCTGAGGTACTGTTCAATACTATAGTTGATCCGTTTCGTTATCGTAGCTTAATTCTTACTGTTCCGGGAATTGAAATATTTTTTGTCACCTGAAATTCAGTCTTTTTCGATATTTGCGCACATCCATGCGGAAAAATAGGCGAATCTTATATATAAGTCCACAGTTTATCCGTTTGTAGCCAATACACCATTTCCTTCTGTCAATCCGCGTTGATTCGCGACAAAATTAACTCAAAACAATGAAGAACGGTAACTAAAAGTTAAGATTGTAATTTGGCTGCAGAAACGAAACGAAACGAATTTTTAAACACAATAATTGTATTCACTTATATTTTCCTGTTGGTATATGGTCTAATATAGTATACGCAATCATTTATTTGAAATAATAAGTATCACTTAGAGAATAATTCTTACTGATCATTAGAAATATCTTTATTTTGTATCCCTTTAATATTAAATAATGGCCCTGAAAATTGTCTGTTTGTCAGTTTAATGTTCACTAATTATAGCTAGGCTGTTAGATAAAGTATGATATTGCTTCATTTGTCCGGGGTAGTGTATTGTCATACTGTCATAATAAACTTCAAGTACTAAGGTAACTACTCGTCAATGCTGCTTGAATACATAAATGATTAATAAGGTAACAACTACCCGTCAATGATCGCGTCTTAATATAGAAAGGTTTAATAAGGTAACTAACTACACGGTAATGATACTTAGTATAGAAAGGTTAATAATTTAACTTGTCAATGATGCTTTAATATAGAAAGGTTAATGAGGTAACTACCCGTCAATAATGCTTTAGTATAGAAATGGTTACTAAGGTAACTAACTACATGTCAATGATGCTTTAATAAAGAAAGGGTTAATAAGATAAAGTTCTACACGTCAATGATGCTTTAATATAGAAAGGGCTAATAGGGTAACTACACGTCAATGATGTTTTAATATAGAAAGGGTTAATATGGTAATTACACGCCAATTGTGCTTTAATATAGAAAGGGTTAATATGGTAACTACCGTTCATGATGCTTTAATATAGAACTGGCTAATATGATAATTACATGTCAATGATGCTTTATTGTAGAAAGGGTTAATAATGTAACTAATCACCAATGATACTCATTATAAAAAGGGTTAATACGGTAACTACCTGTCAATTATTGCTTCAATGTAGAAAGGGTTAATAAGGTAATTACACACCAATGGTGCTTTAATATAGAAAGGGTTAATATGGTAACTATCAGTCAATGATGCTTTAATATAGAAAGTGTTATAATATGGTAACTGCACGTCAACGATTCTTTGATACAAAAATGGTTAATAAGGTAATTACCCGTCAATGGCGCTTTAATATAGAAATGGTTTATAATGTAACTACTCACCAATGATACTTAGTATAGAAAGGCTTGTTTAATGTAACTACCTGTCAATTAATGCTTTAATATAGAAAGGGTTAATAAGATAACTACACGCCAATGATACTTTAGTATAGAAAGGGTTAGTAAGGTAACTACACGACAATGTTACTTTAGTATATAGAGGGTTAATTAGGCAACTACCCGTCAACGATGCTTTAATATAGAACGGGTTAACATGTTAACTACACGTCAATGATATTTTAATAAAGAAAGGGCTAATAAGGTAACTACATGTCAATGCTGCTTTAATACAGAAATGGTTAATAAGGTAACTTCACGTCAATGATGCTTTAATATAGAAAGGGTTAATAATGTAACTACTCACCAATGATACTTAGTATAGAACGGGTTAATAAGGTAACTACACGACAATGGTACTTTAGTATATACAGGGTTAACAAGGCATGCAACTACCCGTCAATGGTGCTTTAATATGGAAAGAGTTAACATGGTAACTACACGTCAATGATATTTTAATATAGAAAGGGTTAATAAGGTAACTACACATCAATGATGCTTTAATACAGAAAGGGTTAATAAGGTAACTTCACGTCAATGATGATTTAATATAGAAAGGGTTAATATGGTAACTACTCACCAATGATACTTTGTATAGAACGGGTTAATAATGTAACTACCCGGCAATAATGCTTTAATATAGAATTGGTTAATATGGTAACTACACGTCAATGATGCTTTAATATAGAAATGGTTATAATAAGGTAACTACACGTCAATGATGCTTTAATACAAAAAAATGGTTAATAAGGTAACTACCAGTCAATGGCGCTTTAGTATAGAAAGGGTTAATAATGCAACTACTCACCAATAATATTTAGTATAGAAAGGGTTAATAAGGGAACTACTTGTCAATTAATGCTTTAATATAGAAAGGGTTAATAAGGTAACTATATACGACAATGATAGTTTGGTATATACAGAGTTAATAAGGCAACTAGCCGTCAATGATGCTATAATATAGAAATGGTTAACATTGTAACTACACATCAATGATATTTTAATATAGAAAGGGTTAATGAGGTAACTACACGTCAATGATGCTTTAATAAAGAAAGGGTTAATAAGGTAACTTCACATCAATGGTGCTTTACTATAGAAAGGGTTAATAATGTAACTACTCACCAATTTTACTTAGTCTAGAAAGGGTTAATAAGGTAACTACCTGTCAATTAATGATTTAATATAGAACGGTTAATAAGGTAACTACACGCCAATGGTGCTGTAATATAGAAAGGGTTGATAAGGTGACTTCAATGCAGATTATACAGTTTAACAAAATACCACAGGTATATATATCCGGGTGAACACTGTAGTAAATAGCTGGGCGAAACCCTGGTGTAAATACCTGGGTGTAAATACCCGGGTGTGACAGCGTCTTTCTAAATTATATCCGTAAAAACCCGGGTAAACTGGGGTTTATACCTAACATATATAGAAAACACCAGGGTAAATCTATATAAATCCCTGATTTACCTGGGTGTAACCTGGGTGTGACCTGGGTGGAACCAGGGTAAAACCTATATGTACCGGGGTATACCTAGGTAAACACCAAGATTTACCCAGGTACATTTTTATATGGGGCATCTCCATCCCAATATCCTAGCTGGTTTTAGTACGAGAAGACTTGGACTAGCGTTCGTGCATGAGTCACGGAAATGTGTCCCCGTAATGGGTTGGTGGACTGACACCAGTGAACAAATTTCGATGGACCGCAGATTTCACTAGGCCCAGTAGATCAGACGGTGAGGTTAAAGCACATTAGGCCACCGCAAGTCGTTCAGCGATGGCGAAGCTGATTCTATCCCCAAACGTGTTCACTTGTAATCCATAAGGAGGGTAGTTTTATTTGTGTATATGTGGATGTTTGACAGACGCTTACCGGGTAGACAATTTCATGGGCATTGGAGTGATTTTGGGTGTGAAATTATCCTTCTGAGTGGTCTTTCATTTGATAGTAAAATTTACAAAGTTGTGAAATAATGATGAACCTCATTACAACCCCGCAAACCAAACTGACCACTGCCTTGATGATTCAAACACAAGCATATACAGAGCATCACCAACAAATGGCGTATTTAAAAGTGTTCTTGCAAATTCCAATATGTCGATAATAGTTCAATATATCACACGTGTTACACCATATGTTTATATTTCGGCGCACGTGTTCTCTGGTTTTTATTAATGAGCAAACTGCATATCTAGAACAATTCCACGAAACAATGGCCCATATAATATGTCGATTACCACATTTAAAGGGATACTGTACCCCAAATGTTGTTGTTGGTTACTATAGTCTCCGAGTCGGAGAATACGGTAACAATTTTTCCATTATTTGAAAGTCTGTTGAGTACGAAGTAATGTTACGGGTGACAAATTTACCGGAATGCAAAAATACAAATTGTCGTTGTCGAGCAATTTTTGTACAGTTTTCAACCAAATGTATCAAATAAAAGTTATATTATATGCATACTAGTCCCATATACTCATTTAAGTTATTGTATCGTCACTAGTCAGTGAGTGGCTTGGGTTTTCTCCCCGTATCATCATAATGTTTTAAACGATCGCGTGTGCCATACGTTTAACAATCCAGTATCCCTCAATTAATTTGATTACGTTTTGTACACGGAAATTCGTAATTTAATTGACGCCATTTTATGGCTCCAGTCATAAATGAAATTTATATCAAATTATTAACTTTGATTTTAAGATAGTCTATTAACCTGAGTGTCTACAGAATACATCTTCGACTCAAATTACTTATGTTTCTATATATTATCGATATTAGATCGTTGTTATCACCGGAAATTTATTGAAAATGGCGTACAGTACCCCTTTAAGTTACGTGGATTATTCGACCAATGGAAAGCTACATGTGTTTTGTACTCCACACATACATACCGATAAATTAGCGGCGCGAACCGACGAGCCTCCAGTTGTGATATCATTGAACTGGATACTTCATAATTTTAAGCAAGAACTGCGGCGGGAGAGTAGTATATCACACAGGCATTGATTAGTTATTACTGTTAATATTTCAGAAAATTGTAAGTAAATTGTTTTTCGAGTATAGACATAAATGCTTTTTCATATACATGACCAGCATCGGTTTTCAGCTTTGCAACTTTACTTCAACTTTTTATAGTTGGTTATTAAACAAACCTTCGATGGTTTATAACATATATAACATTAATCTTTTCAAGAGTTTAGAAAATTTAATGGGTATCGAACAATTGAAATGTAAACAGCATCGCGTTGTAATATTATCTTCAGACTTTGCACACACCCAAACCATGCAGCCTGGTTTTGTGGAAAATTCATGTAAAATCGAAAATATTCTTTTCGTTTGGCAATAATTGTTGGGAAAAAAACACTATTTTGTGCAATGTCTTGACTGAACATTCGCAAACAGATATATTAAAACTTGCGGGATTCAGTTGAAATCAATACAAAATTGTGTATTATCATAATTTATCCCTCATTAAAGACGTCTCGTGACTCTCGTCACCCAGATATCTATAAATATATCGCCGGTTTTAGATCAATAACCGCTTTAATGGACAATTTCCAGGTATTTCTATTGTGCGTGTAAGAATCCAGGTAAAATAAATGTAATGTGGTTTTAGCAGATATCAACGTTTATGCAAGATAACATTTCCGATAATCGAGCCTTTTATCGTGGAATGCAGTTGCTTCAATGGCCGTGTAATTCGTGGTGGGAAACCGGAACATGCCGACTGAGGCTGAAATACTGGTTTTCTCAGATGATGGAGAAGAATTTCAAGTTATTATTAATGGAAATCGAAACATTTTTGAAAAGGAATGTATACAACATAAAAGCTGACGCATTATATATAACCTGGATGTCGCATAGAACAGGTTTGATGGAAACGAAATATTTGTTCCTGGGAAAGGTGCTGTTTTGTGATTTCCGAGTCGCATGAGGCGGTTACTTCGTGGAAAAACATGAAAACATCTGCATTTTGTGTGTACATTTATATTTAGTGTAATTGACTCCATGTCTGCATGCGGGTTGTACACATACAGGGGCAAATTGATATGGAGAAATTAGTTACCGTGGTATTCAACCAATTATGACATTTTCTAGATCATGCCATGAATCTCTACTGTGCATGGCTAACGCCCGTAGAGATCATATTCCACCAGTAAAAAACCTTTGAACTATTTGAAGATTTGACAGGGAACATTATGAAGTTGAGAAGAAAAAAAACGCGTCAATATATTTCATAGTTATTGTCTGTTCCTTAATAATGTACTTCACTATAGGTGAAAGTCCCAACTCGAAATTTCACGATTTAAGTGACTTTGTGGGCGATTTTGCTTTGTGTTGCTTACAATTATGAAGTTTATCCTTGGTAATTAATTAAATGATTATTGTGATATCGGCTCTCAAAAGTCACAGAAAAGCATTGGACCCTTCACCTACAGTGAAGTACGTTATTAAGGAACAAATAATCACTAAGAAATATATTCCCCGTGGTATATTTTCGACTTTATAAGGTTCCCTGTCAAAACTTCAATAGTTCCCAGGTTTTGCACTGGTGGAATATGATCTTTATACTGGCGTTAGCCAGAGTAGAGATTCAGGGCATGATCTACATGCGGTTTGTACACCATATAGGGGCAAATTGATATGGAGAAATTAGTTAACCGTGGTATTCAACCGACCAGGACATTTTCTTGAACAATTATTGAGTAAGGTAGCATGCAATGCTGACTACTTGAAGGCTATTTGCATCGTTTTTTTCAACATTTAGCCCGCAGACTATATACTAACTGTTTATAACCAGTTTTGATTTGTATATACTCTACTATGACAGCGATGGGGTATACTAACCCTATTTTCTCAGTAATGTTATCATCAATGTGTGACATTTGTGTTGAACTATAACACTTTCCCACAGCATACACTGCACTTGGAAAATGACACTCTATACAAATATGATGCATGGGATGTGATAACCCATAAAAATGTCGACTATCACACATATTGGCTACATGGTTGGTGCCAGTCTGTCAGTCAATCAATCACATCAGCGCGTTACCATTCTGTTCACATGGAGTAACAGAATAATCTAGTGGAATTGGGGGTGGGTAGTTTACGTTTGTAGAAACTATCGCACATATTGACCCCCTTTTGGATAGTTCGGCGTTTATTCATTGAAAACACAAACATTTAATTGTCGTTTCGGGGGACTATAGAAATCACCGTAAAATAAAGCCGCCTTATTTGGAGGACATGTGGCCTTGTGGCCTTTTATTCTTAGTTAGAACCTGCTCGAAAAACAAGCATTTCTACTGAAATACATGTACTCTTTCCGAAACATCTATCCACATTTTCGAAAATTGACGTCTCTCCATGTATGAGTGTCATATAATAGTCGAGGGCAAAACTGAGGTAGCGATATGTGATCATACTTATTGCTATATAAGTACATGTATGGTGGCTTTGACTGTCAACCAGGCCGAACCTTGGTGTCAAGCTTTGTTTGAAAATTTCTGATACGCCAATACATATGCATATCTATATCTATATTTGCGACTGTCTGTCTGTCTGTCTGTCTGTCTGTGTTCGGGGACCATCTAGATTATACCAAAGGGGTTTACTAGGGTAACGTTTTACGAGAAAGATAATGGTGGGGGTTAGAATTTTCTAAAGTGACGGCGTTTTTGTCAGGGGCAGAAAATGGGGAGGGACAGAATTTTTTTTGTCGCCGATTGCCACGAAACTTACATTTAATCATCCCCATGATATGAAGAATCTAATGGTGTGGTTTAAATATGGCAAAAGTGGCTTCGTTCGAGTCAGGGATGCACGGAAGGGGTGAGGGGCACCATAATTGATCAAACTAATTTTAGCGCCGATTTCCACCAAATTGATATATACTCTTCTTTATGATACAAGGAATCTAATTGTGCGATTTAACAACGCCAAATTGTAATCGTTTGGATGAGATATTTCGGGGTGGGGGTGGGAACTAAATTTTATAAGAATGGTTTTAGTTGCCGATTGCCACCACACTTATACAAAATCATCCCGATGGTGTGAGGAGTCTAATGGTGTTGCTTAAATCTGTCAAATGTGGCCTCATTCGAGTAAGGGTGCACTCAAAGGAAGAGGGGCACCAAAATTGATACACAAAATTTTTAGCGCCAATTTCCACCAAATTGATACACGTTCTTATCCATGATACGAGGAATCTAATCGTGTGATTTAAAGACGCCATATTGGTGCTGTTTGGGTGAGAGATGGGAAGGGGAAGGGTGGGCACCAAATTTTATAAAAATTTGTTTAGTCGCCGATTAGCACCAAACTTATAAATAATCATCTCCATGATATCATAAGTGTAATTGTGTGGTTTAATGGTGTCACAAGTGTGGTCATTTGAGTAAGTGGTGCACTCTTAGAACAAATGTGTATAAATACTACACAAAATGTGTTACAATTGATCTTAAACAAAATTGTGTAGAAATGACACATGACATATAATTATTAAATATGTCGGTGGAATATCATCAACGTTGAATATGATTGAATATGTGAGTGTATCATAGTTATTAGATGAAATGTGTTATATTGGAGACACACAACTCGTAATGGCTACCACAGAACAAACAATAATTTATTGGCAGCTTAAAATTTTGTTATACACTATGTTTGTGTAAAAACTGAACAACACATAATTGTGTAGCACAAAATTTTAAAGCAGCTGCCAATTTTGTATTATGGCAGCTGTTACGAGGTTTATGTCTCAAATAGAAAATATCTCATATATTAAATATAATATACTCACATATTCACTCATATTCAATGTTGAGATAATTCCACCGACACATTTATGTCATGTTGCATTTCTACACAATTTTGTTTAAGATCAAATGTAACACATATTGTGTAGTATTTATACACATTTGTTCTAAGAGTGTGTATAGAGGTGAGAGGGACACACAAAATTATAACAATATGTTTAACGATGATTTTCACCAGATTGATACATATTCTTCTCCGTGATACGAGGAATCTTATCGTGTGGTTTGGATACACCAACTTGGTGCCCTCTGGTGAGAGATATGGATGGGGACATTGAATTTCATACGAATTTGTATAATCGCCAATTTTGACCAATTTTATATATATATGCATCTCTAATCTCTAACGAGTCTAAGTGTGTGGTTTAACAAAAGTGGCACCGCTTGAGTCCAAAATAGGGACGGGAGGGTCACCAAAACTGATAAAACAAATCGTGTTGTCTGTCTTTCTGTCTGTCTGCATGTGTTCTGTATATAACTTCACGGTGTACAATCGAGATGGCATCTGAGAGGGGTAACTTTTTACGAGGAAGATAATGGTGCGGGTTAAAATGTTCTAAAGTGACGCTGTTGGTGTCAGGGGAAGAATAGGGGGAGGTCGGCAAAATAAAAAAATATGTGAAATAGTTTTGTCGCCGATTTCCACTAAACGCATACATAAATCACCTCCGCGATATGGCGTCAGCGTGGCAGGGAGGCATCAACAATTGATTTAATAAACTATTTTTAGCGCAGATTTCCACCAAATTGATATATTATTCTTCTCTATGATACAAGGAATATAATCATGTGATTTAAAGACGCCAAATTGCTGCCGTTTGGGTGAGAGATGGTGGGGGGGGGGGGTCATAACTATTCTAAGAATTTGTTTAGTTGCTGATTACCACCAAACATATATATAATCATCTCCAGTATATCATGCATTCGTGAGTCTAATGGACGTAGTTTAAATAGTGGCGCCGTTAAAGTCATGAATGCGGATGGCAGTTGCACCAAAGCTGATACAAATATATTTCGCACTAATTTCCACCAAATTCATACACGTTCTTCTCTAATGAAACGATGAATTAAATCACATTTGGTGTCGTTTGGGTCACGGGTGGCGAGAGGATATGCACTCTCGTTGATAAGATTGTTATTCGCCGATATCCACCTATAAGTTATATATAGTCACCCAGGCCATCTCCATGTCATTTTAATGAGTTTTGGGCGTGCAAATTTCACAATCTCGACAAATGTTGACCCAGTTAAGTTACTTGAACAATTATATCTTCTCAACTGTCATATTTATATGGGGATGGCAATCAGGGCCTTCACATAATGAGCTAACATTAATAGATACATAGAAGAGACACACATATTCTTGCAAACCAAGAGACCTCGAACCGTCAGAGGATTGCATATAGATTATAACACAATTGAGTCGGTTCCATTCAATACTGTTTCCACAAAAAAGTTACAATTTGTCAAGAGATATGGAAATGTATTGAAGGCCTGTTCAAAAATAGTGGTCACAGTGTGCAGTCAAATATATTTTCGTCTGATATAAAAGAAAACGCAGCCAGTAGCACAGAACTTTTAAAGGATCCTCCAATACTGACATCAGACAACGGTATATCTGCACGATACAGCTGAATTTTTAGAACAGACTCATCGACTGACATAAGCAAGTCAAAATCTCACTCTGTGTCTGTCACAGGTAGCTGATATACCTGCGCAGCAACATTTCTTTTAAACTGAGAATATTTAGCCAATAGTTAGCACCATGAACAAAGGAGCACCTGGAAATTTCGTTAAAACATCTGTATCTTCATGGATATATGGTAGCCAGGTGTCCTCAAGATCTTAGTCCAACCCACTAGATTAATTGATACATCTCTATATGTAAAATCCAATGGTCGGCTTTTATTTTTGCGAAATAATGTGTTTATGATGTTCATGTGTCATATTATAACGTCTGAAGTATACGCAGTTGTAAATAAAACAAATACTTCATTATTGGTGGAACGGATTAATCGCGATAAACAAAATGACAATCGACAAAGTGAGCCACTACTTATATTTCATGACTGAATCGTGTTTTGTGATGCTATTTGAATATACAATTTATGAGAATACGTGTAACACTTTGAGCAAGAGTGTTCTCTATTCCCAACAAATATACACAGCATGGAGAGGGTTTCACATCATTTTAACCTTGGCAACGCCGGGTAACCCTGCTAGTACATAATAATGGTGGTCAGACATAAGTTGTATCAACAACATCCGGGAGGGCTCATTTGCAAATGGCATATTAGAGGGTTAATATATATAATCAACTTACACATAACAATGACACGGATGGAGATACACCAATGCGTTTGATAGTCGTATTATAGAGTTATTGTTTTCGGATTTTCGCTTCAATCGGTCATGATATGTGCCTCCTCGGGCTCTTCACATTGTAAAAAGGGTCGCTCATAATCTCTCATTAGAATAAGGCATGACAATATGCAACATTATTCATATGTACTATATCATCTCGAATGCGAAATGCATGCATTGCAATATTGGGAGTAACATGATATAATGGTCTGCTCAGTAACCATTGGAACAAACGTGCACTACCGACGAATCGAATTCAATTATTTGAATTGCAAATAAATGCGAGTAGACGCACTACCGACGTAGAATGCGTGTGGTCAACACGAATTTAATTGCTGATGCGTCTGAGATCTATGTTTGAAACAAACGTCGCAACACCGTCGACTCGAATTTAATTCGAAGACATGCAAACGAGCTGCATAATGATATGCTAATGAGGGGATTCCAATTGAAACTGGAAAACACCAACGAGCATGACGTAATTTGGTGGTATTTGAATTCCAGTCGACGAAAGTGCGACGTTTGTTTCAAATTAAATGCGAGTAGACGCACTAAATAAAACAGAGATGCCAGAGCATAAGCTAGCAAGCAGATCATTTATCCCACGGGGTGCTACATGTATATATTGGAAGGGAAAACCCACGATGGCTATAAATAGATATGACGGTACTGCATATATTCAATCACGTACTGCAGTACATGCGGAGCGATATGGAAATCAAGACAATCAATTTGCCAGCTTCTATTCCTCACTTCACTAATTGTCAACTGAGATAATGCCTTTATTTGTCCTAAAGGGACGAGTATATGCTAAAGCATTGGAACAAAGCCCATCGAGATTGAGGGAGGAACTATTTCGTCTGGCGTCAGGTCACATGGGTAATCACACGGACATCATACAGCCTTTTCGTCAGAACATTCGCCCGGATCAGTCGACAATTATTTAGCGTCCCACCCTCCCGCCCAGTTTTCTTCCTTCCGTTTTGGGGGAGGCATCCCTGATGCTAACAGCTATGCTTAGTGTCTTTCAGGACTAGATAGGTGATCAGGACTCCATGGTTGGCGCTTGGGTGGTACCAAAATGGGCCTTCACCAATGACAAGAAAGCTGGAGGTCCATAAACACGCTTCCGACTACCTGTTGCTTCAGTGATTAATAAATGGTAGTCATTAAGGCAAACCTGTCTTGTTATTAATAACAACCATGTGGGATAAATATTTATTCCGTTTGGATATACACGCTATACTGTGCATGGACGTGTGCAAATTTAACATCAACGATGGGTTGAAATTGTTCTTGTAATTTGATTTTCCAGCAATGAATTATTGGGGAATTTGCATATTTTCCTACTTTTGGTCTAACATTTTGACTGAAATGGCCTGTGTCCTGGTCCCTCATGACCCCCGTGGCCAGCCAAAACAATTGCTAATTATTTTCCTATGCTTCTGTTCAAAATTATGAACTTAAATGTCATCAGTTGGAAAATTTCCAACCTTGTGGGTGTCAGGTTTGAAATTGTCAGCACTTGGAAAGCTTGAGGCCAGTCTAATGCTATATAGGTTTTTGCGGTTTTCATGGTCAAAGTTTTCTCCCGCTGTGCCAAACTATGATCGGATTTTCAGGTTCAGATCTCTGATTTTTCTTCTACTGGCAGAACCATGGTCCACCCAGTGCATGACCACAAGTCTACTGATCCATTCTGAATAGGCTATTATCCAGGCATGTGATGGAACAGCCAATGGGTGCAAATTGAATTACGCAAATTTATTAGCCCCCCCCCCCCCAACCGAGACCCTATAGCCGTACGTCCCTGCCCGCCATGATTATTTTACACGTGGTTTTAGATAGGCATACTGACGCAATATATAGTGATATAGCGCGTTGACCTCAACTTGCTATTAAATTGTTAAAACGGTCCAACGTTTTCATATAAAAATAAACTGGACCTGATTTCTTTCAGACAAGTTCAAAGCAAAATACCACCTAAAGAATCATGTCCGACCTAAAATATGTATCAAATACCTACGATATAGCGATATGAAATCAATCATTTCCACTCCTCAGAATAGTAATATTAATTTCGTCGCTTGGAAGTTAAAAGCCACTGTTTCTCACTAAATTTTACGTTTTAGAATTGATATAAAACTTCCTATTTTAGCCGTTTTGACGAAAACCCTTATGAACGCTTTATGCCATTTTAAGAAATCATTTAGATTCGTCTTGAATTAAATGCGACGTTTGTTTCAACAGACGAATTATGAATTAAACTCGAGTCTAATTCTAATTTAATTAGATTCGTCGGTAGTGCGACGTTTGTTTCAAGGGTAACTTGGCACGTTTGCTCTTTTTTGGGGTCCACTCAGTTTGAGTGGAAGTCATGTTTGTTGTGATAATACAGGTGGGGATGATAACAACTCAAAAGTAGATGTCTTGATTTAAAGATGTCCTGCCAATATGAACAATGGGTTAGTCAAAAATTCCGAAGTTAATTTTCCGCTAACCAGGCGAACAGAACATGTAAGTTAATTACAATCAACCCCATTCTTAACACACATACAGACCTTCACAAAACTTCAAACTTAATAGGATGAGAATAACCATAAAATGACACTTTAGGAACGCTATTTAGTCCGGGCTTTTAACAAACAGGAAAGGACACAATAAACTCTCTTTATTTAATGTGTTATTTGTTGAATTTTCCGGCGCCCGATTCAAAATTCAGAACTTGATAAAACTGCCATTTTTATATCTTATATCTTCATTATATATGGAGGATAAATAAAGATATATATATATTCTATTGTACAATAAAATGACACCATACTTATTTGGACGCCATATTTGTTGGACGCCACTGTGGGTATAATCCAGAGCATTATGCATACATACATATATAAATCTTCCCTCGTGATCACACCATTTTAAATTGGCACTCTCTGCTATGTTCGTCAATTGACTGGAAAACAGAAGGGCTCAGGGGGACATCTCTGTTTATGTTGATAACGCTGAATCAATACTTCTACGACCTTGAAAATCCGTGTTGGGATTCCATACTCTCTATTATCACTTCAACAACAACAGCTATTCTTCATAAGCTTTAGTTATCTGAAGCATATTATTTATTTTTACGTACCCCCCCCCCACACAAAGGTGACCTAACGATATGCTCCATAGTGCACGATAGCGGTGCGATTCAGTTACTAATATCGTAGCTTTATTATATAATATCACTGACTTTATGTTGACATTTATCTGAAACAATTTTCAATCGGTGGCCCATTGTTCCACGACAAATCACATAGAAAGACATATACCTAAAAACCTGTCCCTCTCCATAATTACAGAACAGGATATTTTGTTTGTGTATATCCTTTATGTATATGTGAAACAGCCGTGATTTTGTTCTAGCTACATATACGTCAAAGGAAGCTCATGTCATTCCACAGCCTGCTGTTTTGTTTATTGGTTATGGGTACATGTATATGCATGCGTGGGAACAGTCATAATCCGGTGTCAAACCTACATGTCAGTTATAGCACCCACTAACAAACTCGCTGACGAAAGGGTATCATATTCGTCACAAATTCCTTGGTGCATTAAAACTGACGACGTGGTAGCAAATGGTATGTCCTGAACAAGGTGTTTGTCCCACAAAATGTGTCGTATTACTTTCCTAGCAGTCAATATACAGTATTATAAATGGTATGTATACACAAATAGAATAAACACCGTACTGTGTAATCCACTAAGCGATGGTACATATCCCACTTCATCTTTGGAGACACACTTTATTAACACAGAATCGACACTTTGTACGTGGAACAATACATAACGTCAATAATTCTTTTCATGAGACGATTACACCCAAAAATAGGTTCATATTAAACCTGTATTGACCCCCCCCAAATGGGTTCATATTGAACCTGTATAGACCCCCACAAATGGGTTCATATTGAACCTGTATAGACCCCCCAAATGGGTTCATATTGAACCTGTATAGACCCCCCCCCAAATGGGTTCATATTGAACCTGTATAGACCCCCCAAATGGGTTCATATTGAACCTGTATATACCCCCCAAATGGGTTCATATTGAACCTGTATAGACCCCCCAAATGGGTTCGTATTGAACCTGTATAGACCCCCCCCCCAATGGGTTCATATTGAACCTGTATAGACCCCCCCAAATGGGTTCATATTGAACCTGTATAGACCATATTGAACCTGTATAGACCCCCCCCCCCAAATGGGTTCATATTGAACCTGTATATACCCCCCCCCAAATGGGTTCATATTGTGCTTATGATCCAGGAGAATATATAGATTGAATTGAATCACACCATGTACATTTGGGGTTTTACAAAAATTTCTCCGATTCCCTATTTTATTTCACACCCCGTGCACCCGATCCGCAAAACATTATTACATATAAATACGTAATTACGGTCATTTTTTACCATCTATAAATACGTAAGTGTGGACCGTATATGCCTATCGAGCCTACCATTACGTTATAAATCTCTTAAAGGTACTCAATCCGAATTAACGCTCGCAAATTACTATTTCCTTGGCTTCAGGGGTAAACAATATTTGATTCGAGTCGAAGAACCCACCACAGCTCAGAGTGATCAGATATCGATGTTTGAAATCTATTATTTTAATTGTAAGTGGCTCAATAGATAGTCAACGAGAAGAATTTCATGGACCAAATTGCGGGTAAAGATGGATAACACTAAAATCAAGTGGCTTTTTGTGTCAGATATTTTACAAACCGGCAAAATTACGTTGAATAAAATGTTGATAAATAACAGGTTTTGTGCAATTTTATGCTGTAGTAGATTTTGATTTTCATTATTTTTGGGCAATTATTAGATTCTGATAACTGAAGCGGCATTTCAAAAAATGTTGTTGTTGTTGGAATGTGATGATATGGGGGACCCTCTGATCGGATTGAGTAAATTTAATGATGATCTGATCACGGGCACAACATTAAGACCTATAATACATTAATGGTAACCTAATACCTAATATTCTGGCATATAATATGGATACTGGGACATATCTGGACCCTCCTGCATCTGTAGATGACTCAGGTATAGTTGACTTAGGTTTTCACTGGACGGGCTCCAATTTGGGGTTCATATTATATACTAGAATCGAAAGGTATAGGCACATACCCATTTTCTATGATGGGCCCTTAAAATGGTGAACCCCAAATTTGAACCCGTGCTCTTTAAACCTAATTCAACTATACCTGAGTCATGTACGGATGCAGGGGGTTCCAGATATGTCCCAACATCCATGTTTAAAATATATTCAGAGAATTCGAAGATTTAGGCACCTACCCATTTACTTTGATTGGCCCTTAAAATGGTGAACCCCAAATTTGAACCCGTGCTGTTTAAACCTAATTCAACTATATATGAGTCATGTACAGTTGCAGGACGGTCGATATATGTCCCAACATATATATTACATGCCCAGTATCCAAAGGCATCGGCACATACCCATTTTCTAGGATGGGCCCTTTATATGGTGAACCCGAAATTTGAGCCCGTGTAGTTTAAACATAAGTCAACTATATATGAGTCATCTACAGATGCAGGATATTCCAGATATGTCCCAACATCCAAATTATATTCCCGGAATCCAAAGATTTAGGCACCTACCCATTTTCTTTGATGGGCCCTTAAAATGGCGAACCCCAAATTTGAGCCCGTGTAGTTTAAACCTAATTCAACTATATCTGAGTCACGTGCAGCTGCTGGACAGTCCAGATATGTCCCAACATCCATATTATATTCCCAGAATCCAAAGATTTAGTCACCTACCCATTTTCCTTAATGGGCCCTTAATATGGTGAACCCTAAATTAGAGCCCGTGCAGTTTAAACATAAGTCAACTATATCGATTCTTTAACTTCTGTAACGCTTGTATCGCTCTGTATCAAGGGTTACTACTGGGACGCAGATAGTCACTAGAAATGAAAACGATTCCTTAAACTTCTGTAACGCTTGTATCGCTCTGTATCAAGGGTTACTACTGGGACGCAGATAATCACTAGAAATAAAGAAGACTCTTTAACTTTTGTAACGCTTGTATCGCTCTGTATCAAGGGTTACTACTGAGACGCAGATAATCACTAGAAATAAAAACGATTCTTTAACTTCTGTAACGCTTGTATCGCTCTGTATCAAGGGTTACTACTGGGACGCAGATAATCACTAGAAATAAAAACGATTCCTTAAACTTTTGTAACGCTTGTATCGCTCTGTATCAAGGGTTACTACTGGGATGCAGAGAACGATGAGAAATAAAATCACCTCTATAAGAATCTGTAACGCTTGTATTGCTCTGAGTGTATCAAGGGTTACTACTGAGACGCAGATAATCACTAGAAATAAAAACGATTCTTTAACTACTGTAACGCTTTAATCGCTCTGTATTAAGGGTTACTACTGGGACGCAGATAATCACTAGAAATACGAGAGGCCGATCACGATCGGCAGATGTTTAACCCATCCCTTGGCGATAGTAAATTGTTATAATCAGAATCATAATCTTTTAATGTTGAATTATAGAGTATACTGTTATGATCTAAAGTAGTATATGGCAAATGTACATAATAACCAGTAATAACACAAATTATTGGAATGTATGAGTCAATATAGAAGGGTTAATATAACATCTAAACTCTAGAGCCTGTCACCACTATCATAGTGTAAGCAGTTCTATTCATGTTGTTGCAAATTGCCATGTGAGATATCAAAATAATATAATTATTTATTTAATGGAAAAGGTTAAAAGACATGGAATGGGTAAAAGGGGTTAAATCACCTATCTCTGCCCTGTTTGATCCAATGTAGTCCCATCATCCAAGGACTTAGAGAGCTCCATTGGTCTAGTTAAATAAATTCACATTAAGTTGTGGTTAATAAGATAGCTAAATCAATTTATCCAATAATTCACTAATTTGTGTCTCTTATACAGAGGGAACATATGAGGGCTATAAATAACTCTCAATAAACCATGTCTTTTTATCTCTCTCACAGAGAAGCTGTGAGGCTGAGGTATTCATTAATTGTAAGTTACTTGGGTTATAATTGGAAAAATTCTTAGTTGAAAAAGGGCCATATCTCTGGTATAACAAATTGGATCTAACCCATATTCAAACTCGTTCTGTATTTTGAGTTGAGAAACTCATATACCAAATTTGGCTCCTATCAGATGAAAAATGGTTGCTTTATCGAAGTATGTGTGAACTATATGTCAAAGGACCATAACTCCATTAAAAAACATCCGATCAAACCCATATTCGAACTCAATCAGTATGTTGGTCTGAGAACCTCATATACCTTATTTGGTTACAATCAGATAAAAAATGTTTGAGTTATGGCAGAATTAATGAATTCTAAGTAAAAAAAGGGCCATAACTCTGTCTGTATTTTGGGCCGAGAAACTCACATACCAAATTTGGTTCCGATCAGATAAAAAATGTTTGAGTTATGGAAGAATGCGTGAATTCTAAGTCGAAAAAGTTCCATAACTCTGTAAAAAAAAAGTCGGATCAAACCCATATTCGAACTCGATCTGTATTTTGGGCTGAAAACCCCATATACAAAATTTGGTTTTGATCAGGTAGAAAATGTTTGAGTTATCGCATTACACGTAAAGTGTCTACGGACGGACAGACGGACGGACAGACGGACGGACGGACGGACGAACGACGAGTGGTCAATCCGGACAACGACACTATGTTTACCATACATGGTATGGGTAAACATAAAAAACGATTCCTTAAACTTCTGTAACGCTTGTATCGCTCTGTATCAAGGGTTACTACTGGGACGCAGATAACGATGGAAAATAAAAACGATTCTTTAACTTCTGTAACGCTTGTATCGCTCTGTATCAAGGATTACTACTGGGGCGCAGATAATCACTAGAAATAAAAACGATTCTTTAACTCCTGTAACGCTTGTATCGCCCTGTATCAATGGTTACTACTGGGACGCAGCTAATCACTAGAAATAAAAACGATTCCTTAAATTTCTGGAAAGCTTGTATCGCTCTGTCCCAAGGGTTACTACTGAGACGCAGATAACGATGAAAAATAAAAATATCTTTTATCAGCTTTTGTAACGCTTGTCCCGCTCAGTATCAAGGCTTTCTACATGGGACAAAACATACCCCCTTAACTTTTTGCTCACGTTTCTTGCCATATATGATCATAAGTTATTATATTACGATGTGCAAATATATCTGTTTCAGCACAACGTGCTTATATATGGGTATATTATATAGTGGTTGTGCTATTTTGCACTTATTTTACCACTCGAGTCCAATTAGTAAGACTCAGCACGGTTACCCACATTCAAGGGGAATGTGTCTTTGCGACTTTTATTTTTGATATGTATATGTGTGTATATATATGTATAGTTTATAGTGGTTGTGGTATTTTGCATTTAACTTACCACTCGAATCCGATCAGTGAAACTCGGCACAATTACTCAAATTCAAGGGGAGTATGTCTTTGCGATATTTTTAAATGGAAATTGTTGAAATTGAGAAAAATATAAATTTGATTGAAATTGAGAAAAACTGAAATATAGGATTTGTTTTTTGAAATTGGTAAAATTGAGAAAAATTGATGATTGATATTATTACTAAATTTCAATTTTTCATAATTGTTGGAATTGACAAAAATTGAAATGAAGTAAATGTTATTGAAACTATTGACTGCAAAGCCAATTTCCAATGTCGTCGTTTTACTGAACTACTATCTACATAAATCCACAGACATTTGTATAAAAACAATCCTATGTGTTATATAAAATATTTTATATAATACTAGGATATGTTTTAATATACAACAATTTCGGCTAGCCTTTTAGCCAGGCCTGTTGCCCAGTTCACACCAACGTGGAGGATCGGCTTGGCGCTGTGACCCTGGATGCCCAGCTGACACACAAATCCACAAACAATTCATCGATACATGTTATCAACCATGATATGGATTATGAATGAAGCTGAATGTCCGATATCGAGTTGATATTTAAAGGCACGTGCGGCCATAATTGTCGAAAATATTCATATTTTTTCCAAACACCGTAAACAGAAAAACATTAAAACGCATACAGTTCCGTTCATACATACCATGACCATCGCGTAAACAGCATGTTATCATAAAGACCTACTATATTTTACCTAAGCAAGAGCATGATTGTGTTACTGAAGACAGCACAATGCTACTGGCTAATCACACACAAATGGCATAAACGCTCTTTTACTAGTTCCATATCAGGTATTCACCAACAAAGAACGCTCTTTATGTTTACCATCATAATATAAACAAACACCAGAAAGGTAACTTTTTATGCCTTTGTTTACATAACATTCATCAAACATATGACCATAACATACTGTTTATGCGATATTTCTTATTTGTATACGGACAAAGTCTATCTACATTTTGATGTTCTTTCTGTTTGTGGCAGTTTTTAACGGGTGGAGATATTTTCACAGGATACCCACCACCAAGGCCAACCGTGTCTTTAATCTATGTTTAAATTATAAAACATACAGTTATACCATGATCATCATGTCAGTTGGTACAATAAGTGAACTAAATACTTAATAATAAATTGAACTTTACTCTAAATGTATTGGACAAATGTTGCGATGCGTTAGTTACTCACCATAAGCGATTTTGTTATGGCACCCATTTTCAGCGTTTTAAAAACAGCTAATAGAAACTGGAATCGCTGTATTATGTTTATAGGGGGAGGTTAAAAAATTTAAATAAAAGTGACCTGCATAATCCCTAACACATGAGCGCAATTATGTCTTTTTGGCTTTTTTTGGGAGCTGAAAATACAAATAACTTTGTGGTACTTTGTGAAGCTACATATACGTCGATTTATTCATACGTTTACGCATGGTGTAAAGATGGGCACTCGACCGTGACAACTAATGATCGTGGTATTGCAAGAATAAGAAAAGACACACATACTTTAATAACAATAAATATAGCAAATAAAACACATACTTACTCATATTTAAGCTGGATACTTCGAAATGATCACAATATATAAAATATATATGTACAATTACTATATACAAGTATATATAACACGTATATCTATACACAACATGAAAAACTGCCCGATGCCAGAGTAGCAAAATCTGGATATGGCATAGCGTACAATAATCACAAATAGCCCGGTTGATCGCATGGCATCGAACATACCCAACATGAGGTAAACAAGCCTCGCCCTAGGTGGAACGTTGGGCGAGAATTGCGACTGCCCGATGCCACAAGAGCAACCGGCCTATCGAATGGGTATGTATATCTCATGACAGACAGCACTATATCGATAATATCGCATTAAATCTTATCCCTAAAATCAATGTGGATATGGCATAGCATACAATAATCACTAATAGCCCAGTTGATCGCATGGCATCGAACATACCCAACATGAGGTAAACAAGCCTCGCCCGAGGTGGAACGTTGGGCGAGAATTGCGACTGCCCGATGCCACAGGAGCAACCGGCCTATCGAATGAGTATGTATATTTCATGACAGACAGCACTATTTCTCGATAATATCGCATATGAATCGTATCCCTAAAATCAATGTGGATATGGCATAGCATACAATAATCACTAATAGCCCGATTGATCGCATGGCATCGAACATATCCAACGTGAGGTAAACAAGCCTCGCCCGAGGTGGAACGTTGGGCGAGATTTGCGACTGACCGATGCCACAGGAGCAACCGGCCTATCGAATGAGTATGTATATGTCATGACAGACAGCAGTTACGTTATTACCGACTAAATTATTGTTGTTTGAAACCAAAGAATTGCTTAGGGCAAGGAAAACATCTCCAATTTCTGGGCATCTTATCGGCCTTCTGGCAGGGAATGTGATACCATTTACGACAAAAACTGCATTCAATCATGTTATCGAAACAATCAGGCATTGAGCATCCCAAATGAGAACAGCTTTTCAGAATCAACGCTTTTGTGAATTTCAATTTGGTTCTACAACACAGATTATTTTTCGGAAAGCGATTAACCTTCCCTGACGATAGGCAACTCGTCAGATGAGGTCGCATCAAATGTTGTAAGAATCTGGACGACTCTGTTCGTCCATATCGGGGATTGTAGCCAAATTCTACTAGGTGCGCTAAAGCAAATACCCCGCAATCAGAGCTATTATACTGTTTCTGTATATGTGGAATCCTTACCCTCAATACCCCCAGAGCGGAGTTGCTTCCGTACATGGACCATAGCTGAATTTTTGTGGATGTCGTCATCGGATCTGATTGCGAAAAGAGGGAGTCGAAGAGATACACGGCATCATCGTTATCGTTTGGTACGTATGTTGATGATACCCAATGACTGTGTCCAGTGTAGTGAACTTGAGCAACGATTTATGTGGGTCCAAAATTACTGAGAAGGTTTGTGTCCTTGTGGACAAATCGGCCCATTTTCGATTCTTTAACCGGGGCATACAATGTGTCAAGAAAACCACGTATTACTGGAAACTCATTTGCAAGAAGGCTTTGAAATTGCCTAACGATATCATCACATAACCAATGGCTGCCTTGAATCCGTTCAATTTTCCTCGGGGTAAGAGTTTTTATTATGTTGTGTTTCGAAGATAATTTTTTGATTTTACTCGGTGTCGTATAAACGCACCTCTTAATTTGTGACGGCGATCCGAAACTTTTATTGATCATAGCTTGAGATTTGGGCGGTGAAGCGACTGGAGTCGTAGTTATTTGTTTAACCGAATCGGTTGAGATTTCAGAACATTTAAGTGGGTTCAGTGATGGGAGTTCCCCCGATGCATCACGCAAACTGCATTCATGATACTGTGTCTCATTTACGGATTTCTGACCTAAAGTCAAATACAGAGGGAACATATGAGGGCTATAAATAACTCTCAATAAACCATGTCTTTTTATCTCTCTCACAGAGAAGCTGTGAGGCTGAGGTATTCATTAATTGTAAGTTACTTGGGTTATAATTGGAAAAATTCTTAGTTGAAAAAGGGCCATATCTCTGGTATAACAAATTGGATCTAACCCATATTCAAACTCGTTCTGTATTTTGAGTTGAGAAACTCATATACCAAATTTGGCTCCTATCAGATGAAAAATGGTTGCTTTATCGAAGTATGTGTGAACTATATGTCAAAGAACCATAACTCCATTAAAAAACATCCGATCAAACCCATATTCGAACTCAATCAGTATGTTGGTCTGAGAACCTCATATACCTTATTTGGTTACAATCAGATAAAAAATGTTTGAGTTATGGCAGAATTAATGAATTCTAAGTAAAAAAAGGGCCATAACTCTGTAAAAAAAAGTCGGATCAAACCCATATTCGAACTCGGCCTGTATTTTGGGCCGAGAAACTCACATACCAAATTTGGTTCCGATCAGATAAAAAATGTTTGAGTTATGGAAGAATGCGTGAATTCTAAGTCGAAAAAGTTCCATAACTCTGTAAAAAAAAGTCGGATCAAACCCATATTCGAACTCGATCTGTATTTTGGGCTGAGAACCCCATATACAAAATTTGGTTTTGATCAGGTAGAAAATGTTTGAGTTATCGCATTACACGTAAAGTGTCTACGGACGGACAGACGGACGGACAGACGGACGGACGGACGGACGAACGACGAGTGGTCAATCCGGACAACGACACTATGTTTACCATACATGGTATGGGTAAACATAAAAAACGATTCCTTAAACTTTTGTAACGCTTGTATCGCTCTGTATCAAGGGTTACTACTGGGACGCAGATAACGATGGAAAATAAAAACGATTCTTTAACTTCTGTAACGCTTGTATCGCTCTGTATCAAGGATTACTACTGGGGCGCAGATAATCACTAGAAATAAAAACGATTCTTTAACTCCTGTAACGCTTGTATCGCCCTGTATCAATGGTTACTACTGGGACGCAGCTAATCACTAGAAATAAAAACGATTCCTTAAATTTCTGGAAAGCTTGTATCGCTCTGTCCCAAGGGTTACTACTGAGACGCAGATAACGATGAAAAATAAAAATATCTTTTATCAGCTTTTGTAACGCTTGTCCCGCTCAGTATCAAGGCTTTCTACATGGGACAAAACATACCCCCTTAACTTTTTGCTCACGTTTCTTGCCATATATGATCATACGTTATTATATTACGATGTGCAAATATATCTGTTTCAGCACAACGTGCTTATATATGGGTATATTATATAGTGGTTGTGCTATTTTGCACTTATTTTACCACTCGAGTCCAATTAGTAAGACTCAGCACGGTTACCCACATTCAAGGGGAATGTGTCTTTGCGACTTTTATTTTTGATATGTATATGTGTGTATATATATGTATAGTTTATAGTGGTTGTGGTATTTTGCATTTAACTTACCACTCGAATCCGATCAGTGAAACTCGGCACAATTACTCAAATTCAAGGGGAGTATGTCTTTGCGATATTTTTAAATGGAAATTGTTGAAATTGAGAAAAATATAAATTTGATTGAAATTGAGAAAAACTGAAATATAGGATTTGTTTTTTGAAATTGGTAAAATTGAGAAAAATTGATGATTGATATTATTACTAAATTTCAATTTTTCATAATTGTTGGAATTGACAAAAATTGAAATGAAGTAAATGTTATTGAAACTATTGACTGCAAAGCCAATTTCCAATGTCATCGTTTTACTGAACTACTATCTACATAAATCCACAGACATTTGTATAAAAACAATCCTATGTGTTATATAAAATATTTTATATAATACTAGGATATGTTTTAATATACAACAATTTCGGCTAGCCTTTTAGCCAGGCCTGTTGCCCAGTTCACACCAACGTGGAGGATCGGCTTGGCGCTGTGACCCTGGATGCCCAGCTGACACACAAATCCACAAACAATTCATCGATACATGTTATCAACCATGATATGGATTATGAATGAAGCTGAATGTCCGATATCGAGTTGATATTTAAAGGCACGTGCGGCCATAATTGTCGAAAATATTCATATTTTTTCCAAACACCGTAAACAGAAAAACATTAAAACGCATACAGTTCCGTTCATACATACCATGACCATCGCGTAAACAGCATGTTATCATAAAGACCTACTATATTTTACCTAAGCAAGAGCATGATTGTGTTACTGAAGACAGCACAATGCTACTGGCTAATCACACACAAATGGCATAAACGCTCTTTTACTAGTTCCATATCAGGTATTCACCAACAAAGAACGCTCTTTATGTTTACCATCATAATATAAACAAACACCAGAAAGGTAACTTTTTATGCCTTTGTTTACATAACATTCATCAAACATATGACCATAACATACTGTTTATGCGATATTTCTTATTTGTATACGGACAAAGTCTATCTACATTTTGATGTTCTTTCTGTTTGTGGCAGTTTTTAACGGGTGGAGATATTTTCACAGGATACCCACCACCAAGGCCAACCGTGTCTTTAATCTATGTTTAAATTATAAAACATACAGTTATACCATGATCATCATGTCAGTTGGTACAATAAGTGAACTAAATACTTAATAATAAATTGAACTTTACTCTAAATGTATTGGACAAATGTTGCGATGCGTTAGTTACTCACCATAAGCGATTTTGTTATGGCACCCATTTTCAGCGTTTTAAAAACAGCTAATAGAAACTGGAATCGCTGTGTTATGTTTATAGGGGGAGGTTAAAAAATTTAAATAAAAGTCACCTGCATAATCCCTAACACATGAGCGCAATTATGTCTTTTTGGCTTTTTTTGGGAGCTGAAAATACAAATAACTTTGTGGTACTTTGTGAAGCTACATATACGTCGATTTATTCATACGTTTACGCATGGTGTAAAGATGGGCACTCGACCGTGACAACTAATGATCGTGGTATTGCAAGAATAAGAAAAGACACACATACTTTAATAACAATAAATATAGCAAATAAAACACATACTTACTCATATTTAAGCTGGATACTTCGAAATGATCACAATATATTAAATATATATGTACAATATACTATATACAAGTATATATAACACGTATATCTATACACAACATGAAAAACTGCCCGATGCCAGAGTAGCAAAATCTGGATATGGCATAGCGTACAATAATCACAAATAGCCCGGTTGATCGCATGGCATCGAACATACCCAACATGAGGTAAACAAGCCTCGCCCTAGGTGGAACGTTGGGCGAGAATTGCGACTGCCCGATGCCACAAGAGCAACCGGCCTATCGAATGGGTATGTATATCTCATGACAGACAGCACTATATCGATAATATCGCATTAAATCTTATCCCTAAAATCAATGTGGATATGGCATAGCATACAATAATCACTAATAGCCCAGTTGATCGCATGGCATCGAACATACCCAACATGAGGTAAACAAGCCTCGCCCGAGGTGGAACGTTGGGCGAGAATTGCGACTGCCCGATGCCACAGGAGCAACCGGCCTATCGAATGAGTATGTATATTTCATGACAGACAGCACTATTTCTCGATAATATCGCATATGAATCGTATCCCTAAAATCAATGTGGATATGGCATAGCATACAATAATCACTAATAGCCCGATTGATCGCATGGCATCGAACATATCCAACATGAGGTAAACAAGCCTCGCCCGAGGTGGAACGTTGGGCGAGATTTGCGACTGACCGATGCCACAGGAGCAACCGGCCTATCGAATGAGTATGTATATGTCATGACAGACAGCAGTTACGTTATTACCGACTAAATTATTGTTGTTTGAAACCAAAGAATTGCTTAGGGCAAGGAAAACATCTCCAATTTCTGGGCATCTTATCGGCCTTCTGGCAGGGAATGTGATACCATTTACGACAAAAACTGCATTCAATCATGTTATCGAAACAATCAGGCATTGAGCATCCCAAATGAGAACAGCTTTTCAGAATCAACGCTTTTGTGAATTTCAATTTGGTTCTACAACACAGATTATTTTTCGGAAAGCGATTAACCTTCCCTGACGATAGGCAACTCGTCAGATGAGGTCGCATCAAATGTTGTAAGAATCTGGACGACTCTGTTCGTCCATATCGGGGATTGTAGCCAAATTCTACTAGGTGCGCTAAAGCAAATACCCCGCAATCAGAGCTATTATACTGTTTCTGTATATGTGGAATCCTTACCCTCAATACCCCCAGAGCGGAGTTGCTTCCGTACATGGACCATAGCTGAATTTTTGTGGATGTCGTCATCGGATCTGATTGCGAAAAGAGGGAGTCGAAGAGATACACGGCATCATCGTTATCGTTTGGTACGTATGTTGATGATACCCAATGACTGTGTCCAGTGTAGTGAACTTGAGCAACGATTTATGTGGGTCCAAAATTACTGAGAAGGTTTGTGTCCTTGTGGACAAATCGGCCCATTTTCGATTCTTTAACCGGGGCATACAATGTGTCAAGAAAACCACGTATTACTGGAAACTCATTTGCAAGAAGGCTTTGAAATTGCCTAACGATATCATCACATAACCAATGGCTGCCTTGAATCCGTTCAATTTTCCTCGGGGTAAGAGTTTTTATTATGTTGTGTTTCGAAGATAATTTTTTGATTTTACTCGGTGTCGTATAAACGCACCTCTTAATTTGTGACGGCGATCCGAAACTTTTATTGATCATAGCTTGAGATTTGGGCGGTGAAGCGACTGGAGTCGTAGTTATTTGTTTAACCGAATCGGTTGAGATTTCAGAACATTTAAGTGGGTTCAGTGATGGGAGTTCCCCCGATGCATCACGCAAACTGCATTCATGATACTGTGTCTCATTTACGGATTTCTGACCTAAAGTCAAATACAGAGGGAACATATGAGGGCTATAAATAACTCTCAATAAACCATGTCTTTTTATCTCTCTCACAGAGAAGCTGTGAGGCTGAGGTATTCATTAATTGTAAGTTACTTGGGTTATAATTGGAAAAATTCTTAGTTGAAAAAGGGCCATATCTCTGGTATAACAAATTGGATCTAACCCATATTCAAACTCGTTCTGTATTTTGAGTTGAGAAACTCATATACCAAATTTGGCTCCTATCAGATGAAAAATGGTTGCTTTATCGAAGTATGTGTGAACTATATGTCAAAGAACCATAACTCCATTAAAAAACATCCGATCAAACCCATATTCGAACTCAATCAGTATGTTGGTCTGAGAACCTCATATACCTTATTTGGTTACAATCAGATAAAAAATGTTTGAGTTATGGCAGAATTAATGAATTCTAAGTAAAAAAAGGGCCATAACTCTGTAAAAAAAAGTCGGATCAAACCCATATTCGAACTCGGCCTGTATTTTGGGCCGAGAAACTCACATACCAAATTTGGTTCCGATCAGATAAAAAATGTTTGAGTTATGGAAGAATGCGTGAATTCTAAGTCGAAAAAGTTCCATAACTCTGTAAAAAAAAGTCGGATCAAACCCATATTCGAACTCGATCTGTATTTTGGGCTGAGAACCCCATATACAAAATTTGGTTTTGATCAGGTAGAAAATGTTTGAGTTATCGCATTACACGTAAAGTGTCTACGGACGGACAGACGGACGGACAGACGGACGGACGGACGGACGAACGACGAGTGGTCAATCCGGACAACGACACTATGTTTACCATACATGGTATGGGTAAACATAAAAAACGATTCCTTAAACTTTTGTAACGCTTGTATCGCTCTGTATCAAGGGTTACTACTGGGACGCAGATAACGATGGAAAATAAAAACGATTCTTTAACTTCTGTAACGCTTGTATCGCTCTGTATCAAGGATTACTACTGGGGCGCAGATAATCACTAGAAATAAAAACGATTCTTTAACTCCTGTAACGCTTGTATCGCCCTGTATCAATGGTTACTACTGGGACGCAGCTAATCACTAGAAATAAAAACGATTCCTTAAATTTCTGGAAAGCTTGTATCGCTCTGTCCCAAGGGTTACTACTGAGACGCAGATAACGATGAAAAATAAAAATATCTTTTATCAGCTTTTGTAACGCTTGTCCCGCTCAGTATCAAGGCTTTCTACATGGGACAAAACATACCCCCTTAACTTTTTGCTCACGTTTCTTGCCATATATGATCATACGTTATTATATTACGATGTGCAAATATATCTGTTTCAGCACAACGTGCTTATATATGGGTATATTATATAGTGGTTGTGCTATTTTGCACTTATTTTACCACTCGAGTCCAATTAGTAAGACTCAGCACGGTTACCCACATTCAAGGGGAATGTGTCTTTGCGACTTTTATTTTTGATATGTATATGTGTGTATATATATGTATAGTTTATAGTGGTTGTGGTATTTTGCATTTAACTTACCACTCGAATCCGATCAGTGAAACTCGGCACAATTACTCAAATTCAAGGGGAGTATGTCTTTGCGATATTTTTAAATGGAAATTGTTGAAATTGAGAAAAATATAAATTTGATTGAAATTGAGAAAAACTGAAATATAGGATTTGTTTTTTGAAATTGGTAAAATTGAGAAAAATTGATGATTGATATTATTACTAAATTTCAATTTTTCATAATTGTTGGAATTGACAAAAATTGAAATGAAGTAAATGTTATTGAAACTATTGACTGCAAAGCCAATTTCCAATGTCGTCGTTTTACTGAACTACTATCTACATAAATCCACAGACATTTGTATAAAAACAATCCTATGTGTTATATAAAATATTTTATATAATACTAGGATATGTTTTAATATACAACAATTTCGGCTAGCCTTTTAGCCAGGCCTGTTGCCCAGTTCACACCAACGTGGAGGATCGGCTTGGCGCTGTGACCCTGGATGCCCAGCTGACACACAAATCCACAAACAATTCATCGATACATGTTATCAACCATGATATGGATTATGAATGAAGCTGAATGTCCGATATCGAGTTGATATTTAAAGGCACGTGCGGCCATAATTGTCGAAAATATTCATATTTTTTCCAAACACCGTAAACAGAAAAACATTAAAACGCATACAGTTCCGTTCATACATACCATGACCATCGCGTAAACAGCATGTTATCATAAAGACCTACTATATTTTACCTAAGCAAGAGCATGATTGTGTTACTGAAGACAGCACAATGCTACTGGCTAATCACACACAAATGGCATAAACGCTCTTTTACTAGTTCCATATCAGGTATTCACCAACAAAGAACGCTCTTTATGTTTACCATCATAATATAAACAAACACCAGAAAGGTAACTTTTTATGCCTTTGTTTACATAACATTCATCAAACATATGACCATAACATACTGTTTATGCGATATTTCTTATTTGTATACGGACAAAGTCTATCTACATTTTGATGTTCTTTCTGTTTGTGGCAGTTTTTAACGGGTGGAGATATTTTCACAGGATACCCACCACCAAGGCCAACCGTGTCTTTAATCTATGTTTAAATTATAAAACATACAGTTATACCATGATCATCATGTCAGTTGGTACAATAAGTGAACTAAATACTTAATAATAAATTGAACTTTACTCTAAATGTATTGGACAAATGTTGCGATGCGTTAGTTACTCACCATAAGCGATTTTGTTATGGCACCCATTTTCAGCGTTTTAAAAACAGCTAATAGAAACTGGAATCGCTGTGTTATGTTTATAGGGGGAGGTTAAAAAATTTAAATAAAAGTGACCTGCATAATCCCTAACACATGAGCGCAATTATGTCTTTTTGGCTTTTTTTGGGAGCTGAAAATACAAATAACTTTGTGGTACTTTGTGAAGCTACATATACGTCGATTTATTCATACGTTTACGCATGGTGTAAAGATGGGCACTCGACCGTGACAACTAATGATCGTGGTATTGCAAGAATAAGAAAAGACACACATACTTTAATAACAATAAATATAGCAAATAAAACACATACTTACTCATATTTAAGCTGGATACTTCGAAATGATCACAATATATTAAATATATATGTACAATATACTATATACAAGTATATATAACACGTATATCTATACACAACATGAAAAACTGCCCGATGCCAGAGTAGCAAAATCTGGATATGGCATAGCGTACAATAATCACAAATAGCCCGGTTGATCGCATGGCATCGAACATACCCAACATGAGGTAAACAAGCCTCGCCCTAGGTGGAACGTTGGGCGAGAATTGCGACTGCCCGATGCCACAAGAGCAACCGGCCTATCGAATGGGTATGTATATCTCATGACAGACAGCACTATATCGATAATATCGCATTAAATCTTATCCCTAAAATCAATGTGGATATGGCATAGCATACAATAATCACTAATAGCCCAGTTGATCGCATGGCATCGAACATACCCAACATGAGGTAAACAAGCCTCGCCCGAGGTGGAACGTTGGGCGAGAATTGCGACTGCCCGATGCCACAGGAGCAACCGGCCTATCGAATGAGTATGTATATTTCATGACAGACAGCACTATTTCTCGATAATATCGCATATGAATCGTATCCCTAAAATCAATGTGGATATGGCATAGCATACAATAATCACTAATAGCCCGATTGATCGCATGGCATCGAACATATCCAACATGAGGTAAACAAGCCTCGCCCGAGGTGGAACGTTGGGCGAGATTTGCGACTGACCGATGCCACAGGAGCAACCGGCCTATCGAATGAGTATGTATATGTCATGACAGACAGCAGTTACGTTATTACCGACTAAATTATTGTTGTTTGAAACCAAAGAATTGCTTAGGGCAAGGAAAACATCTCCAATTTCTGGGCATCTTATCGGCCTTCTGGCAGGGAATGTGATACCATTTACGACAAAAACTGCATTCAATCATGTTATCGAAACAATCAGGCATTGAGCATCCCAAATGAGAACAGCTTTTCAGAATCAACGCTTTTGTGAATTTCAATTTGGTTCTACAACACAGATTATTTTTCGGAAAGCGATTAACCTTCCCTGACGATAGGCAACTCGTCAGATGAGGTCGCATCAAATGTTGTAAGAATCTGGACGACTCTGTTCGTCCATATCGGGGATTGTAGCCAAATTCTACTAGGTGCGCTAAAGCAAATACCCCGCAATCAGAGCTATTATACTGTTTCTGTATATGTGGAATCCTTACCCTCAATACCCCCAGAGCGGAGTTGCTTCCGTACATGGACCATAGCTGAATTTTTGTGGATGTCGTCATCGGATCTGATTGCGAAAAGAGGGAGTCGAAGAGATACACGGCATCATCGTTATCGTTTGGTACGTATGTTGATGATACCCAATGACTGTGTCCAGTGTAGTGAACTTGAGCAACGATTTATGTGGGTCCAAAATTACTGAGAAGGTTTGTGTCCTTGTGGACAAATCGGCCCGTTTTCGATTCTTTAACCGGGGCATACAATGTGTCAAGAAAACCACGTATTACTGGAAACTCATTTGCAAGAAGGCTTTGAAATTGCCTAACGATATCATCACATAACCAATGGCTGCCTTGAATCCGTTCAATTTTCCTCGGGGTAAGAGTTTTTATTATGTTGTGTTTCGAAGATAATTTTTTGATTATACTCGGTGTCGTATAAACGCACCTCTTAATTTGTGACGGCGATCCGAAACTTTTATTGATCATAGCTTGAGATTTGGGCGGTGAAGCGACTGGAGTCGTAGTTATTTGTTTAACCGAATCGGTTGAGATTTCAGAACATTTAAGTGGGTTCAGTGATGGGAGTTCCCCCGATGCATCACGCAAACTGCATTCATGATACTGTGTCTCATTTACGGATTTCTGACCTAAAGTCAAATTAATGGTTTTGCTGCAAGCTGGCTCGTTTGACGCCATATCTGAATGATATGACAAAGAATCAGAAAGATGTACGTTGGTGTTTGTCAGAGAGATGGCCATTTCAGTCTCTGAACTGGAAAGTCTGAGGGACAAAAACCTGTCTTCAGAATTAACGCTTGAGTAAAGTAATGAAGATGTTTGTGGTTGGGATTTGACAGAGGAGATATCACTTATGTTGCCATTTAATGGAATATATGACGACACATTGGAGCTTGTGTCTACATGCTGGGGTGAATTGCCATGTATTGCACTGCTCAAACAAGATTGACTAGTCTCAATGATTGATTGTTCTGATGTTAATGGTATAGTCATAGAAGATTCTTTTGGTGTGCTCGTATTCGGAATTAAATCTGTTTGGTGTTACTTTGTCAGTAGTGTTGGAGGATGGAGACTTTGTCTCAACCGATACATTATATGTGGCGTCAAGATTATCACTCAATTGGGTTTGGTTATTCAATATCAGATTTGGAATATTTAGGACAGCAGCTGAGATGTTCATATTCGAACCTGAACTGTTTGCTAATTGTTCAATTGAAGATGTTTTTGGTTGTGAATTGTCATCAACCGATGAAGAATGTGGCGTTTCGTGAATAACTGTTTCGTTCGATTGGTCTGATTGGTTCAACAAAGACATTGCAGTAGTTTTGCGACCAGATCCCTTTTTTGTTGATTTTTGTTTCTCAACTTTGTTTGCAGATATTGAATCAGGAGCCGGAACAATATCAACGTCGTTCGGACACCATTTTTTGTACCTAGTGACTTCCGATCGGAACGCGATCTGCCACGTTTCCTCAACGTCGTTAGGTTAACAGGGGCAGGATCAGGGCAGACATCTATCCCTATCAAAAATCGGGCAGCTAGAATATGGAAGCATGTGTTTGTTGACGGACATTGACATTTTTCTTTAGAAAAAAGCTGAACTCTGTACAAGTTACCTGTACTTCCTTCGACGAGGAAAGCACGTTGGTCTGGCATAAATGAAATTTTCTTTCGCTTAACAATATCAAGAGCCAAAGCACGCTGTGTGTTTACGGGTTGTTTATCGGAAATATGTTCATTTTCGACAGGACTGTCTTCGGTTACCAGGCCAACGTTTACATCGGATTCACGGATCAGTTTTACAATATCATGTGGCATAAACACACCCTCTGGTATTGAAATCTCATCTTCTTCTAGTTTGGCATTTTGGAAAAATAAATGCCCGCAGTTTCCAATTCCCTACCCCTAATCTGCCTCATATATTCAATGTAATAATATCTCATCAGAAAATGGAAAGCGACGGCGGCGGCGTCCATAGAAACTTGCTCCCACTCAGTTAGTGACTTAATTACGACATTGAAAGATTCAGAAATGTTGTTAGTGACGCCAGAGAATGGATCATAGACACCAAGAGGTCGCAATAGCCACGCCCCTGATGATGTTAAGGTTTCTGATTGACAGCTCGACGTTCCTTGTCAATTATACCCTTAGGTCTCAAACGTAGTGTTTAAATGTTGCAATGCTCACGAAGAGGAGAGCATATGCTTTCGATTGTTGTATAATATGTATTTTTTGATTGCGCAAAACGCGAGAAATATGAGCTTATATTATATTTGTTCATCATTCCTGTTACTCGGAATCTTTTCGTTTTTTGATCATTTATGATTCACCGCTCGACGATTCTGGCCGATAATTCGCATAGTTCTCAAACGTATTGTTTCACTGTTGTAATATTCATGAAGTGAAGAGTCCATGCTTTCGAATGGTGTATAAAATGTATTTTTTGATTGCGTAAAACGCGAGAACATTAAGTTTATATCTCTGTTACTCGGTCATTGTTTCGTTTATGATTAACTGCTCGAATAGTGTTTAAATATTGCATTAATCGTGAAGTGGAGGGGCTATTCCTTCGATTGATATATAATATGGATTGTTTTATAGTGTAAAACGCTATAAATATGAGCTTATATCTCTGTTCCTGATTCCTGTTACTCAGATTTTTTTTACGTTTTTAGCCTATTTCTGATTCAACGCTCGCCGTTCCTGGCCAATTATACGCTTTGCTCGCAAAAGTAGTGTCTACATGTTGCAATATTAATGAGGGGGATGCTAACCTAATAACCTATCGAATGGTGTATAATATGTATTGTTACATAGCGTACAACGCGAGAAAATGAGCTTTTATATCTGTTCCTGATTCCTGTTACTCGGATTTTTTCCGTTTTTAGCTAATTTCTGATTCAACGCTCGCCGTTCCTGACCAATTATAGGCTTTGTTCGCAAAAGTAGTGTCTAAATATGAGCTTATATCTCTTTTCCACATTCCCCGTACTCGGATTTTTTTCGTTTTTAGCTAATATCCGATTCACCGCTCGACGTTCCTGGCCAATTCTACGCATAAGTATCACAATTAGTGTCTCAATATTAATGAAGGGGAGATGATATGCTTTCGAATGGTGTATAATATGTATTGTTCCATAGCGTAAAACGCGAGAAATATGAGCTTATATATCTGTTCCTCGTTCATGTTACTCGAAATAGTCAATCTGTTACTCGGAAGTTGTTCCTGTTCCTCGTTCCGTTCCTGTTACTCGAAATAGTCAATCCCTCCTCTTTACCATTATTTATTCTAAATTCAAGTCATCATATACAAAATGTCAATATTATGTTCCAAATGTTCATTGAGGATACAGACACATATTATTTAAACCAACACTATCCTGTATATGATTATCTCGGAGTTTACGTTTTTCTTTTATAATACGTCTGAGTGGGGCTCCTTTGGTTGATTATATTGTTATATTGTTTATTCACTTAAATTACCACAACAAGTGGTATAGAGTGCTAAATTGCTCCACTGCTCCGCCTGCCCGCTGCGTATATTTATATAAATAATTCGCTCAACCAGCCACCGCAGCACCGCGACCCTGATAAGCACCCACCAACCCAGCCCGGGCGATCGACGGCGTAGAGTTAATTTCCTGCGTACATGACGATCGCGTGGGATTTCACATACCCCCTCCCCAAAAATCGTGCACTACAACGAGTACTTGTATATGGTATAAATTGAAGAAATTGGCACCGAGCTGCAACCGGAGGGGCCCACCAGCTCGCACCCCTGCAGTGAATGGTCGGGGAATAAATATAGGTCAAACCGATCGGTTAATAATTTTCGAGAAATGACTCAATCAGACATATTAAGTATATGTACCATACTGCCCAGTTATTCCCTTTTCTGTTTACTATTATCTGGGTTCCAAGAACATTATAATACATCGTATCAGTATATCGCGTTACCATCGAATGCGTCCATTATTGCCAATCTGCGACAACTGTATCGAAATGAAACGCACAATGAATATACCACTGGTACGTGTACGTAGATGTATTCTACCACGGGGTTATGCCAACAAGCCAACACCTCTTAATTGAACAAACATGTTGGGCTGGGATTTATCCTATATAAGAGTCAATATTGGTATATTTCGCTGGAAAGATTATAAATTATTTATGGTGAAGTCTCATGCTCGATCAGGAAATATTTCGTATTTTTGTTATATGTTGCGTCGCAGAACATGCAGGGATACAAACAGTCGACAGAAGAATGTGTCACTCCTATTTAATCGATCACTGACACTACATGTAAGAGAGTTGGTCAGAAAACGTAACTCGGACATGTATCGGTCGTATATAAAAACATAAAATATCCGACTCTATCTAAGATTATATACCATGCATATCAATTTATTATTGAATTGATACTATATACAATCTTCGAAACCCGAGGCCGGAAACAGTTTTTGACCACTTTTTTGCATTTTTTTTTCATTGACATATTTCCAACTGTTTTAAACATATTTGTTTATATGTTGTGGCTTGATGCATTATGAGACGCACTAATACATTCAATATTGTTATAATTACCCCCATAAGTTGATATAAAATGGAAAAATAGTGAATATTGGGGGGGTGGGTCCCAAAATTTTCATTGATTTTTTGTGCGCGCAATTTTTTTTATTGTGTCTGTTTCAGCTTGCTTGGCAGTTTTTATATTGAAAATGGTCTAGTTGTTCACGGTGTAGTTCAATAAAAAAAATACTTCAGATAGCTCTAGGGTAGGGTGAACTTAATGCAGTCTGACAATATCAGCTAACAACTCATGACAGAATATTACAATAATTATTATACTTCATGACAGTCTCTTTACTCATACAGTTAGTTGATGCATGGGTGTAATGTATGAAATAAGTATTTGTATCAGTGTTTGTATACTAAAATTGATTGTTCTCATAATGTATCAGAATAATGTATAGTTAATAATATATAGTAGACACAGGTAGACATATAATAGTAAACCAAGAGTACAGCCGGTATACTGTAAACAGAAGACCAAACTGGAGTTATCTTCCCTACACCAACACAACGACGTTATGCTTACTGTGACATCGTCTCCACGGTCACATTTCACTAAAGTGCACATCCGTGTATATGGATTCGGCACTAAATTGACCATCCGCGTTCAAAATCAAAGGGTTAAACATTATTTTAGGCCTAGTCCTAAGTCGTAAATGCGAGGTCGGGTCGGTGGTCATGCAGGCATACATACAAGCTAATTCATACATTGTTTCATATGCACATTTTCCTTTTTGGTATTACTATAGGCTCTAGGCCTACTAGTTGATGCGGGTTGATGTCTGAAAAAAAGATAAATCTAATTTTGTGTAATTTTTCATTCTATTATAGGCCCTAACACTGGCCGTAGTTATTTTTTGTTGTCATTCCAGGGGATTCAACATATTTTTCATCTACTCACACAGATGAATAGGCTGTGTTATAAATTTACCAATATAATCACATCACATTCTACCTTTGTTGATTGCTTAGGGTTCAATTTAGTTGAGATTATCGCTGATTACTGCTGATTATCGCATAATTATCAGCCAAGACAATATTTGTCTTGCACATGTTTGTAAACAGGAAGTAACATTTAATTTGGTCTTTCAAAGGGACCAATATAGAGCGGTTGGTTGTTTTTACAGAGGGGACCAACATAAAGCTTTGGGGTTTTGGGGTTGGTGTCTAAAATTTTATGAAAAAAAAAATGCAAGAAAGGGTGGGTGGGTGTAAACAAAATGGCAATGTAAAAAAAACACCTCCACGTCTCGCAACTTTTTTATGCCCCCCCCCCGACCTCCATTTTCATGCAATGCCTGTCTTGTGTAGAATATTTAACCTGTTGCCTAAACTAAAGAATAGAGATACTTAGAAATTAGAGAGAATAGTTCGCTATTGACAATGAGTCATCAAACCTTAGGTGGGGATATTATACAATTACCATAAACGAGGTAAATCTAATTTGTAACAATTCGGTGAGTTAAAATGAAAGGGGCCTAATTAAATTGCGCTACATTTTTATTTTTAAGAGAAGGCTGTTCCAGTAATCACACCGATAAACTATTGGGCGCCCCGAAGGCAAATACTCAACACAGTGATTTCTATGTGCACGGACATTCCTATACATAATTACATTATGAAAGCATATTGTCTAACGGCAAATTGTAGTAGATCACAACAAACACACCCATTGTTATAGATAACTTGAGGAGGTTCTTATAAGCCAAACATCTAAAGTGGATTTTGTTCCTATTCAATAATGAAAGGACATGCGAAATTTGGAATGTTTTAGTGGGTGAAATGACTATGATAAACCGTAAAATCTAATTCGAAATTCATGTATATTGGATACTACAACGTCCCAAGGACTGGTTGGTTATATAATGCAAGAACATTTATTTTATATATCTACAAGTTACAAATATATATTATCTAAGACAGTAGTTTCTCCAACGAGTTATGTTGGGATATAAGATTTTATGAAATGAGTTTCATAAAATCTTATATGCCAACATAATGAGTTGATGAACTTGTATATCACATGCAAAAAACGAGAGCTTTATGCCTTTTTAATAAACAAAATCCTTAAAAGAAGCTTAAAATGCATATAGTCCCCAAATTTGCCTCTTTGTGTTTTTGTGTCTATTTTCGTTAGTGCAACGAAGTTGGACAAATATTTAACTTTAATGAACAAATCAATCATTTTGCATTGTCTGGTTTTTGTGTCATGCGCGACTTTTCAAAATAGTATTAACCCGCCTAATCAATGTAAAGTAATTTTATTGGCGCACTGCCAAGTCGGCGGGAAGCACGCGCTTATAAGTAACTAGTGAGATATACACTATGTGATATAAGGAAATATGTAATGGCTTTTTAAATTATATAACAGGGGTCATGTAATATATATGATATCGTTTGTAAAAATTCTAATTAGTATGTAACCGGATGCCTACAGTTGATGTAGATCTCTTGATTGCGTGCATCTAACTTTCTTCTATCTTTCTATTATAGGGCATCGCAGTTAATAATGGCACAATACCCAGACGAAAACTTCAAAAGCGTCAACATAGAACAGCTGATTCAAACATACGCGTGGGACAAATTTCTCGACAGTTTTAACTTATTTAGCAGCATGTTTACTTATAAAAACGACTACTTTGTTGACATCAGATGGGGCTTCCTTGAATTCGAACATAAGACAACTCGAAACGACGTCAGGCCACGTATCAAACAGGATGGCACTGGTGGAAAACCAGTCGTGTTATATTATTCTGAGTACGAAAACAAAACTCCAGTTGAGCAAGAGTACACATTCCAGATCTCACGCGAAACGTCTACATCAGCTACAGTGGAATTACAAGACAACTACACCATAGGGGCTGAGACGAATCTAGAAGTGAGCCTTCCAATGGATATTCTTTCGGTGAATGCTGGATTGAGCAGCGAGCTTTCGGTTACGAAAACGAACAGCCAAACATACCAGGATACGCTGACTTGGAGCGTGGACACGAAAATAGCCGTTGCCAAGGGACATACTGTACGGGCAAGTCTTCGTGTTCATGAGAAAACTGACATAGTTGATTTCGAAGTTGAGACAACATTAACACTACCGAAAGGGACACTACCTATTGCCGTTCGGCGCAAATCAGACGACGAAATCATATTCACGTCCCACATCACGAATCTGACAACATTGTTTCGTAAGATAGAGGGCGATAATGTTAGGATAGAGGGATATCAAGAAAACGAGAAGGTCAAATATAAGGTCATCTTAATTTCCCGAGGAACGTGCAAGTCTATAGCATGGAAGAACCAGTATGTTAAAGTTGACTCTGAAAGAATCCCTGGATACGACCCGGAATCGGATTCTGATTAGAATGTTATTTCTGTTCATTGCCATTGCTTTAAGGCTTATAGAAGTAAGTGGTTGACACATCATCTGAGAAGTTCACTCCACGATCATTAGATACTTAGATGTGTTGTATCTATGCGTGTAGGAGTGAACTTGAAGATCCCTGTGACTGGTCAATGTTTGAAACTAAATCGAATCAAAGCATTCGTAGAATGAATTCGCGGCAGTTATCAAGGATAATAACATATACTTGGCAATTTTCCAGACGTCGTGTTATATATAAGTTACAGTATCTCTATTTGCATGGTTATTATGGTTACAAGGCGAGTTGGGATCAATACCATCCATGGGCAACTTCAGTTGCGACATAACTTGCCAAACCAAGGGTGGTATTTGTCATGCTACAATATATATATATATATATATATATATTATTCCATTTTGAGCACGAAATATCAAACAAACAACTAATCGTATAATTACATCGTATTTGAAGCTAGCTTAAATACATATTATTGACTTGTTCGGGTGCGAGAAACTGATAAGTTAGTAATCAGGCGTTATGCCAACTATGGTAATGTAGCATTCCACTAGCATCACCGAAAATCTCAAAGAAATCGACCATACCACTCCATAGATATAATCGCCTGAACTTCGCTTAATTGTAAATATTTACATCTCGATTCGGGACGCGACAATTGGCGATAAACTAACGCAAATTATTTCGCCGTCGAGAGTAATTGCATTTAAATAATGTATAAGAATGACGGTGTGTGTACTGTAACTTTGTATTATTATTCTTAAATATAACTACTTTGAGCAAGAATATTCTCCATATCTATTTGATTACCCAACCGGAGTGTTTCATATCACTTTAACACCTATAATATGTATTGTTACTTCTTGGTAACTTCAGCAAGATACTCACTCTTTTTAAGAGGTTCGTGTTTTAAAGGGAGAAACTGTATCGGCTCTTGTCGTCAACCACATGTTCTTGTATATAACATGTATTCCAGCACGCTATTTAAATATTTGTTATGGCATTCCGCAGACATATTTTCGCCATTCTATTGTTATATGCTATTTGTATACATTTGAAGCATTATAAATGCAGACGGGTTAGGTACCCATTCCTCTTATTTTTTATATTTGGATTAAATAATAAATGATTTATTACCACGTTATCTTACATTATTATCACTGTACAGTAATGCCCTAAATAATCTAATCCTTAACCACAGCAGAATTATGGGTAACGTTTCAGGATTTAGTCGGAAATATGGCTTGTTGCCATTCACCAGAAAGCTCCCAATGAATGGCAACAATCCATATTTCCGACTAAATCCTGAAACCCATAATTCTGCCGTGGTTAAGGAGTCGATTATTTGGCCATTACTGTAGGTACAATCAAATTATATATGCATTTATATTTGTTGACACCGGAGCAAGCTGAGTTCTGTCCCATCAGAGCGTTAAATATAAATATAAATAAAACTTCTCTCTTTGAAACTTATCACCAGAACCTCATAGTCCAGGAGATATTGGTAGAACTCTGCACCCCCCCCCCCCAGGACTTAACTTCACCCCACTAATGTTCTTCCTTAAGGTCTCCTCTAATTTATTCACTTGTTAACAAGAACAAAAAGTGGCCATTTCGGCCGCCATCTTAGATTTGGAAAACCATTTCTTGCATGGGATGAAAGGTAATTACTTCACCTCAGTATTTACAACTCAACTGTCAGCATGTGTGGAGTTTTCTCGACAATAATGCCCAATGATGTGAACATGAGGGAATTTCGGTGATTTTTCAAAATGTGTCGGCCATTGAGGGCGCCATTTTGGATTTGGGGGACTTTTATTTGGATGCAATATAAGGAAAGTTATTCAACTAAGTGTTCCCAACTCACAATAGTAAGCAGGTGTGGAGTCAGTCTATGTAAACATACACTCAGATTCATACTGATACTGAGTCTATTGCATTCCCATCAACTTTTCATTTCTGAACGGTTGTGGGCTTCCCCCAAATTACGTCACACCACACTAAATATAAATCTGAAATTAGTTGTGATTGACAGGCGTAAACATGGTCACGTGCCAGTGCCGGCATGGCCGCTTCAACCACGTGAAGCCGATTCTAAGAATCGGAATTAATAGTTGCAGGGTTTGTGACTTTTCGTTCGGCGGTTGTTTTACTGACAATAAAGGGAAGCAGCTAGCTTCCGGGATCCAAAATAATATGTACAATAACTAAGACAGATCTTCTTGAAATTATAAAAAATGTCACTTTATGTGGATCTCTTGGACTCAGAACGAATTATTTTTTAGATTGGCCAGGCGATTTGTCGCCCATGTTGTCAAAAAATAACACAAATCAACGGCCACGAATCAAAAATACATGAATGTCGGGATTATCTGCTAAAACAACTACAGAACTAAAAAAAAGTTAAATGACATAACAAAACGATCTATCAGTTCCCCAGTACCGGCAGTAGTACCACCGCAGCCAAAACGAGCGAAGAACAACACAATTCTACCACCAACCCCACCGAAACCCTCCCGACCTTACACAGCCGTATTATTAGCTCCAAAGATTGGCCAGTTGTACCATAATTACAGTTGCCTGCAATCCAAATTCCGGTGATTCTTGATTTTAAACTTTCGACCGCTCGTCAACAATCTACTTTATTTGTCGATTTGTGAATTTCTCTTCCGGTATAACATGACGTCATGGATACTATTTTAACAACATTTAGCCACACCTTCGGAATTTCCACACCGAGAGCACGTGACATGTTACTAGTTTTTTATTGGGGCACACATTTCTTGGAGCTAAGTTTTGATTGGCGGTAATTACAAGGAATCCCGGGTTTGGGAAATGAAAACTGAACGAAAGGTCGTCAGACCCACTATTTTTTATATGTGGGTATGTAGTTTACTCCAGACTGGTGTGGAGTTGTCGTGACAATAACTTTCACTGATGTTAAAATCAGCTATTTTCGGCGATTTTTCTATTTCTGGTGGCCATTTTGGCCGCCATCTTGGGTTTGGGTGAATATTCCTCAACTCAGGTATAAGAGGAATACTAGCCCGAGTATCTCCTGCACATATATAATCATGGCTGGAGTAATAATAGCAATAACCCTCATTGATTCGAAACAGACATTGCGTTATTAGCGTCGTTTTGGCTTTGACCGGATTATACCGGCATTTGGGAAAACGTGATATCGGACAATAATATCCGTCAAGGAATATATATTATGGTCCCCGTGTGTCCACCAGTGACTCTTCTAGACGATAAATGTATAAAATCGCATCAAGGTGCCAATATTTTCCCACAGAGACAAACGAAAGGTGGTGAAGTGTCCGAAAAATAGCAAATTTTCACATTTCGGCACATATTGGATTTTTGTGTCGGATGTTTGGCTATTTTGTAAGGGTTGTATATTACCATAACGAATCGAACGGAAAACAAGACCGCATGTGACATCATCTTTACTATAACGGCGATCAAAGAGACCTGGTGCATATACAAAAAATGGCCGCCATGATGGACGCCATCTGTGGTGGTCGTGATGTATATGTGTACCGTGTGTGGCTGTATTGTGACATGTGGTGTATATGTATATTTGTGCTGTCTGTATGACCATGGATGGATTGCGTAGATAAATAGGGTGTGATTTTATGGTTATGGGTAATGTGTATAGGTGCACATGGTATGCCTGTGGTCAAGATTGAAGTTATATGCATACCTGGAATAAGCTTTATGATTATTGACGAGCGTGTGGCTATATAGGGAGTGCCATTTTGGTAACGGGTGGCTCGTATATTTATATATGTTGTGGATGTATTATCATCGGTGGTGTATATGGTGTAGATGAATGATCATGGATGGCGTGTATGAGTATACAGTGAGTTGATTAATTGTCATGTGTGAGGTGTATATGCAAGTATGAGACTTATGAGTGGTCGTGTGTGCGGGTATTGGTATATTTGGAAGGGCTCACCATTGGTGGGTGAGGTGTATATGTATATATGAATTGACTCTATGGTCATGGGTATGGCGAATATATATACATGTAGTGGCTGTATGGTCCATGGTGAGATGAATAGGTATAAAATGAGTGACTGTATGATCGTGAATGTGAAATAATATGTATACATAGAGTGACTATATGGTCAGGTGTAGGAGTATACCTGGTGTTCATGCATGGTGATTCATGGCTGTATCGTCATTTGTGGCATGTACCGGTATAGCCAAATAAGGCTGTATGGTCAGGTGTACGTGTATAGAGTGGGTGACTATATTGTCATTTGTGTGGTGTGTATGTACATATGAGGTCATGGGATGCGTTGTACATGTATAATTTGGGTGGCTATCGCTTTCCACAATAACTCAAGGATATGTTAATCAATAGAGAGGTCATGTCAAAGAGTTCTCCACCTTGATAGTGTTTGTGTACATGGGGAACTTTAAACGTGAAAAGCGATAGCCACCCATTACCACACAGTCATTCCATATATGCATAAACACCACATACATAACAATATAGTGACCAACTGTATAAACGTACACCTGACCCATGACCATGGATGGCCATACAGCCATGCGTCACAATGCAAGTACACCGGGTATAATCCAAAAGATGACCCATAACCATAGAGTCACTCCTTGTATACCCATTCATCTCACCATTGGCCATACGGTCATCCCATGTATACCTATTCTCCACACACACATGGTCAAATAGACATTCAATATATACATCAACACCGCAACAATGACCATATAGTCACCTCGGGTATACATATCCACCTCACCAATGGTCATATAGCCACTCGCTTCATACACATACCCTCATCCGTGGCACCTGGTATACTCCTTCATCTGACCTATGGCCATATAGTCACCCCGTGTGTACCTATTCAAAACATTCATACATGATCATGGTCAATCATTGTATATATATTCACCTCACCCTTGGTCATGTCACTCCCTGTATCCCTATTTGTCACACCATAGCAGAATAGCCACTCAAGATATACTAATACTCCCCAGCCATGTCAGTATATTCAATCCATGTATGCATATGCACATCATCCATGGCCATATAGCCGCTCGCTATATACACATACCCCTCGCCCATGACCATATAGCAACACATGTGTATGCCCGTATAACCTACACATGACCATACCGCAACGAGTCACCAAGCAGGAACACCGGGTATACTCATACACCTGACACATGACAATTTAGTCACTCCCTGCATAGCTATTCATTACATTTATGATCATACAGTCACTCATTGTATACATACATGTACTCGTCTCACCATTGACCATACAATAACTCCCTGTATACCTATTCACCTTACCTATGATCATATAGTAACTCCCTGGCATTCACCCTATATCCAGTTGATATGTTTTATCATAATGGACCAGAATAGCCACATATTATGGTTCATCTCAGTTCCGTTTCAAAGTTCTGCCCATTTCCTTTCAATAATATGACAAGAATCACAAAAGAGGTTCTCCGCCAAATTTCATACTGCAACTTTAAAATGAATTTGTCATGCCCCATACGGAACTGGAACAAACATAATAGAACGTGGTTGTCAGCTAATTAACTAACACGTATAATAACCAAGTGAGTCACAATTTAATACCTTGTCGGATAACGCAGAGAATAATGTTCGGGATATATGTAAAAAAATAACTTTTTACAAATTTGGTTGCCATTTTGGAAGCCATCTTGAGCAATTTGGTCTATAAACACCGTAGTGTGACACATTTAAGATAGACCAAAACAATAAATACCTTTGATACCAATGATAGTTGCATTTTACTTTTAAAAATTGTCCAATTGTCCAATTGTCCAATTTTTGCCGATATTTATGTCAAGTTTGTGAGAGAAATATCCAATATTTCTGGTGATGTCAGTGGTGACAATAGAAACAATGATCCATGGTGCATCAGACATGTAAGTATTCAATGTATATAATACAGATTAGCCAATTGTATATATCAACCACAACTTGTAAGCCATTGCAGGACACCCTGGGACAATATTTACCATTTTTCATATTTTCGGCGGCCATTTTGGAAATGTTCTACACCAATTTCATTCCCATTGAAGTTAAACATCCGTCCAATAAAATAAAGCACATAGTTGTTGACATTCTATATTAACATCCTGTGTGGTTTGTCGTTAAAATGACTATCAAGACCGTCTTGCAAAAAAATTGAAAATTTCACCCCTCTTTTTCAAATCTCTTTCTGTATCTATTACTGAACCCTCGTCAATGGCAAATGTCTTAAAATGACGCTATAATATCACGCTTGATGCCTGTCTCAAATACATTGCCATTTACTAGGATTAATGTGAAGAAAAATGGAAGATATGGTGAGATATTAATTAAATTTCCTATTTTCGTGCATATGACGTCATTTTTCGGCGGCCATTTTGAATTATTTTCGAAATTATTTGCCGTCATTTTGAAGAAGGACATCATACCAACAAAACGGCATACATTTTGTCTGTGTCTTTTGCTAACAACCGATCTATTACAACGATGAAATACAGCAAAATCGTCTTGCAAAAAAAATCGAAAATTTCACCCCTATTTTTCAAATCCTCTTTCTGTATCTATTACTGAACCCTCGTCAATGGCAAATGTCTTAAAATAACGCTATAATATCACGCTTGATGACTGTCTCAAAAACATTGCCATTTACTAATGATTAATATGAAGAAAAATGGAAGATATGGTAAAATATTAATTAAATTTCCTATTTTCGTGCATATGACGTCATTTTTCGGCGGCCATTTTGAATTTGTTTCGAAATTATTTGCCGTCATTTGGAAGAAGGACATCATACCAACAAAATGGCATACATTTTGTCTGTGTCTTTTGCTAACAACCGATCTATTACAACGATTAAATACATCTGGTCGGAGTTAGAGGAAATGGCGGCCATCTTGGATTCAAATGGCTCTAGCACCCAGTAGGGCCACCTTTATTTTTCGGTGAATTCCGGATTCTTTATCTGGATACCATAGGGAACAATAAAAATAAGGTTATTTGTAATCATCGGGGGGGGGGGTGCAGGTGGACCTTATTGGCTCCCCGACTATAATATTATAGTTCAGGAGATATTGGTAGACCTCTGCACCCCCCCCCCCCCCCCAGGGCTTAACTTCACCCCACTAATTTTCTTCCTTAAGGTCTCCTCTAATTTTTTTCACTTGTTAACAAGAAAAAAAAGTGGCCGCAGACCTTACAGTCACTCCATATATACATAAACAACACACGGATGACCATGTAGCTACTCTCGTTATATCTATAAACCACAGCAATGCCCATACGATCACATCGGCCACACACAATATACCGTACAGTCACTACATGTATACCGATTCACCTCACACATGCCCATACAGCCACTCCTTATATTCCTATGCATCTCACCATGGACACCCCACTCATAACCATATAGTCACTCATTGTATACCTATTCACATCATTCATGACCATACAGTAACTCCCTGTATACCTATTCACATCACCTATGATCATACAGTAACTCCCTGGCTGCCATATTGGCATCCATCTTTTATCCAGTTGATCACTTTTTATCATGATGGGCCAGAATAGCCACATATTACGGTTCATCTCAGTTCCGTCTCAAAGTTTTGCCCATTTCCTTTCAATAATATGGCCAGAATCACAAAAGAGGTTCCATACTGCAACTTTAAAATGAATTTGTCATGCCCCATACGGAACTGGGACAAACAGAATAGAACGTAGTTGTCGGTTAATTAACTAACACGTATAATAACCAAGTGAGTCACAGTTGCTACCTTGTCGAATAACGCAGATAATAATGTTCGGGATATATGTAAAAAATTAACTTTTTACAAATTTGGTTGCCATTTTGGAAGCCATCTTGAGCAATTTGGTCTATAAACACCGTAGTGTGACACATTTAAGATAGACCAAAACAATAAATACCTTTGATACCAATGATAGTTGCATTTTACTTAAAAAAATTGTCCAACCCTGAAAAGTTAATTTTTGCCGATATTTATGTCAAGTTTGTGAGAGAAATATCCAATATTTCTGGTGATGTCAGTGGTGACAATAGAAACATTGATCCATGGTGCATCAGACATATAAGTATTCAATGTATATAATACAGATTAGCCAATTGTATATATCAACCACAACTTGTAAGCCATTGCAGGACACCCTGGGACAATATTTACCATTTTTCATATTTTCGGCGGCCATTTTGGAAATGTTCTACACCAATTTCATTCCCATTGAATTAAAACATCCGTCCAATAAAATAAAGCACATAGTTGTTGACATTCTATATTAACACCCTGTGTGGTTTGTCGTTAAAATGATTATCAAGACCGTCTTGCAAAAAAATCGAAAATTTCACCCCTCTTTTTCAAATCCTCTTTCTGTATCTATTACTGAACCCTCGTCAATGGTAAATGTCTTAAAATGACGCTATAATATCACGCTTGATGCCTGTCTCAAATACATTGCCACGTACTAGGATTAATGTGAAGAAAAATGGAAGATATGGTGAGATATTAATTAAATTTCCTATTTTCGTGCATATGACGTCATTTTTCGGCGGCCATTTTGAATTTTTTTCGAAATTATTTGCCGGCATTTTGAAGGACATCATACCAACAAAACGGCATACATTTTGTCTGTGTCTTTTGCTAACAACCGATCTATTACAACGATTAAATACATCAAAATCGTCTTGCAAAAAAAATCGAAAATTTCACCCCTATTTTCAAATCCTCTTTCTGTATCTATTACTGAACCCTCGTCAATGGAAAATGTCTTAAAATGACGCTATAATATCACGCTTGACGACTGTCTCAAAAACATTGCCATTTACTAATGATTAATGTGAAGAAAAATGGAAGATATGGTGAAATATTAATAAAATTTCCTATTTTCGTGCATATGACGTCATTTTTCGGCGGCCATTTTGAATTTTGTTCGAAATTATTTGCCGTCATTTTGAAGAAGGACATCATACCAACAAAATGGCATACATTTTGTCTGTGTCGTTTGCTAACAACCGATCTATTACAACGATTAAATACATCTGGTCGGAGTTAGAGGAAATGGCGGCCATCTTGGATTCAAATGGCTCTAGCACCCAGTAGGGCCACCTTTATTTTTCGGTGAATTCCGGATTCTTTATCTGGATACCATAGGGAACAATAAAAATAAGGTTATTTGTAATCATCGGGGGGGGGGGGGTGCAGGTGGACCTTATTGGCTCCCCGACTATTAGGACTGAAGTGGTCCCTCTCGCACACCAAAGTGCTGGACGGTACACATATTTTGAAAATGTTCTGGAGAGTACATCGGTTTTGAGATCCCGTTCAAAATTACGTTAATTTGTTATGTTTCAATGAAAATTAGAATGAACTGGAAACAGATTACTGATTAACATACATATGTTCGTTTTATTGAACATCGTGAACATATCTGGATGTCCAGGGGGGGGGGGGGGTAGTACAAAATTTGCAGGAAGGTATGCCGGGCTGGTGGGTGGTCCGAGAGGCAAAAAACGTGTTTTTTACACCCTCATGTAAATCTTTTACTAAAGACCTTTTGTGCCCTTAGATGACATTTGTAACAGTTTAAAACATATAAGAATTTATAATTGCAAAACACCATATTTATGTTACTGGGACCTCATATGGGCTTTAGGAGAGATGACATTAAGCTATATGGCATGTTGCATATGGGGCGGTGGGGTGAAAAAATTCCTTCTCGACACCCTTCGGAAAGAAGCTTCGAGAAATGTAAAACTGAAATATACAAACCTTTCTTGATGTAACTAAAGCCAAGATCATTGCGTGCATGGAAAAAGAGCAACTGCCTCAAACATTAATGTGACTATCAATCGCTAGAATATAAACTGTCATCACACTGTTCATCAGAGCATCAAGCCAATCAGTGAAATATTTGCATGTCTATCAACTCATATGATCTGTTACTCTCTCACAACACCTAAAATAACCATGTCTGGCATAGTGACTGTTTGTCATTTATTATAACAGAGGTTGCTCCTGTAGACTAACAAAAGTATTAAGGCATAATGCTAGATAATGGGCTGGTTGACAGACTAATCGGGAAATGGTTAGAAATTATGGAATTGTGTGTATCCTGTACACTGACCTAAGTTTGCTTATATAAGTAAACTTGTCCTGATGCAACTAATGCCTAGATCATTGTGTACATGGACAAAGAGCGAGCAACTGTCTCAAACATTAATGTGACTATCAATGGGTAGAAAATATCTGTCATCAGTGCAGCAATCCAATCAGTGAATTATTTGCATGTCTTTCAACTCAGATGATCTCTCACAAGACCGAAAGTATCTAAGTCCGGTATAGTGCTATGACTGCTTGTCATCTATATATATAAACAAGTAGGATCTGTCCGGAGTTTTATCTCAGACCCCTAGACCGAGTTCAACCAAATTTGGTGTAGTGACTCGGAGTACCCTGATGGATGTTATAATGTTATTAGTTTAAAAAAACTTTAATTAAAACAAAATAAATAAAATTGGTTTTGTTAAATTGAGCAAGGAATTCAATAAAAAAAAAAAAAGGATATTAAAACAATATATATAAATCAAAATGTTTCAATGACCAAATGTGCTTGAAGCGCACAAAGGGCCGTCGCCTAGTGAATGGTCTGTTTAAGATCAAAATGTGTGCGAAGTCCAACAAAGGTATCTCCGATGCTGAATATACGCTCCCAAAGGGAGCCTGTTTCAGCTAGTGTACCAAGATATACTCAGGGCAGAACCTACAGCACAGGAAAGCGGACAATCTTCAGTTCGTAGAGGTTGCACGATTCACCATATATATCGGCACCCCTGTTAACTATATCGAGATACGATGTACGACACACACACAACAGCTTAGACCACCCGAAGTAGAAAGCTAACGCAGCATGAAGGCTTAGAAGTACACATCACAATTTACGGATGTGCGCGAGTAGCTACCATCGAGAAGATGACCATTGGAGTCTAATGCAGCACGCTATACGACAAGAGAAACATAGCGAAGACGCAGAAGAAGGCCGCTCGCCTGATCACCCTAGGTACGCCCAGATTGATGTGCCATGAAATACGCCCGGGGCTAACCTAATCCCCTCTGTGTATATAGATACAACGAATCTGATAATCGATACCCAGTTCCCGACGAGCTACCAACGATATATACAACTCTCGGACGCTCAGAAGCCTACCAGGATCACGAGGAAAGAAGCATGATAGAAATATGAGGTAAACATTATAATCTTGTATTTCTAACAATGCTACCCCCATGAATCGGCGAAGAAGAGCAGACGACAGGCCGACGAACTCAACCGGATATCAACCGCGCAGATGACAAGCGGACACGCCCTATGCATAAGGATACGAGAAGACCCAATTCGAACAGACGACAGGAAGACGAACGCAACTAGGAAGAAGCCAGATGCCGGCGATTGACTTTGTTGTAATGAAATAATCAAATCGTTTTGATTGTCTAAGCGTTATATGTACCCCGTATTGGCACATATATGTTTACTTGTGCCTTACGAGCCACAGGATCTGAACGCTAATCACAGACACAACGTAGAACCGGAAGTGGAACAGTGTGAACAGAAACAGTGTTGGAAAATTCGCAAAACTTGAATCTAACTGTTTTTATCATAATGGCTACCCAAACTGCTGGTGTTCTCACACCATTAACAGAGGCTATCAATTCACAAATCGCTGCCATGGCTATGTCAACCGTAACGCAAGTTGTAACACCATTTGACGGAAACCCTAATAAGTACCACGGGTGGATCAAGTCAATAGGTAAATGCGCGGTTTTGACGGGGGCTAACGAGACGAAGAAACGTTACATGGCTTTCTAGAGTAGCACGGGCCCAGTTTCGGATTTTTTGCAAATATATTTGGCCGCAAATCATAATGCCACGTGGCAATAAACGAAAACCGAATTATCTAGTCGATTTGCCGAGATAAATGATAGTCAATTAAGCAAAAACACAACGAGAATTTACATGTGCTCGCTGAGCGAATTTTGGAATTAGCGACCATCGCTTACAGGGACCAACCGGGGGGGGGGGGGATCGACGCCGTTCAAGGTCAACACGTAGGTTTTTATCTTGACGCTTTAAGAAGCGACAGCCTGAAAATGAAATTGATTAGAGATGCCCCGAGGACACTAAAATTGGCGTCGGAAATCGCTATGCGAGAAATGGGAACCCGACGTGTATTCAAACTGCGGACAGGGCGCGAAAATTACAACGAAAACGAACCAGAACCTATGGAGGTCGATCATTTTAGAAACAAACGGCCAAAAACAGCCTGCGAAATATGCGCGCGCGACAACCACACGACCCGCGAACATCGTTCACGCCCGCGACAGATACACGTGGAAGAAGTAATTAAACCCCAAAAAGCGACCGAATGTTGGATGTGCCGAGGTGATCATTTTACCCGTGACTGCCATCCAATAATCCGTTCATAATTCAGTTACCACCGTCAGCCACCATGCCACTATCTGGTGCAAGTTTGTGAGAAACTACTATGCATGTCAATAAGTATTTTCCGCTATAACTTATATGTACGCCGTGCAAATATTCAAAACTTTGTGATTCCGAGAAAAAATATTGGGAAAATAATTAATTAATTTTACACAAAAGAGTAGTTTCTCACAAACGTGAAACTACCTCGGATAGCGACCCGATGACCGATGGTGGCATCTAAAGAACGAACAAATCCTTGAATTCCAAATTGAAGAAATTGAATCCTTTATTTGCTAAAATCAATACCAGCAGCAACACTGAACGAGAACCAGAACAAAGCGCGCAATATGAAAAGCAGACGCCTGATCCGTTGTGCACATGCGTAGAGTTTGACGTCAGAGCTTTCTATGTCATCTACGTTGGCATTACGTTGGGCCAACGATATACCAACCGACACCATCCAACGTATTGTATGACATATCGCAGCATATATTGTGTCAGCAATGTTTGTACGTGTGTTTACGGAACATAAAGCATATCGTTGAGATATATATCACATGTATGTACGCTAAATTGGACTGTCGTGAAGATGTATGCGTTGACCCAAAATTGGACCAACGTTATAATTCCAACTGTTGCATGTGAGGAATACCTTAATTTGTGTCAACCAAGGGACAACAACGTAAACCCAACCAATAAGATGTGCACAGTAAATTCAATTTCCATGTTGGCGTTGGCCCAATTAACGTTATAATTTCAACGGTTGGGAGGAATACGTTGGGCCAACCAAGGGCCAACCACGATAACCCAACCAATTTACTGCAGATAATTCCGTTGGCATGTTCGCGTTGGCACAATGTTGGGCCAACGTTATATTTCCAACGGTTGGGAGAAATACGTTGGGCCAACCAAGGGCCAACAACGTCAACCCAACCAAACCTAATGCCAACCGTGCCGACATTATGCCAACGTTGGCCCAACGTAGTCATGCTATCTGGGTACTGGCTACTGCTCAACTTCAAGTTCAGACTTTCATTCATAAACAACCAAATTCACATGACTGCTATATATATATACTCGTACAATTCAGTTTTTTTATTTAGAACTTTACACTAATCATAAGATTTTATTAGAAATCACACCATGCTATGATATATTTTTCCTGCACAATTTAGAAATATAATTATACTATAAAGCGGACTATTTCGCGGTGCAGTCGTATGAATACAAAACTTTCATAATTAGGTTTAGTCTACTATACAGATAGGTGCCTGAACCCTAATTTCAGGTTTTAGCATGCAATTTTCTCCGTTTGTTAATTGAACAGGTTCTGTTGCACATGCAGGCTCCAAATTAACGTGTGTTCTGCCTTCTGTCATAACGAAATAAACCCATAAAATATTCTCTCAACTAATAATGGCTGACAAAAAAACAAACACACTTGCTGGGGAGAAATTCTTGTAAACACAATAAACGAAACTGCGTGTAGCCTATATGTTGTCAAATAACAATTGAATCAAATCGTGAATTAATGTTACTTCATTCGTGCATGCAGTTAGTATTTATTAAGATGCCAATTCGGGTTCGAACCATTTTCAATGATGCCGAAAAGAAGCCACGTGGCAAAAGGGACGCAATTGTATGGAGTTTGACTGTCAATCAAGACTTGCAGGAATATAGGCCTACCATTACAAAGGAGGGGACTATCGTTTTAAACCAGATGAATTGGACTTAAGTCCAAATCAATTCACTAATTGGACTTAAGTCCAAATCATTTGGACTTAAGTCCAATTAGTGAATTGATTGTTTATGTTCAAGTGGTGTCACATTTCTGAAACTTTAGATGTATGTTCCCCATGGACCACTGATTATTTTACGATATGGTTACATTGCCACGTGGTCACTCCCTGGTAACGGTTGCTAGGCATCTACCCGATATTGAAAGTAAAATACAATTATAGCTTTTACGGTCGTAATTCATCCCAAGGAAATGGCGTTTTTGATGCAGTCAACACCCTATTTGGACTTAAGTCTAAATAAATCAAAAATGTGAAAACGGCTTGCCATAGGATAACAAATACAAACACTGGATGGAACAAATGATAACGATGGCGGTGAATATATAAATACCACGAGGCGTACGCAATACGACACACGTATATAGCAGGTACTTCATTTTGTTTGTAGTATAAATGCGATATCAACAAAGCTGTATATTTGTATTGATCTTTGACTATAATGATTTTCATCAACGAGTGGTCTACTTTGAAATGCGTGTGTGGAATCGATGCGACAAATCAGCTCCGTGAACGCGGTCTAAACACCCACTCTCCTCTTCACGTGAATGCAACATCAACACCAACTCTCGTCAACTGTCTTTGTAGTGGGATTACCCTCTTCGGTTGAGACTTCTAGTCGCATTGCATTGCGTTCTGAAGATGTCCATTTGATTATGCGACAAATAATAGTCTCAACAACTCAGTGTTAATGACGCATGCTAAGGCGCAGGCGAGTGGAATAATCCTACTAGAAGACCACTATTTTTGGAACAGTCAACGACAAGACATGCATTATGTATTATATGATATCGAATATTGGTGTCAATTCTCAAATATTGTGTGTCTAATTTTGTCACAAATTTCAAAAATCAATATCTAATAACTCTGAGCTTTGTTTGATGGGTTCCTCGACTCGAACCAAATATTTTTTACCCCCAAAGCCAAAGAAATAGTAATATAGGACCCTCTGATCGGATTGTTGTTGTTGGAATCTGTTGAGGTGGGGACCCTCTGATCGGATTGGGTACCTTTAAAATATTCAGTTCCGTAAAAAAGACGCCATAAACAGAAAGAATAGTAAAATATAGACAGACTTTGTTCTTGTACCAATCAGAATTTTTTCCCCATTGTAATGTAAACAAAAGCAAAAAACGTTACGTTTCCTGGCCTTTATAAGATCCGAATATGGTAGACATAACGAAGTTATTTGTTACTGTTTTCCTACTGTTTTGCGCTGTGTTGTGTAAACATAAGCACAACTTATGTAACACGAGCAGGCTCTTGGTTACGTACACCATCGTACGTCTTGACGACAATATACTATTTACGTGCTGATTATGTTTGGCATATGAACAAAACTATATATATTTCAATATTCCTTCTGTTGATGGCGATTTGAACAATATGAATAGTTCACAAATATGTCTGATAGTATATAGGTAGTGCAACACGTATCGTACACTTTATAGTTTCAGATTTGTCTTAAGGCGGCAATCCGATTGCGCGAAATGAGTGTTACTATAAATAGAAAAAGAATAGTAGGCGAGTAGGAAGCCTACTGTGATACTATCGTAAACTAGTATAGCTGTGTGCAGCCAATCAGAACGCGAGTAAATCACGTGAAACTGCTAGTATTTATTTTATTATTAATTGCAAATAAAACATTTTATGAATTAGACACCGATTCTGTCCTAATATTAACATTGAATCAGCGCCAAAGGTCTCAAAAACAAAATTCCCAAATCTGACAAATCATTAAAACCCCAAAGGAAACGAAAATAGACTATGTAAGCGGTAACAATTGAACGAAGGAATTCTTGACACCTCGTGCAAAGTACCCATGCATGTAAACAACAGATGGCGGCATGCAGATCGAGATCCCCCGCTCTGTAATCCACTTCGACCAGTCCGGAGGATAAACTCTGGAAGAGACAAATTGTCAACATTGAATTCAGTCACCTGATTATAATCGCTGTTTTTATCATCAAAAGTTCCTGCCCCGCGAAGGACGCTTACACTGTCGATCAGGCATGGATTCGAAGACACGACAGCCATTCTACTTCGAATTATGATTTCTGTTTTGTTTTATTTTAACCATTTTTATCATCATGACATCGGCGTGTTTTGTAAAATTTCCAATTTACGCGGTCTCATGTGACAAAGCTACAAAAACACAGAATGTGTTTATTATGCAGCATAGATCATCGAAATTGAGAATTTTTATACCTTGGGTGTCAAAAATCAGAGAACTAAGAGGCCGGATTCGTCATCTCGGGTTTAAACCTGGTCTATATACGTAAACCTCTAGGTTTAAACCGCCGTGAGTCAGCTAAACCCGTGGTGTAAACCCGAGACCACAGGTCTAAGTAACGCATTCGTCATCTCTGGTTTAAACCTGGTCCAGTCAGACCAGTGGTTTAGCAGTAGTGCCTCTGTATCGTCGAGATAATTAACCGTACTTTCCTAATGCGGACCGCCTCGTTTTATTGATTGCGAAAATCGAGCATATTTTGATTGGAAATTTATAAGCGAGAAGCACTCACGCCTATATAATGCGTGTGCGGATAAGTTTTTGTCAATTTCGAAAAAAAATTCGCACGCGAGCTTTGATCAGATATGGACATGTTCCTTCAATATGATTTTTACATATATCTTGTGGTGTTTTTTTGGCTTGTGGCAATCACAGATACTGGTGTTTTCTACGAATTAATTTGAAGGATTCAACGTTTTAATTTTGACACCAAAACAATGCTACTACATGACCAGATATGCTATACGCATAGTTTACAATCCTAAACTTATATTGCTATATGATTCAAAATTGATATATGTAAGTGCTGTCAACCCGTCTTTCGGAAATGTTTTGAACTTTGAACAAATTTCGCATGTCACTTTCTTTGCAAAAAAAAAATAAAAAATTTCCTCTGTGTTTATACCAGGTTTTTTTTTTGGTAATTTGCGAGAAAAATCATGAATCCTGGCACATTAATGGTAATTTTCTTAAACGTGTTGAAAAATGAACGATTTGAGGAATAATTCGTTACTGGAATCGTTTATTAGCGGAGATATCACAACATTTTCGGGAAATACTAATTAATATGACATAACGGGAATGCTAAAGGTTACATTTTGCGGATAATCCTGATATCCATAGAGACCTATTTACCGACTCTGCAGGCATGAGGCTCGACCTTAACTCAATTTTCGATTTTAAAGTTGAATAACATCGGCTTTTAATGGGAGGTTTTATTGACCAAAATGGATCTGTTTGTTGTGCCCGAGTGATACGAGTCTCAGCAGACGGAGTTCTGTGCGGCGAAGGCTGTTGTGACATCGTGATGAAACGACGCCTTGACTTGTTTCTATGAAGGTAACTTTCATGGGCACATATCAACCGACACAGGATATATACTGGCGTTATGTGAGTACTATCAACAAATCAATGTACTTCAAATCAATTGCTGGCGTGAATATAAGTTTGTCAGACAATGCATTCAAATGACATACACATAGTAAGCTCAGTTCTCGTGGAATCACACTACCACGAGCAAGGAATGAATTCCATGGAAAACAGCACTGCTCTCCCTATTCATGCTGTCGTGACTGTTTGGTTATGGCGGACATTGGGTTCTTTGATGACATGCGCGGGGACTATCGGGAACGTACTGGTGATAGCGGTTTTCAGGAGGAATTCGATGCGACGAACACCTCTGTATATAGCCTTTATTTACCTCTCAATAGTGGATATGTTTTACCTCTACCTGTTTTTGTTTACTGGAGTTGTGTCAAATATCGTGGGTTTTGACGTGCGCGCAGTCAGTTCCGCAACATGTGGGGTTTTCTGGTTTTCCATACACACGGTAACTGCCCAGTCTGTCACGACTCTAACCATTCTAGTCGTAGAGAGAACTATGGCCGTGACGTTCCCTTTAACCAGCCCGAAACTGACAAAGAAGAGAATAATACTTGAACTGACAATATCAACTTTGATTAACTCAGCGATGAGTTTTCACATTATTTTCGGCAGGATCACGTCTGGGAATGGACCAGATATGACTTGTATATACGGAGGGAGTCCCGAATATTTACGTTTTGTGAATGGTGCATTAAACTTGATAAATATATTGAGGGCAATGGTTCCCTTCACTATTATTCTGGTCTGCAATGTTGCACTATTCTTCTCGTTGCGGAGATCCAGGAAAGAATTAGCAAGGTTTAGCGAAAATGAAAATAATTCTGGTGACGGAAGAGTCAGGGATTTACGACTGAACATGAACTCAACCGTTTTTATTTTACTCGCAACCAGTTTGCAGTTTGCTATATGCTCCCTGCCAATCTTTTCATTCATGTGCATTCTAAGAGTTGGTCCGGATTACAAGGAACTTAACACACACGAACTCAGGTCAACGTTTTCTCTGTTACTTCTATTGTCATGTTTTAACGTTTGTATGAATTGTTTTACTTACTATGTGAGTAGCAGAAGATTTCGGCGGGAGCTTGCACAAACTATCGGATGGATATCGACGAGAAGGAATGCCTCGACTACATTACAATATGGAATGCGTTCAGCAGAAGTGTCTACTAACATGTGAGCCAAACACATGTTACAAACACATGTCAGAATAAAAAAAACATTGCGGTTACTGCGTCCAAGGACTCAGGTTTATGTGCCTTAAAAAACGTCGGTAAAGGTGTGTGGAACGTTGAAAAAAAATGAATTGAATTATAACGATGTAGATTGATGAATGAAAAGGGCCAACCACATCTGAAAAAATAAGAATGAATTGAGATGAAAATGTTCCCCGTCCAAGAGAGGATATTGAAATATTAGTCCGGCCGTTGAGAATCGATTTTGAGGTGAACCTAGAACAAATTGGTGACAAGCTGTTTTTGGTGTCATTTTGTCGGGCAGGATATGAGGAACAATATATCCAAAATCCTTTGAAATCCGCTTTGGGGAAAAATTTCTACTGTTCTTAGAATTAGGGTCGTATTTATGGCTTGAAAAAAAAACGGCCGTATTATATGATTAGTCTGTCCGTCGGTCCGGCCATCCGTTATCAGTTTTGGTTTGCGGATGATAACATTAGTTTGGGTTATTTTATCGGAACTAAATTTGGTATGTTTATCAGCTCAAAATACAGGTCAAGTTCGTATATGGGTTCGGTCTGCCAATTATGCCGGAGTTATGGCCCGTGTTCGACTTAGAATTTTGTCGTTTTGAGGTTTCCGGATGATAACTTCAGTTTGTATGATCGGATCTGAACCAAATTGGTATGTGAGGCTATCAGCTCAAAATACAGGTCAAGTTCGCGTATGGGTTCGGTTGACCCATTTCCCCCATAGTTATGGTCCAGTGGTATGTCTGTCCGTCCAACCGTCTGTCTAGCCGTCCGTCCGTTACCAGTTTTGGTATCCGGATGATAACTATAGTTTGGGTTATTTGATCGGAACTAAATTTGGTATGTGAGTTTTCGAGACCAAATTATAGGTCAAGTTTGAATATGGGGTTCGTTCCGATTATTTTGTAGTGACTTATGGCTCTTTTCGACTTAGAATTATCAATAGTTGCCGGATGATAACTTTAGTTTGGGTTATTTGATCGGAACCAAATTTGGCGTGTCCGTTTTCCAGACCAAAATACAGGTAAAGTTTGAATTTGGGTTCGGTCCGAATAATGTTTACTGACTTATGGCTCTGTTCGACTTAGAGTTTTCAATATTTGAGGTTTACGAATGTGTTGAGTTCAAAAAAGCACACCAGGCGTAGTTTACAACAACGTAGCTCTTGTTGTGTCAAATTTGCTGTTTCGTATTAGTCCAGTTAATCTGATGGAATGAAACCCACAACCGTCAGCAAATGTATGTATACCGATGTACTAACATAGCCAAAATCCACACGAATCCCAGGGTGGGAAAGTCGTCATTTTTGGGTCAAAAGTCAGGAATATGTATGGTGAAATTTGTAAATTTGTAAATTCTTGTAAACACAATAAACGAAACTGCGTGTAGCCTATATGTTGTCAAATAACAATTGAATCAAATCGTGAATTAATGTTACTTCATTCGTGCATGCAGTTAGTATTTATTAAGATGCCAATTCGGGTTCGAACCATTTTCAATGATGCCGAAAAGAAGCCACGTGGCAAAAGGGACGCAATTGTATGGAGTTTGACTGTCAATCAAGACTTGCAGGAATATAGGCCTACCATTACAAAGGAGGGGACTATCGTTTTAAACCAGATGAATTGGAATTAAGTCCAAATCAATTCACTAATTGGACTTAAGTCCAAATCATTTGGACTTAAGTCCAATTAGTGAATTGATTGTTTATGTTCAAGTGGTGTCACATTTCTGAAACTTTAGATGTATGTTCCCCATGGACCACTGATTATTTTACGATATGGTTACATTGCCACGTGGTCACTCCCTGGTAACGGTTGCTAGGCATCTACCCGATATTGAAAGTAAAATACAATTATAGCTTTTACGGTCGTAATTCATCCCAAGGAAATGGCGTTTTTGATGCAGTCAACACCCTATTTGGACTTAAGTCTAAATAAATCAAAAATGTGAAAACGGCTTGCCATAGGATAACAAATACAAACACTGGATGGAACAAATGATAACGATGGCGGTGAATATATAAATACCACGAGGCGTACGCAATACGACACACGTATATAGCAGGTACTTCATTTTGTTTGTAGTATAAATGCGATATCAACAAAGCTGTATATTTGTATTGATCTTTGACTATAATGATTTTCATCAACGAGTGGTCTACTTTGAAATGCGTGTGTGGAATCGATGCGACAAATCAGCTCCGTGAACGCGGTCTAAACACCCACTCTCCTCTTCACGTGAATGCAACATCAACACCAACTCTCGTCAACTGTCTTTGTAGTGGGATTACCCTCTTCAGTTGAGACTTCTAGTCGCATTGCATTGCGTTCTGAAGATGTCCATTTGATTATGCGACAAATAATAGTCTCAACAACTCAGTGTTAATGACGCATGCTAAGGCGCAGGCGAGTGGAATATTCCTACTAGAAGACCACTATTTTTGGAACAGTCAACGACAAGACATGCATTATGTATTATATGATATCGAATATTGGTGTCAATTCTCAAATATTGTGTGTCTAATTTTGTCACATTTTTATTTACCGTGAATTTTGGAAATCGGTCACAGAGTTTACAATTTACAACAATATTTTGACAACGGCAGGGGAGCGATAATAACTATGCTATTAGTACACATAATAGCATCTATTCGTGAATCATGCCTTTATTTCTATAAATACGTCATTTTGAAATACATTTTCACGAACTTTAACAAGCTATCTTGTTTAGCTTCGATGAACACGGAAACGGAAGTTGCACACACATTAGGACTATCCGCTTGCAACTAAACGGACAAAATATTTTATGCATTGGATAGCAATGATCGGACATGTGTAGGATCGTTAAAGATACGGGCGGCGTTGGCGGTGGGTATGCTGTTAACGGCACTCAATCCGATCAGAGGGTCCTATATTACTATTTCTTTGGCTTTGGGGGTAAAAAATAATTGATTCGAGTCGAGGAACCTACCAATCAATGCTCAGGGTGATCAGATATCGATATTTGAAGTTTCGTTATTTCTATTCTTTCTGTCCCAGAACACAGTCAAAATTGCGTTATTATTACCACTTGATTTTGAGTTATCCATCCTTGTCTGTTTGAATAGTGTTTTGGTGTACACATCTCGAGCAGATTACGAAGTTAAGGGCAATTATTAGTACTCATCTCGAGAAAATAACAAATTTCAAAAATCAATATCTAATAACTCTGAGCTTTGTTTGATGGGTTCCTCGACTCGAATCAAATATTTTTTACCCCCAAAGCCAAAGAAATAGTAATATAGGACCCTCTGATCGGATTGTTGTTGTTGGAATCTGTTGAGGTGGGAACCCTCTGATCGGATTGGGTACCTTTAAAATATTCAGTTCCGTAAAAAAACGCCATAAACAGAAAGAATAGTAAAATAATGTAACTACAAAAGCAAAAAACGTTACGTTTCCTGGCCTTTATAAGATCCGAATATGGTAGACATAACGAACGTTATTTGTTACTGTTTTCCTACTGTTTTGCGCTGTGTTGTGTAAACATAAGCACAACTTATGTAACACGAGCAGGCTCTTGGTTACGTACACCATCGTACGTCTTGACGACAATATACTATTTACGTGCTGATTATGTTTGGCATATGAACAAAACTATATATATTTTAATATTCCTTCTGTTGATGGCGATTTCAACAATATGAATAGTTCACAAATATGTCTGATAGTATATAGGTAGTGCAACACGTATCGTACACTTTATAGTTTCAGATATGTCTTAAGGCGGCAATCCGATTGCGCGAAATGAGTGTTACTATAAATAGAAAAAGAATAGTAGGCGAGTAGGAAGCCTACTGTGATACTATCGTAAACTAGTATAGCTGTGTGCAGCCAATCAGAACGCGAGTAAATCACGTGAAACTGCTAATATTTATTTTATTATTAATTGCAAATAAAACATTTTATGAATTAGACACCGATTCTGTCCTAATATTAACATTGAATCAGCGCCAAAGGTCTCAAAAACAAAATTCCCAAATCTGACAAATCATTAAAACCCCAAAGGAAACGAAAATAGACTATATAAGCGGTAACAATTGAACGAAGGAATTATTGACACCTCGTGCAAAGTACCCATGTAAACAACAGCTGGCGGCATGCAGATCGAGACCCCCCGCTCTGTAATCCACTTCGACCAGTCCGGAGGATAAACTCTGGAAAAGACAAATTGTCAACATTGAATTCAGCCACCTGATTATAATCGCTGTTTTTATCATCAAAAGTTCCTGCCCCGCGAAGGACGCTTACACTGTCGATCAGGCATGGATTCGAAGACACGACAGCCATTCTACTTCGAATTATGATTTCTGTTTTGTTTTATTTTAACCATTTTTATCATCATGACATCGGCGTGTTTTGTAAAATTTCCAATTTACGCGGTCTCATGTGACAAAGCTACAAAAACACAGAATGTGTTTATTATGCAGCATAGATCATCGAAATTGTGAATTTTTATACGTTGGGTGTCAAAAATCAGAGAACTAAGAGGCCGGATTCGTCATCTCGGGTTTAAACCTGGTCTATATACGTAAACCTCTAGGTTTAAACCGCCGTGAGTCAGCTAAACCCGTGGTGTAAACCCGAGACCACAGGTCTAAGTAACGCATTCGTCATCTCTGGTTTAAACCTGGTCCAGTCAGACCAGTGGTTTAGCAGTAGTGCCTCTGTATCGTCGAGATAATTAACCGTACTTTCCTAATGCGGACCGCCTCGTTTTATTGATTGCGAAAATCTAGCATATTTTGATTGGAAATTTATAAGCGAGAAGCACTCACGCCTATATAATGCGTGTGCGGATAAGTTTTTGTCAATTTCGAAAAAATTTTCGCACGCGAGCTTTGATCAGATATGGACATGTTCCTTCAATATGATTTTTACATATATCTTGTGGTGTTTTTTTGGCTTGTGGCAATCACAGATACTGGTGTTTTCTACGAATTAATTTGAAGGATTCAACGTTTTAATTTTGACACCAAAACAATGCTACTACATGACCAGATATGCTAAACGCATAGTTTACAATCCTAAACTTATATTGCTATATGATTCAAAATTGATATATGTAAGTGCTGTCAACCCGTCTTTCGGAAATGTTTTGAACTTTGAACAAATTTCGCATGTCACTTTCTTTGCAAAAAATAAATAAAATTTCCTCTGTGTTTATACCAGGTTTTTTTTTTGGTAATTTGCGAGAAAAATCATGAATCCTGGCACATTAATGGTAATTTTCTTAAACGTGTTGAAAAATGAACGATTTGAGGAATAATTCGTTACTGGAATCGTTTATTAGCGGAGATATCACAACATTTTCGAGAAATACTAATTAATATGACACAACGGGAATGCTAAAGGTTACATTTTGCGGATAATCCTGATATCCATAGAGACCTATTTACCGACTCTGCAGGCATGAGGCTCGACCTTAACTCAATTTTCGATTTTAAAGTTGAATAACATCGGCTTTTAATGGGAGGTTTTATTGACCAAAATGGATCTGTTTGTTGTGCCCGAGTGATACGAGTCTCAGCAGACGGAGTTCTGTGCGGCGAAGGCTGTTGTGACATCGTGATGAAACGACGCCTTGACTTGTTTCTATGAAGGTAACTTTCATGGGCACATATCAACCGACACAGGATATATACTGGCGTTATGTGAGTGCTATCAACAAATCAATGTACTTCAAATCAATTGCTGGCGTGAATATAAGTTTGTCAGACAATGCATTCAAATGACATACACATAGTACGCTCAGTTCTCGTGGAATCACACTACCACGAGCAAGGAATGAATTCCATGGAAAACAGCACTGCTCTCCCTATTCATGCTGTCGTGACTGTTTGGTTATGGCGGACATTGGGTTCTTTGATGACATGCGCGGGGACTATCGGGAACGTACTGGTGATAGCGGTTTTCAGGAGGAATTCGATGCGACGAACACCTCTGTATATAGCCTTTATTTACCCCTCAATAGTGGATATGTTTTACCTCTACCTGTTTTTGTTTACTGGAGTTGTGTCAAATATCGTGGGTTTTGACGTGCGCGCAGTCAGTTCCGCAGCATGTGGGGTTTTCTGGTTTTCCATACACACGGTAACTGCCCAGTCTGTCACGACTCTAACCATTCTAGTCGTAGAGAGAACTATGGCCGTGACGTTCCCTTTAACCAGCCCGAAACTGACAAAGAAGAGAATAATACTTGAACTGACAATATCAACTTTGATTAACTCAGCGATGAGTTTTCACATTATTTTCGGCAGGATCACGTCTGGGAATGGACCAGATATGACTTGTATATACGGAGGGAGTCCCGAATATTTACGTTTTGTGAATGGTGCATTAAACTTGATAAATATATTGAGGGCAATGGTTCCCTTCACTATTATTCTGGTCTGCAATGTTGCACTATTCTTCTCGTTGCGGAGATCCAGGAAAGAATTAGCAAGGTTTAGCGAAAATGAAAATAATTCTGGTGACGGAAGAGTCAGGGATTTACGACTGAACATGAACTCAACCGTTTTTATTTTACTCGCAACCAGTTTGCAGTTTGCTATATGCTCCCTGCCAATCTTTTCATTCATGTGCATTCTAAGAGTTGGTCCGGATTACAAGGAACTTAACACACACGAACTCAGGTCAACGTTTTCTCTGTTACTTCTATTGTCATGTTTTAACGTTTGTATGAATTGTTTTACTTACTATGTGAGTAGCAGAAGATTTCGGCGGGAGCTTGCACAAACTATCGGATGGATATCGACGAGAAGGAATGCCTCGACTACATTACAATATGGAATGCGTTCAGCAGAAGTGTCTACTAACATGTGAGCCAAACACATGTTACAAACACATGTCAGAATAAAAAAAACATTGCGGTTACTGCGTCCAAGGACTCAGGTTTATGTGCCTTAAAAAAACGTCGGTAAAGGTGTGTGGAACGTTGAAAAAAAATGAATTGAATTATAACGATGTAGATTGATGAATGAAAAGGGCCAACCACATCTGAAAAAATAAGAATGAATTGAGATGAAAATGTTCCCCGTCCAAGAGAGGATATTGAAATATTAGTCCGGCCGTTGAGAATCGATTTTGAGGTGAACCTAGAACAAATTGGTGACAAGCTGTTTTTGGTGTCATTTTGTCGGGCAGAATATGAGGAACAATATATCCAAAATCCTTTGAAATCCGCTTTGGGGAAAAATTTCTACTGTTCTTAGAATTAGGGTCGTATTTATGGCTTGAAAAAAAAACGGCCGTTTTATATGATTAGTCTGTCCGTCGGTCCGGCCATCCGTTATCAGTTTTGGTTTGCGGATGATAACATTAGTTTGGGTTATTTTATCGGAACTAAATTTGGTATGTTTATCAGCTCAAAATACAGGTCAAGTTCGTATATGGGTTCGGTCTGCCAATTCTGCCGGAGTTATGGCCCGTGTTCGACTTAGAATTTTGTCGTTTTGAGGTTTCCGGATGATAACTTCAGTTTGTATGATCGGATCTGAACCAAATTGGTATGTGAGGCTATCAGCTCAAAATACAGGTCAAGTTCGCGTATGGGTTCGGTTGACCCATTTCCCCCATAGTTATGGTCCAGTGGTATGTCTGTCCGTCCAACCGTCTGTCTAGCCGTCCGTCCGTTACCAGTTTTGGTATCCGGATGATAACTATAGTTTGGGTTATTTGATCGGAACTAAATTTGGTATGTGAGTTTTCGAGACCAAATTATAGGTCAAGTTTGAATATGGGGTTCGTTCCGATTATTTTGTACTGACTTATGGCTCTTTTCGACTTAGAATTATCAATAGTTGCCGGATGATAACTTTAGTTTGGGTTATTTGATCGGAACCAAATTTGGCGTGTCCGTTTTCCAGACCAAAATACAGGTAAAGTTTGAATTTGGGTTCGGTCCGAATAATGTTTACTGACTTATGGCTCTGTTCGACTTAGAATTTTCAATATTTGAGGTTTACGAATGTGTTGAGTTCAAAAAAGCACACCAGGCGTAGTTTACAACAACGTAGCTCTTGTTGTGTCAAATTTGCTGTTTCGTATTAGTCCAGTTAATCTGATGGAATGAAACCCACAACCGTCAGCAAATGTATATATACCTATGTACTAACATAGCCAAAATCCACACGAATCCCAGGGTGGGAAAGTCGTCATTTTTGGGTCAAAAGTCAGGAATATGTATGGTGAAATTTGTAATTTGCTAGTCGAAACTCGGATTTTAAAATGAACCTATTAAGTTGGTAACAAGCTGTTTTTAGTATTATTTTGTCGGGAAGAGTCTGGGGAACAATATATCCAAATCCACTGTGGGAAATTTTCTACAGCTCCTTGAAATAGGGTCTTAATTGTGGCTTTTGTGTTAATTTTGTAGTTCCTTATTAGTCCAGTCAAACTGATGGAAAGAAACGCCCAACCGTGAACACATTTGCTATGCAATGACTTTCGGTGTTTATGAGTGTGACTGTACTTAATATAATATAATACCATATCCAAAATCACCATGAATTATAGGATGGGAAAGTCGTCATTTTTGGGTAAAAAAACAGGAATATGTAAAAGAAATGGTGAAAATTGGATTTTTTTTAATAAACAAATCTGCCAACCATAAACGCTCAGTCGAGTTCCCTGACTGCCAAATGTTACCAAATAATAACATATCAAAAATGTCCATGCATTTCATGAATGGAAAGTCGTTTAGTTTTGGTAAAATGAAGAAAATATATAAGAAAATGCTGAAAATTTAAATTTTAGTCTGGGAACCAGGTCGGCCAACGTGCACCCCCCCCAGTATTAAACTTGATCCATTTTTGTGTTCGTGAGGATGTCTGCTCAAACTATTTGAAGCTGTTTGTGGGCGCGTATGTGCAGGCAATATGGCGGCCATTTCCGGCAGTGTACTAACAATCACTTCAATGTCCTCTAAATTTATTAATGTGACAGAAACCTGCAACACGAACGCATTATTCGCGTTGCCATATATCATATGCCTGCCATTTCGTGCATAATTTGACTCTAAAACTATAAAATGGCGAATCCTGATCGGATAATAATAAATCATATCCCGAGGATTTGACAATTCGGTTTCTCAAAAGACTTAGTGTTCAAAAGTGTTCAAAATGACAGCGAAAATATCGGTCGGAATTGAACAATTAGACGTGTATTTTTTGTTGATTTTTTTTACTAAATCTTAAAATATCCGGATTTCTGCATGTGCATCATCCCCATCTCAATCCCGGCCCGTGTATCCATTCTGGTTCGTCTGTACTTGATAAAAACATCTAAAACTGTCCAAAGATACGGAGCTGCCCTTGCAGCCTGCTATAGGCAATAAGACGTAACTGTTAATAATTATATATATATGCATGTGATGGGTTTAATGAATGGAAGAAGGGTCAGATCATGTAATAAATGTATATATATATACGTAGGTAGATGCCACAGGAATGACGATATAGCTTCAAACTATTCCTGAATTGTCCATAGACTTTTGCTGTTTTCGTTTTGTCACTTATGTGTGGTCCTCTCTACGTTTTACAAGCTTAAGTGCTTCCCGCTGATACATTGTATAACATTAATTCCGGTTTTACGCCCAGTCTAGCGATTTCGCCTGGTGACATTCTGAAGGGTGGGTTGAGCAAGCTGTCGTCATATATGGTTAGTGGTTGGCTTTCATTATTAGCATTCATCCTCATTAAGTTGCACATCGATTATACCCATTAACCCTCAGTCCAATGAACGGTAATCCACATCACAACAGGTAACTGGTGTGCTTACTGTTATGTTGTACAAGCTGAAGTGGTTTCCATTGACACTTTTGTCCAATGTAACTGGTGGTATTCCGAAGGTTGTGTGGGTCAGGCTGTCGCCATATCTGGTTAGCAGTAGGCGTCCATCATTAGCTTTCATCCCCATTAAGTCGACACCAATTATATCCGTTATCATTACATGACCACGATGTTGCGTAACTTAACCATTTTATGACTGGAGCTGCGCTGGTGCACATTAAAGATCCTGTGCCAGTGCAATATCTTATATATGCGAGTCTCACATATATATAAGAGAATACGTACATTGGCACATGATTTTGGCAAAATGTCAGAAAGCTCCAGTCATCGAAGAGTTAAAGTGTTGGTCTATTATAGCTTTAGAGAACTTAACCAACGAAAGTATTGTTACGTTGTTTAATTGTGGTTTGTTTCTTCCATTGAACAATATCAGGTTGGACTCTCCAGATTTGACGAGAACATTCTTCGACCTTTAACTTACTTACCTAACTGTTCATTGAAACCCGAATGGCTGTTATTAAGCGGATTGATAGTAACGTGCGTGCGGGCGTGCAAGCACCTACATCAGAAAGCATGCAAGTAACATATTTAGTAACACGAATATGGTTATCTTCCCAATGAGTTATAACACATCCATGCGTGTAGGTCTAATGTGCCATGCACAATATATCAACTGAGCCACCATGGCGTCATGAATTGAACAATCCAATTATTTCCAGTTCGCTTAGAACTAAATCTCATTGTGGTAAACATGGACAAAACGACCAGACTTTCCCGGATATACAAGGTGGGTTAATATTCCCGATGAGATAACCCCTGGTTATGTGGTACTGCTAATTTACTATGGTGTTGGTGGTTCCTTCTGAATTGCTATTATGCTGGTGGGGGTAATGTGAATCTGTTAAAAATGAACCATTATTTGTTCAAAAGTTCATATTTGTTGTGTGTAGCTAATCTGAACGATGGCGTTATTATCCTTGCCAATTGGGTTAAATTACAATTCGGACTAGAATTGTGTGTGTCATTGCACTTAAAGGTAAACAAAACATCAAAGACATTTCCACATGCCGACACCACCAAATGACCAGCGGTCTTTGGCTAGTCTTTGATTAACAATGTGTAAATGTGCACATGTAAGCCCTGAGCGACTGCTCTCAAGCCCTCCGGAATTGTCAATTGCCTAGTGCAAACGTCACGTATCCCGGGAATGAGCATTATAAAACTGTTTATTGCATTAACAATATAGATGGCCTTCGCGATCGGTTTGCTGTTATACAGTCACATCCGTTAAAACCGCCATAAACAGAAAGAATATTAAAATATAGACATAAATATCGCATAATTAGCATGTCAAGATCGTACGCATTGTTAGTAAACACAATTAAGCCATAGCATGATACAGTAGTGTGCAATATGCAAAACACTGAACACCTGGGAGACCCCATATAAGTGAACTTTGGCTAAAATAGACTCCATATTATTAACAACATACAGATCGCTCGCTAATACTCACCACTCAAGATTTCGGTTGTGAATGAGTCACCGATAATCACTCTCCCAAAATAATCCCCACAGTGTTGAGTGTTGTGCCTATCGCACACTCTTTACGTGCTGTTTATGAACAGATGTTCGGTTCACGCAAAGTGTGTTGTGTGGGTAATATCGCATTCATATTATCATTATAATATACTATTAGTATATGCTTAAGGTAATTCATAAATTGTTAACTTTTATTTCTAAATTATAACCTCCGTGCTTTTAAGAGTGAGGAAGTTCTCCCATTTGATTAATAAATCAATGTTAATAATCAATGTAATTACTCAGTAACATTGTGTTTTATATGCGTCTTTCGGAAATGTTTTGAACTTTCATTGCGAAAAAAAAAACATTTCCTCTGTGTTTATATGCCAGGTTTTTTTGGTAATTTGCGGGAACAATCATGAATCCTGGGACATTATTGGTAATTATCTGAAACGTGTTGAAAAATGAACGATTTCCGAATTATTTGAGGAATAATTCGTTGCTGGAATCGTTTATTAGCGGAGATATCACAACATTTTCGAAAAATACTAATTAGTATGACAGAACGGGAATGCTAACAGTTACATTTTGCGGATAATCCTAATACCCATAGAGACCTATTTACCGACTCTGCAGGCATGAGGCTTGACCTTAACTTATTTTTTCGATTTTCAAGTTGAATAAAATCGGCTTTTAATGGGAGGTTTTATTGACCAAAATGGATCTGTTTGTTGTGCCCGAGCGCCTCCCGGGGCGAACCAGCTCTCGTCGGTGTCCGGCGCCGGGGCAGTCACTCGCAGTCTCAGCAGACGGAGTTCTGCGCGGCGAATGCTGTTGGACATCGTGATGTCACGACGCCTTGACTTGTTTCTATGAAGATAACGTGAATGAGTGTTTTAGAGCACAGTCCCATTGTTACAATCGTTCCCTGATTTTTGGTAAAGCACATCAATTCTCGAGGCCGTCGAAGGAATGGTTCAGTGATTATCCCATTGTTCGGCACACGCAACTCACAACAGACAAATCGCACGGGCGCTTCAAAGTGGGACCAGTCTGTGCTGTTTCAGACATATCTGTTTACATTCAACGGCAATCAGTTCATGTTAATTACGTTGTTGGGCGTAGCTAACCGGCTATTTTGTCCAATCGCGGCCAGCGCACGGATTGTGCGTCGTGGTCAAAACATGCTCAACGGTACATTTCCCGTTGATTGCATTATGTGGGATCAATTGTGCTCTAAGTCGGTCAGAGCACGCGAATAGTTCTTTACCAGAATAAATCTCCTCTTCGACTCGATCGATTCTGGTAAAGAACAATTATTGTGCTCTAACCCTTACTTATTGCATTAACAATATAGATGGCCTTCGCGATCGGTTTGCTGTTATACAGTCACATCCGTTAAAACCGCCATAAACAGAAAGAATATTAAAATATAGACATAATTATCGAATAATTAGCATGTCAAGATCGTACGCATTGTTAGTAAACACAATTAAGCCATAGCATGATACAGTACAGTGCACACAGAGTGTGCAATACGCAAACCACTCAACACCGGGAGACCCCATATAAGTGAACTTTGGTTAAAATAGACACCATATTATTAACAACATACAGATCGCTTGCTAATCCTCACCACACAAGATTTCGATTTGGAATGAGTCACCGAGAATCACTCTCCCAAAATAATCCCGACAGTGTTGAGTGTTGTGCCTATCGCTCACTCTTTATGTGCTGTTTATGAACAGATGTTCGGTTAACACAAAGTGTGTTTTGTGGGTAATATCGCATTCATATTATCATTATAATATACTATTAGTATATGCTTAAGGTAATTCATAAATTGTTAACTTTTATTTCTAAATTATAACACCTCCGTGACTTTAAGAGTGAGGAAGTTCTCCCATTTTAATAATCAATGTAATTACTCCGTAACATTGTGTTTTATATACGTCTTACGGAAATGTTTTGATCTTTGAAAAATTTCGCATGTCACTTTCTTTGCGAAAAAAAAAACATTTCCTCTGTGTTTATATGCCAGGTTTTTTTGGTAATTTGCGGGAACAATCATGAATCCTGGGACATTATTGGTAATTTTCTGAAACGTGTTGAAAAATGAACGATGTCCGAGATATTTGAGGAATAATTAATTGCTGGAATCGTTTATTTGCGGAGATATCACAACATTTTCGAAAAAATACTAATTAGTATGACATAACGGGAATGCTAACAGTTACATTTTGCGGATAATCCTAATACCCATAGAGACCTATTTACCGACTCTGCGGGCATGAGGCTTGACCTTAACTCATTATTTCGATTTTCAAGTCGAATAAAATCGGCTTTTAATGGGAGGTTTTATTGACCAAAATGGATCTGTTTGTTGTGCCCGAGCGCCTCCCGGGGCGAACCAGCTCTCGTCGGTGTCCGGCGCCGGGGCAGTCACTCGCAGTCTCAGCAGACGGAGTTCTGCGCGGCGAATGCTGTTGGACATCGTGATGTCACGACGCCTTGACTTGTTTCTATGAAGATAACGTGAATGAGTGTTTTAGAGCACAGTCCCATTGTTACAATCGTTCCCTGATTTTTGGTAAAGCACATCAATTCTCGAGGCCGTCGAAGGAATGGTTCAGTGATTATCCCATTGTTCGGCACACGCAACTCACAACAGACAAATCGCACGGGCGCTTCAAAGTGGGACCAGTCTGTGCTGTTTCAGACATATCTGTTTACATTCAACGGCAATCAGTTCATGTTAATTACGTTGTTGGGCGTAGCTAACCGGCTATTTTGTCCAATCGCGGCCAGCGCACGGATTGTGCGTCGTGGTCAAAACATGCTCAACGGTACATTTCCCGTTGATTGCATTATGTGGGATCAATTGTGCTCTAAGTCGGTCAGAGCACGCGAATAGTTCTTTACCAGAATAAATCTCCTCTTCGACTCGATCGATTCTGGTAAAGAACAATTATTGTGCTCTAACCCTTACTTATTGCATTAACAATATAGATGGCCTTCGCGATCGGTTTGCTGTTATACAGTCACATCCGTTAAAACCGCCATAAACAGAAAGAATATTAAAATATAGACATAATTATCGAATAATTAGCATGTCAAGATCGTACGCATTGTTAGTAAACACAATTAAGCCATAGCATGATACAGTACAGTGCACACAGAGTGTGCAATACGCAAACCACTCAACACCGGGAGACCCCATATAAGTGAACTTTGGTTAAAATAGACACCATATTATTAACAACATACAGATCGCTTGCTAATCCTCACCACACAAGATTTCGATTTGGAATGAGTCACCGAGAATCACTCTCCCAAAATAATCCCGACAGTGTTGAGTGTTGTGCCTATCGCTCACTCTTTATGTGCTGTTTATGAACAGATGTTCGGTTAACACAAAGTGTGTTTTGTGGGTAATATCGCATTCATATTATCATTATAATATACTATTAGTATATGCTTAAGGTAATTCATAAATTGTTAACTTTTATTTCTAAATTATAACACCTCCGTGACTTTAAGAGTGAGGAAGTTCTCCCATTTTAATAATCAATGTAATTACTCCGTAACATTGTGTTTTATATACGTCTTACGGAAATGTTTTGATCTTTGAAAAATTTCGCATGTCACTTTCTTTGCGAAAAAAAAAACATTTCCTCTGTGTTTATATGCCAGGTTTTTTTGGTAATTTGCGGGAACAATCATGAATCCTGGGACATTATTGGTAATTTTCTGAAACGTGTTGAAAAATGAACGATGTCCGAGATATTTGAGGAATAATTAATTGCTGGAATCGTTTATTTGCGGAGATATCACAACATTTTCGAAAAAATACTAATTAGTATGACATAACGGGAATGCTAACAGTTACATTTTGCGGATAATCCTAATACCCATAGAGACCTATTTACCGACTCTGCGGGCATGAGGCTTGACCTTAACTCATTATTTCGATTTTCAAGTCGAATAAAATCGGCTTTTAATGGGAGGTTTTATTGACCAAAATGGATCTGTTTGTTGTGCCCGAGCGCCTCCCGGGGCGAACCAGCTCTCGTCGGTGTCCGGCGCCGGGGCAGTCACTCGCAGTCTCAGCAGACGGAGTTCTGCGCGGCGAATGCTGTTGGACATCGTGATGTCACGACGCCTTGACTTGTTTCTATGAAGATAACGTGAATGAGTGTTTTAGAGCACAGTCCCATTGTTACAATCGTTCCCTGATTTTTGGTAAAGCACATCAATTCTCGAGGCCGTCGAAGGAATGGTTCAGTGATTATCCCATTGTTCGGCACACGCAACTCACAACAGACAAATCGCACGGGCGCTTCAAAGTGGGACCAGTCTGTGCTGTTTCGGACATATCTGTTTACATTCAACGGCAATCAGTTCATGTTAATTACGTTGTTGGGCGTAGCTAACCGGCTATTTTGTCCAATCGCGGCCAGCGCACGGATTGTGCGTCGTGGTCAAAACATGCTCAACGGTACATTGCATTATGTGGGATCAATTGTGCTCTAAGTCGGTCAGAGCACGCGAATAGTTCTTTACCAGAATAAATCTCCTCTTCGACTCGATCGATTCTGGTAAAGAACAATTATTGTGCTCTAACCCTTACTTATTGCATTAACAATATAGATGGCCTTCGCGATCGGTTTGCTGTTATACAGTCACATCCGTTAAAACCGCCATAAACAGAAAGAATTTAAAAATATAGACATAATTATCGAATAATTAGCATGTCAAGATCGTACGCATTGTTAGTAAACACAATTAAGCCATAGCATGATACAGTACAGTGCACACAGAGTGTGCAATACGCAAACCACTCAACACCGGGAGACCCCATATAAGTGAACTTTGGTTAAAATAGACACCATATTATTAACAACATACAGATCGCTTGCTAATCCTCACCACTCAAGATTTCGATTTGGAATGAGTCACCGAGAATCACTCTCCCAAAATAATCCCGACAGTGTTGAGTGTTGTGCCTATCGCTCACTCTTTATGTGCTGTTTATGAACAGGTGTTCGGTTAACACAAAGTGTGTTTTGTGGGTAATATCGCATTCATATTATCATTATAATATACTATTAGTATATGCTTAAGGTAATTCATAAATTGTTAACTTTTATTTCTAAATTATAACCTCCGTGACTTTAAGAGTGAGGAAGTTCTCCCATTTTAATAATCAATGTAATTACTCCGTAACATTGTGTTTTATATACGTCTTACGGAAATGTTTTGATCTTTGAAAAATTTCGCATGTCACTTTCTTTGCGAAAAAAAAAACATTTCCTCTGTGTTTATATGCCAGGTTTTTTTGGTAATTTGCGGGAACAATCATGAATCCTGGGACATTATTGGTAATTTTCTGAAACGTGTTGAAAAATGAACGATGTCCGAGATATTTGAGGAATAATTAATTGCTGGAATCGTTTATTTGCGGAGATATCACAACATTTTCGAAAAAATACTAATTAGTATGACATAACGGGAATGCTAACAGTTACATTTTGCGGATAATCCTAATACCCATAGAGACCTATTTACCGACTCTGCGGGCATGAGGCTTGACCTTAACTCATTATTTCGATTTTCAAGTCGAATAAAATCGGCTTTTAATGGGAGGTTTTATTGACCAAAATGGATCTGTTTGTTGTGCCCGAGTGATACGAGTCTCAGAAGACGGAGTTCTGTGCGGCGAAGGCTGTTGTGACATCGTGATGTCTCGACGCCTTGACTTGTTTCTATCAAGGTAACTTTAATGGGTAGCCCACATATCAGCCGACACAAGATACATCCCAGCGTTCTGTAAGTGTTGTCAACAAATCAATGTACATCAAATCAATTGCTGCCGTGAATGTCAGTTTGTCAGACAATGCATTTAAATTATCTACACATAGTAAGCTCAGTTCTCGTGGAATCAGACTACCGCAAGGAATGAACTCTACGGAACACAGCACTGTTCTCCCTATTCATGCTGTCGTGACTGTTTGGTTATGGCGGACATTGGGTTCCTTGATGACATGCGCGGGGACTATCGGGAACGTACTGGTGATAGCGGTTTTCAGGAGGAATTCGATGCGACGAACACCTCTGTACATAGCTTTTATTTACCTCTCAATAGTGGATTTGTTTTACCTCTACCTATTTCTGTTTACTGGAGTTGTGTCAAATATCGTGGGTTTTGACGTGCGCGCAGTCAGTTCAGCAACATGTGGGGTTTTCTGGTTTTCCATACACACGGTAACTGCCCAGTCTGTCACGACTCTAACCATTCTAGTCGTAGAGAGAACTATGGCCGTGACGTTCCCTTTAACCAGCCCGAAGCTGACAAAGAAGAGAATAATACTTGAACTGACAATATCAACTTTGATTAACTCAGCGATGAGTTTTCACATTATTTTCGGCAGGATCACGTCTGGGAATGGACCAGATATGACTTGTATATACGGAGGGAGTCCCGAATATTTACGTTTTGTGAATGGTGCATTAAACTTGATAAATATATTGAGGGCAATGGTTCCCTTCACTATTATTCTGGTCTGCAATGTTGCACTATTTTTCTCGTTGCGGAGATCCAGGAAAGAATTAGCAAGATTTAGCGAAAATGAAAATAATTCCGGTGACGGAAGAGTCAGGGATTTACGACTGAACATGAACTCAACCGTTTTTATTTTACTCGCAACGAGTTTGCAGTTTGCTATATTCTCCCTGCCAATCTTTTCATTCATGTGCATTCTAAGAGTTGGTCCGGATTACAAGGAACTTAACACACACGAACTCAGGTCAACGTTTTCTCTGTTACTTCTATTGTCATGTTTTAACGTTTGTATGAATTGTTTTACTTACTATGTGAGTAGCAGAAGATTTCGGCGGGAGCTTGCACAAACTATCGGATGGATATCGACGAGAAGGAATGCCTCGACTACATTACAATATGGAATGCGTTCAGCAGAGGTGTCTACTAACATGTGAGCCAAACACATGTTACAAATACATGTCAGAATAAAAAAAAACATTGCGGTCCTACTGCGTCCAAGGACTCAGGTTTATGTGCCTTAAAAAAACGTCGGTAAAGGTGTGTGGAACGTTGAAAAAAAATGAATTGAATAATAACGATGTAGATTGATGAATGAAAACGGCCAACCACATCTGAAAAAATAAGAATGAATTGAGATGAAAATGTTCCCCGTCCAAGAGAGGATATTGAAATATTAGTCCGGCCGTTGAGAATCGATTTTGAGGTGAACCTAGAACAAATTGGTGACAAGCTGTTTTTGGTGTCATTTTGTCGGGCAGAATATGAGGAACAATATATCCAAAATCCTTTGAAATCCGCTTTGGGGAAAAATTTCTACTGTTCTTAGAAATACGGTCGTATTTATGGCTTGAAAAAAAACGGCCGTATTATATGATTAGTCTGTCCGTCGGTCCGGCCATCCGTTATCAGTTTTGGTTTGCGGATGAAAACATTAGTTTGGGTTATTTTATCGGAACTAAATTTGGTATGTTTATCAGCTCAAAATACAGGTCAAGTTCGTATATGGGTTCGGTCTGCCCATTCTGCCGGAGTTATGGCCCGTGTTCGACTTAGAATTTTGTCGTTTTGAGGTTTCCGGATGATAACTTCAGTTTGTATGATCGGATCTGAACCAAATTGGTATGTGAGGCTATCAGCTCAAAATACAGGTCAAGTTCGCGTATGGGTTCGGTTGACCCATTTTCCCCATAGTTATGGTCCAGTGGTATGTCTGTCCGTCCAACCGTCTGTCTAGCCGTCCGTCCGTTACCAGTTTTGGTATCCGGATGATAACTATAGTTTGGGTTATTTGATCGGAACTAAATTTGGTATGTGAGTTTTCGAGACCAAATTATAGGTCAAGTTTGAATATGGGGTTCGTTCCGATTATTTTGTACTGACTTATGGCTCTTTTCGACTTAGAATTATCAATAGTTGCCGGATGATAACTTTAGTTTCGGTTATTTGATCGGAACCAAATTTGGCGTGTCCGTTTTCCAGACCAAAATACAGGTAAAGTTTGAATTTGGGTTCGGTCCGAATAATGTTTACTGACTTATGGCTCTGTTCGACTTAGAATTTTCAATATTTGAGGTTTACGAATGTGTTGAGTTCAAAAAAGCACACCAGGCGTAGTTTACAACAACCAGCGTAGCTCTTGTTGTGTCAAATTTGCTGTTTCGTATTAGTCCAGTTAATCTGATGGAATGAAACCCACAACCGTCAGCAAATGTATATATACCTATGTACTAACATAGCCAAAATCCACACGAATCCCAGGGTGGGAAAGTCGTCATTTTTGGGTCAAAAGTCAGGAATATGTATGGTGAAATTTGTAATTTGCTAGTCGAAACTCGGATTTTAAAATGAACCTATTAAGTTGGTAACAAGCTGTTTTTAGTATTATTTTGTCGGGAAGAGTCTGGGGAACAATATATCCAAATCCACTGTGGGAAATTTTCTACAGCTCCTTGAAATAGGGTCTTAATTGTGGCTTTTGTGTTAATTTTGTAGTTCCTTATTAGTCCAGTCAAACTGATGGAAAGAAACGCCCAACCGTGAACACATTTGCTATGCAATGACTTTCGGTGTTTATGAGTGTGACTGTACTTAATATAATATAATACCATATCCCAAATCCCCATCAATTATAGGATGGGAAAGTCGTCATTTTTGGGTAAAAAAAACAGGAATATGTAAAAGAAATGGTGAAAATTGGAATTTATTTTAATAAACAAATCTGCCAACCATAAACGCTCAGTCGAGTTCCCTGACTGCCAAATGTGACCAAATAATAACATATCAAAAATGTCCATGCATTTCATGAATGGAAAGTCGTTTAGTTTTGGTATAATGAAGAAAATATATAAGAAAATGCTGAAAATTGAAATTTTAGTCTGGAAACCAGGTCGGCCAACGTGCATCCCCCCAGTATTAAACTTGATCCATTTTTGTGTTCGCAAGGATGTCTGCTCAAACTATTTGAAGCTGTTTGTGGCCGCGTATGTGCAGGCAATATGGCGGCCATTTCCGGCAGTTTACTAACAATCACTTCAATGTCCTCTAAATTTATTAATGTGACAGAAACCTGCAACACGAACGCATTATTCGCGTTGCCATATATCATATGCCTGCCATTTCGTGCATAATTTGACTCTAAAACTATAAAATGGCGAATCCTGACCGGATAATAATAAATCATATCCCGAGGATTTGACAATTCGGTTTCTCAAAAGACTTAGTGTTCAAAAGTGTTCAAAATGACAGCGAAAATATCGGTCGGAATTGAACTATTAGACGTGTATTTTTTGTTGATTTTTTTTACTAAATCTTAAAATATCCGGATTTCTGCATGTGCATCATCCCCATCACAATCCCGGCTCGTGTATCGATTCTGGTTCGTCTGTACTTGATAAAAACATCTAAAACTGTCCCAAGATACGGAGCTGCCCTTGCAGCCTGCTATAGGCAATAAGACGTAACTGTTAATAATTATATATATATGCATGTGATGGGTTTAATGAATGGAAGAAGGGTCAGATCATGTAATAAATGTATATATATATACGTATGTAGATGCCACAGGAATGACGATATAGCTTCAAACTATTCCTGAATTATCCATAGACTTTTGCTGTTTTCGTTTTGTCACTTATGTGTGGTCCTCTCTACGTTTTACAAGCTTAAGTGCTTCCCGCTGATACATTGTATAACATTAATTCCGGTTTTACGCCCAGTCTAGCGATTTCGCCTGGTGACATTCTGAAGGGTGGGTTGAGCAAGCTGTCGTCATATATGGTTAGTGGTTGGCTTTCATTATTAGCATTCATCCTCATTAAGTTGCACATCGATTATACCCATTAACCATCAGTCCAATGAACGGTAATCCACATCCCAACAGGTAACTGGTGTGCTTACTGTTATGTTGTACAAACTGAAGTGGTTTCCATTGACACTTTTGTCCAATGTAACTGGTGGTATTCCGAAGGTTGTGTGGGTCAGGCTGTCGCCATATCTGGTCAGCAGTAGGCGTCCATCATTAGCTTTCATCCCCATTAAGTCGAACACCAATTATATCCGTTATCATTACATGAACCACGATGTTGCGTAACTTAACCATTTTATGACTGGAGCTGCGCTGGTGCACATTGAAGATCACGTGCCAGTGCATTATCTTATATATGCGAGTCTCACATATATATAAGAGAATACGTACATTGGCACATGATTTTGGCAAAATGTCAGAAAGCTCCAGTCATCGAAGAGTTAAAGTGTTGGCGCCAGAATAGTTTTGGTCTATTTTAGCTTTAGAGAACTTAACCAACGAAAGTATTGTTACGTTGTTTAATTGTGGTTTGTTTCTTCCATTGAACAATATCAGGTTGGACTCTCCAGATTTGACGAGAACATTCTTCGACCTTTAACTTACTTACCTAACTGTTCATTGAAACCCGAATGGCTGTTATTAAGCGGATTGATAGTAACGTGCGTGCGTGTGTGCAAGCACCTACATCAGAAAGCATGCAAGTAACATATTTAGTAACACGAATAGGGTTATCTTCCCAATGAGTTATAACACATCCATGCGTGTCGGTCTAATGTGCCATGCACAATTTATCAACTGAGCCACCATGGCGTCATGAATTGAACAATCCAATTATTTCCAGTTCGCTTAGAACTAAATCTCATTGTGGTAAACATGGACAAAACGACCAGACTTTCCCGGATATACAAGGTGGGTTAATATTCCCGATGAGATAACCCCTTGTTATGTGGTACTGCTAATTTACTATGGTGTTGGTGGTTCCTTCTGAATTGCTATTATGCTGGTGGGGGTAATGTGAATATGTTAAAAATGAACCATTATTTGTTCAAAAGTTCATATTCGTTGTGTGTAGCTAATCTGAACGATGGCGTTATTATCTTTGCCAATTGGGTTAAATTACAATTCGGATTAGAATTGTGTGTATCATTGCACTTAAAGGTAAACAAAACATCAAAGACATTTCCACATGCCGACACCACCAAATGACCAGCGGTCTTTGGCTAGTCTTTGATTAACAATGTGTAAATGTGCACATGTAAGCCCCGAGCGACTGCTCTCCATGCCTCCGGAATTGTCAATTGCCTAGTGCAAACGTCACGTATCCCGGGAATGAGCATTATAAAACTGTTTATTGCATTAACAATATAGATGGCCTTCGCGATCGGTTTGCTGTTATACAGTCACATCCGTTAAAACCGCCATAAACAGAAAGAATATTAAAATATAGACATAAATATCGCATAATTAGCATGTCAAGATCGTACGCATTGTTAGTAAACACAATTAAGCCATAGCATGATACAGTAGTATGCAATACGCAAAACACTCAATACCGGGAGACCCCATATAAGTGAACTTTGGTTAAAATAGACTCCATATTATTAACAACATACAGAGCGCTCGCTAATACTCACCACTCAAGATTTCGATTTTGAATGAGTCACCGATAATCCCTCCCAAAATAATCCCCACAGTGTTGAGTGTTGTGCCTATCGCACACTCTTTACGTGCTGTTTATGAACAGATGTTCGGTTCACAGAAAGTGTGTTTTGTGGGTAATATCGCATTCATATTATCATTATAATATACTATTAGTATATGCTTAAGGTAATTCATAAATTGTTAACTTTTATTTCTAAATTATAACCTCCGTGCTTTTAAGAGTGAGGAAGTTCTCCCATTTGATTAATAAATCAATGTTAACTAGAGGTGTGACTGTCCCAATGGGACTACGGATACCCCCCTGTTTTTAAAATACTAAGATGTTTCACATGTCAGTAAACATTTAGTTAAAATAATAAAATAACAGTTCCCATTGCAGGTGTACAACCATAACCCTAATCTTAAACCTATTGACCGAAAAATGTAGGAATAAAAGCTTGGACAAAATTATGTATGTTGCGAAAAAAGTTCTAAGTCGAAAAAGGGGAATAACTGCACCAAAAAATGTCGGACAGACGTCATAATCGCAGGTGCACAGGTTCCCATGGTACTAAATATCAGTGCCAAGATTAAAAAACATTGACTGAAAAATGTAGGAATAAAAGCTCGGACAAAATTATGCATGTTGCAAAAAAAGTTTCTAAAGTCGAAAAAGGGGGATAACTCCACCAAAAAATGTCGGACAGACGTCATAATCGCAGGTGCACAAGTTCCCATGGTACTAAATATCTGTGCAACGTTTTAAAAAAATTGACAATAAAATGTAGGAATAAAAGCTCGGACAAAAGTATGCATGTTGCAAACATTTTCTAAGTCGAAAAATGTCGCACAGACGTCATAATCGCAGGTGCACAGGTTCCCATGGTGGTTGATGTCTGTGCCAAGTTTCACGGAAATTGATCATAAAACGACTGAGAAAAACTCCGGACAAATTTGTGTCCACGGACGAACGACGGACGGACGGACGACGGACGGACGGACAAGCTGACTCCAGTATACCCCCCCCTAACTTCGTTGCGGGGGGTATACTAATCAATGTAATTACTCAGTAACATTGTGTTTTATATGCGTCTTTCGGAAATGTTTTGAACTTTCTTTGCGAAAAAAAAAACATTTCCTCTGTGTTTATATGCCAGGTTTTTTTTGGTAATTTGCGGGAACAATCATGAACCCTGGGACATTATTGGTAATTACCTGAAATGTGTTGAAAAATGAACGATTTCCGAGATATTTGAGGAATAATTCGTTGCTGGAATCGTTTATTAGCGGAGATATCACAACATTTTCGAAAAATACTAATTAGTATGACAGAACGGGAATGCTAACAGTTACATTTTGCGGATAATCCTAATACCCATAGAGACCTATTTACCGACTCTGCAGGCATGAGGCTTGATCTTAACTCATTTTTTCGATTTTCAAGTTGAATAAAATCGGCTTTTAATGGGAGGTTCTATTGACCAAAATGGATCTGTTTGTTGTGCCCGAGCGCCTCCCGGGGCGAACCAGCTCTCGTCGGTGTCCGGCGCCGGGGCAGTCACTCGCAGTCTCAGCAGACGGAGTTCTGCGCGGCGAATGCTGTTGGACATCGTGATGTCACGACGCCTTGACTTGTTTCTATGAAGATAACGTGAATGAGTGTTTAGAGCACAGTCCCATTGTTACAATCGTTCCCTGATTTTTGGTAAAGCACATCAATTCTCGAGGCCGGCGAAGGAATGGTTCAGTGATTATCCCATTGTTCGGCACACGCAACTCACAACAGACAAATCGCACGGGCGCTTCAAAGTGTGACCAGTCTGTGCTGTTTCGGACATATCTGTTTACATTCAACGGCAATCAGTTCATGTTAATTACGTTGTTGGGCGTAGCTAACCGGCTATTTTGTCCAATCGCGGCCAGCGCACGGATTGTGCGTCGTGGTCAAAACATGCTCAACGGCACATTTCCCGTTGATTGCATTATGTGGGATCAATTGTGCTCTAAGTCGGTCAGAGCACGCGAATAGTTCTTTACCAGAATAAATCTCCTCTTCGACTCGATCGATTCTGGTAAAGAACAATTATTGTGCTCTAACCCTTACTTATTGCATTAACAATATAGATGGCCTTCGCGATCGGTTTGCTGTTATACAGTCACATCCGTTAAAACCGCCATAAACAGAAAGAATATTAAAATATAGACATAATTATCGAATAATTAGCATGTCAAGATCGTACGCATTGTTAGTAAACACAATTAAGCCATAGCATGGTACAGTACAGTGCACACAGAGTGTGCAATACGCAAACCACTCAACACCGGGAGACCCCATATAAGTGAACTTTGGTTAAAATAGACACCATATTATTAACAACATACAGATCGCTCGCTAATCCTCACCACTCAAGATTTCGATTTTGAATGAGTCACCGAGAATCACTCTCCCAAAATAATCCCCACAGTGTTGAGTGTTGTGCCTATCGCTCACTCTTAGTATATGCTTAAGGTAATTCATAAATTGTTAACTTTTATTTCTAAATTATAACCTCCGTGACTTTAAGAGTGAGGAAGTTCTCCCATTTTAATAATCAATGTAATTACTCCGTAACATTGTGCTTTATATACGTCTTACGGAAATGTTTTGAACTTTGAAAAATTTCGCATGTCACTTTCTTTGCGAAAAAGAAAAAAAATTTCCTCTGTGTTTATATGCCAGGTTTTTTTGGTAATTTGCGGGAACAATCATGAATCCTGGGACATTATTGGTAATTTTCTGAAACGTGTTGAAAAATGAACGATGTTCGAGATATTTGAGGAATAATTAATTGCTGGAATCGTTTATTTGCGGAGATATCACAACATTTTCGAAAAAATACTAATTAGTATGACAGAACGGGAATGCTAACAGTTACATTTTGCGGATAATCCTAATACCCATAGAGACCTATTTACCGACTCTGCGGGCATGAGGCTTGACCTTAACTCATTATTTCGATTTTCAAGTCGAATAAAATCGGCTTTTAATGGGAGGTTTTATTGACCAAAATGGATCTGTTTGTTGTGCCCGAGTGATACGAGTCTCAGAAGACGGAGTTCTGTGCGGCGAAGGCTGTTGTGACATCGTGATGTCTCGACGCCTTGACTTGTTTCTATCAAGGTAACTTTAATGGGTAGCCCACATATCAGCCGACACAAGATACATCCCAGCGTTCTGTAAGTGTTGTCAACAAATCAATGTACATCAAATCAATTGCTGCCGTGAATGTCAGTTTGTCAGACAATGCATTTAAATTATCTACACATAGTAAGCTCAGTTATCGTGGAATCACACTACCGCGAGCAAGGAATGAACTCTACGGAAAACAGCACTGCTCTCCCTATTCATGCTGTCGTGACTGTTTGGTTATGGCGGACATTGGGTTCCCTGATGACATGCGCGGGGACTACCGGGAACGTACTCGTGATAGCGGTGTTCAGGAGGAATTCGATGCGACGAACACCTCTGTACATAGCTTTTATTTACCTCTCAATAGTGGATTTGTTTTACCTCTACCTGTTTCTGTTTACTGGAGTTGTGTCAAATATCGTGGGTTTTGACGTGCGCGCAGTCAGTTCAGCAACCTGTGCGTTTTTCTGGTTTTCCACACACACGGTAACTGCCCAGTCTGTCACGACTCTAACCATTCTAGTCGTAGAGAGAACTATGGCCGTGACGTTCCCTTTAACCAGCCCGAAGCTGACAAAGAAGAGAATAATACTTGAACTGACAATATCAACTTTGATTAACTCAGCGATGAGTTTTCACATTATTTTCGGCAGGATCACGTCTGGGAATGGACCAGATAGGACTTGTATATACGGAGGGAGTCCCGAATATTTACGTTTTGTGAATGGTGCATTAAACTTGATAAATATATTGAGGGCAATGATTCCCTTCACTATTATTCTGGTCTGCAATGTTGCACTATTTTTCTCGTTGCGGAGATCTAGGAAAGAATTAGCAAGGTTTAGCGAAAATGAAAATAATTCGGGTGACGAAAGAGTCAGGGATTTACGACTGAACATGAACTCAACCGTTTTTATTTTACTCGCAACGAGTTTGCAGTTTGCTATATTCTCCCTGCCAATCTTTTCATTCATGTGCATTCTAAGAGTTGGTCCGGATTACAAGGAACTTAACACACACGAACTCAGGTCAACGTTTTCTCTGTTACTTCTATTGTCATGTTTTAACGTTTGTATGAATTGTTTTACTTACTATGTGAGTAGCAGAAGATTTCGGCGGGAGCTAGCACAAACTATCGGATGGATATCGACGAGAAGGAATGCCTCGACTACATTACAATATGGAATGCGTTCAGCAGAAGTGTCTACTATCATGTGAGCCAAACACAATCATGTTATAAATACATGTCAGAATAAAAAAACATTGCGGTCCTACTGCGTCCAAGGACTCAGGTTTATGTGCCTTAAAAAAACCTCGGTAAAGGTGTGTGGAAAGTTGAAAAAATGGATTATATATGGAATTGAAGGAGGAAATGGTGATTGGATACAATTAATATAATAAAGTTCTTAGTGGTGTTGCTGAGTCGTATGGAACCTCGCAAATTGATGAATGAGAAGTGCCCAACCACATCTGCAACAATAAGAATCAATTTAAATGAAAATGTTCTTCGTCAAACAGATGATATTGAAATATGCGTAAATGAAGTATCATTAAAAGCCAGAACTAAATTAGATTCAGTCCATAGATTTTTGCTGTTTTATTTTTGTCACTTATTTCTGCTCATTCTATGTTTTACAAGTTTAAGTGCTTTCCGTTGATACATTGTGTAACATTAATTCCGGTTTTACGCCCAGTCCAGCCATTTCGCCTTGTGACATTCTGAAGGTTGGGCGGAGCAGGCTGTCGTCATATATGTTTAGTGGTTGGCGTTCATTATTAGCATTCATCCTCATTAAGTTGCACATCGATTGTAACCATTTCCCAAAACCGCTCAAATGACAACTTTAGAATTATAACATATAATATTTAACATCATCCGTTTGGTCCACCAGCATCATATCAATACAGAAGGACACACTAGCAGTATAGCAAATTAGCTGTAACACTTAACCAGGGTAGATAATTATCATAATTATAATTATGATATATTAGGATATAAATTCCGATCGTGACTGTGAGATGTTATCTATTTTAACATTATTTATTTTGCCCCCGCCACACCAAAACCAGTACAAATATGTTTACATCAGAGTTTTAAGCATACCCACCTCGCAATTCCACTTAACACTTAACGTGTTAATGAGTATTAATTTTGGGGCCGTATTTTGGTCATCAAATTCGGTGGCGAGTTTGTTCCTATATGACATCGGGAAGTTTCAGTGTATGAATTATTAAATAAAATACAATGCATCAATGATAATTATAGTATCATTACTCCTAAATATTGTAGTGGGAGAAAACGCCATTAGTAAATTTTTAGATTTTGAAAACTCATTTTCATACTATCAGAGGATCAAAACTGTTGACCGTTCCTTGTGTGCCAATACACGTACAAACACAACGATGGACGGAACCTACGGACAAAAACCGACAATATAGGGAAGCAGACATCTCCATTACGTAGGGGAAACACGATATACACTATACGTAGTCACCCCTGCTAACTATCGAGATACGAAATACGTGACACAGACAACAGATTAGCGCACACGAAGTAGAGAACAAATGTGGCATGATGGTGAACAAAGGATAGACACATACGAAGGAGTAAAGGAAGCTACCTGATCGATTTACGGATTAGCGCGAGTAGATGTCGCCAGATGATCATCAGTCTGTGGGCCAATTCTCCTAAAGCCTCTAGTTTAGAAGTTGGCTGCACCCCCTCCAACAAAGGTTTTTATATATCAAATTAAAGATAATTATATGACGCATCAAATTTTGCTTGTTGCCCGCTTCAGAATATGTCTCAAAGTAGATTTTTCAGGGAAAAAACCTACCCCTAAAATAAAATAAAAATTTCTTCGAGTACCAGTGACAGCGTATAGAAAAATGACTGCGGTTATAAAGTGAACAAGACATCGTTTATATTAATTATAGATCACCATAAAACAACATGTGACACAACACTGGACCAATGTATAAGCTAGTTCGAAAAAAAATGCGATAAACTATTTTGAAATTGCGAAAAATTGCTTGGATTTTTTAAAAATAGTGTCACATATAATTGGCTATAACTTGTGAAACACATGGGCTATTGACGGGCAACATGTCTAATAAATTGACCCAAATACCTAGCAAAACAATTTGGATGATGGAATGCCAATTATATTTCTTTGAAAATGCGCTGTGGGCATAAACTGAACCCCACCCCCTAAAATATAATTTTCTTAGAAAAATGAATTGTATAGTTTACTCTTAGAATACCGCATGCAAAGAAGGCTTTAGGGGCATAAAATGAAACAACGTAGAGAATGATGAAGGGGAATTATAAACAACATTGTCCGAACGTGTTCTAAGATGAAAATTTGGGGGGAAATCGGGGGGGGGGGGTCAGGAAAACAAATTACGGATACAAGGTGGACATTTTGTGTTTTTCAGTTTTTGGGACCCACCACCCCGGGAGCGTAAGTTTTTTCCACCCAGGTCTGGGACACCCACCCGGGACCGTAAGTTTTTTCCACCAGGTCTGGGACACCCACCCCCAAAATTGATGAAAATCTTGTAAATTCTACTAAATAATGTGTTGTTGGCAGGGGTAAGCGTCTCTCATTGTGTCTGCAACGGAACTGAGAGAACGCTGATCAAGTACACCCACAAAAAATAAACAAACAATTAAAGTACATGGCTGAAATATATGCCAACAAAATCAGTGAAAAAACCTTTAAAAATAAAAATATTTATGGTTATAAAGGTAAAATACCCACTTTAACAGGATAGTTGTGTCCCTTATTAGCAATAGGTTAAAATATGTGCACGTGTAAAGTAAAAACACCATCAATTTGATTAAATAAACACAGTTCCAGTCCTCTCCATGTGGGAAATAACTGGTGAGCAATGAAGAGCTCCCCTTAAAATCATTCTAGGCGAGTGGCGAGTAGCTCTCCTACAAAATGTCGAGGCGAGTAGTATCCCAGCAGGAGATGCCAAAGGCATCTCCCGAAGGCCTGAGGGGGGAGAGTACGGGAGGGGGTCAGGGGGCTTCCCCCGGAAAATTTCAAAATTAGATGCTCTGAGATTGAATCTGGAGCCTTTTAATGCTCCAATCAGTGAACAACACGTTATTATGTGACTTAAGTCACTGTAGTCATGTATCGACATCGACCATGTACTTCGACCACGTGGTCACTATATTTATCGTTTATTCAATATCTTGACTGATATCATTAATATAAACAAATGAGGCCAACGGTTTTTTGGCTTTTTGACAGCTGGCCACATTGCTAATAGTACACAAGCAAGTAAGTTGGTATATTTGAAATAAAGTTATCTGATATATTACGCACAATTGAAGCATGTGTATTCTGAGTTATCGACAGTATTTTATTGAACCACGTGGTCTCTCTATTTGTTGTGCAGAAATTGTATTGCCGATGTGAATCGGAATCAGTTCGATTTTGAATTAATTCCTCGATCTATTTTAGTAAATAGCGCATATAATAAAAAGAAAACCTTCGTGTTTTGAGTGAATACCGGAATTACCTCATTCGTGGTCACAGTGAGATACTGGAATCATCACTCGTGGCCTAAAGGCCACTCGTGATGATTCCAGTATCTCACTGTGACCACTCATGAGATACTTCCGGTATTCACTCAAAACACGCAGGTATCCTCTATGTATAATAAGTTAAAAAAGCCATGATAAACTATGAGAAAAGATGAGAATGGATTTATTTTCATTGCAATTTTTTCATCGACCAAAACCGGACCCACCCCATGGTTTCAACTGTTAAAGGGAGAAATTGTGGACAAATTTTTTAAATATAGAGCCCCCCTCACTTGTATAAGGCTATAGCATGCACTACTATATGAATCTGATTGTTTCAATTCGTTTTGAAAAACATTGCATGACATCAGAAAAAATCTGCATTCCGGGCGCGAGGACACCCACCCACCCGGTCCTTGTATCCTGTAATTGTTTTCCGACTCCCCCCTGGGAAATGGTAAAAAATGGTAATTTTTACTAATTTCTCAAAATGTTACAACATTGTGATGAAATTTTTATAAGGGTATGGAAAAATCACACGAGGATACTGGTCCAGAATTTGTAAATTCATAAAACCTCACGTGATCACTTTTTGGTCAACTATTTCATATTTTTTCAATTTTTATTTCAATGTTTGTGCTTTAAAGCTGATTATATATATATTTCACTGGTCACATATGGCTATCAAAGGCTGATGAGTGAGACGTTTACAGAGAGTTATTTTCTTATTGTGTGGCGCAGTTTGTGACACTAGACACAAATGACGATATATACAGCTTCCGACACTTTATATTTGATAATTGTTTTAAGGTGGCGTCCAAAACGGCCACCAACATCTAAGATTTTCAAACTTACCGACACAAATTTAACTGGGTTCGTCATATGGGGTTAAGGAATTGTTCATTAAGAAATGCATTCACTGGTGCTCCTCAACAAACTGAAGAACTCTAATATCTTGTCTCAACTCATGTATTGTGATGAGTAATCATTGACGGAAATGTCCAATAACTGTGCTCGTCCTCAGGGTAGCCATTTAAGTCAAAATTGGCACTACTTCGGTTATTCCATGCAGCTATCCTCACAATTCATACACCAGTACATCCTGACATGTCGGCGGCCAAATAACAATTCGCATGAATCATTGTAGCCAATTGCAAATCGCAGTAGTTCCATAACTGCATTTGGATAGGGATGAAGTGTCATCGATGCGTTGTTGATGTGTAGGACTTTCGGGCCCCTCACGCAGCGACCACCGATGGCCGTCATGGAAAACCAATCCCATATAATCCCATGCACCATATATCTCATGGACGGTAACTATGATTTCTATACCGGTACTTCTGTTGCGGGGTCATTTTAGCCAGACATTGAGGGAGACAAGCAGAACTCCCATGGCTTGATTATATATTAGCGCAGGGGGACGGACAGGGCCACGCGGGGCGATCCGATACACTGCATGTCAAAAGGTTCAGTACTTTATAGGATTTTAGGAAACATTTTGACTCTATTTAGCTGTAATGGTTCTGTCCAGCTTGTGGGTATATATTTTGGGTCAACTGAAATCATTTGGATTTGTTAACAATACGAAGATTATAATAGTAGTATGGCATTGATCCATGCTACGAACCGACGGGCATGAAAGCGACAATGAGAGTGGACTGGTCGATCATGATTACGCCTGAATCTTGCTACATCATTGGTTATATATTCGTTCTTATGCACGTGCATCTTGGTGCTGACCATTCCCGCTCTGTGTCCAGGTGATAACATTATTTACATGACACTCAAACGGGCAATATGTAAAGGGACATACTTTAGGGACAACTCATATCGCCATGCCTAGTGTTGTTATCATGTAACCATAAACAGGTATCTCGTGCATTATAGACGTGCTACATATGGAGCTCAAGTTGCATAGGGTTATAAGGACATGACATTCCAGAATGGGTATGAGTTATTGTGTCAAGTAGTTGCCTGATAGTTTGCACGAAGAACGTGTTACTTCATAAGTCTGCATTTGGTGTTATTGTTCTCGTTTTACAACAGAAGAAAAATGATCGCAATTCATCGACTTGAATACATGTCGACTTGTCACATAAAGCACATACAAATTATTGGCAGGATGTAAGTGGGTTATCATTGATATTAGTAGATTGTTGAAGTTGTTGCATAGTATGACACATTGCACTTCTTTTTCAGAATAAGTCATTATGATACCTTTTTCCTGCAACCCGATAATATAATCCTGGTATTCATGCAAGGCTTCACATAATTATGCTGTGTCCATGACACAGTTCCAGACAATGCCACATATTTATCAGGTGGTGATAACAAAGACTCCGTGACATGCTTCTATTTTTTCGTGAATGGTCGAGTGCAGAATCTATATGCTGTTTATAAACACTGAATTATGTTCGCCATTGGGTCGAATGTCACGTGATACGGTCCGTGAATGGCGACGTTCACTTAGAGTTAGTTCCTGATATCTTGCTAGTATGTTACCACGAGGAAGCGGAAACAGGTGTGGTGTTACATGCAGACAATGTTTTTTATTCCCCTGACGTACATGTCGAAATACTAGAATTTTATGTTTCTCGATGAATAGGAGCTTGGATGATTCTTCATACTGAAAACAAAAATAGGTCACGTGTCATTTCCGTGAACGACATATCGGACAGTATTGTCCAAGAGATGTGTGAAACCTTGCCTCTAATTCACGCGTTGGCGGGCTACGACATTCAAAAACACCTATCAAATGAAGCCGTTTGACTTAATAGTTAAAATCAGTAAAATGTGATGCGAATTTTGTACCAATTTGTGCAATCTATTAATTTTGACGATTACACTATATATCCTATCTAGTTTGCATGTGGGTTATATTATAGTGAGCCATAATGTCGTCAATTCGACAAATTAACACACACGTTCTTATGTTGTATAACCGAACACTGGAACACATCTTCTACCGTCAGCAGTCACAGACTCCTTAAGAAATTATATTATCATATCTTCGTGCGAACTATATCATTGATTGGCACATCACACTAACTCCCCAGCCTGATGTACCATGTCCTGACAACCATGGCTGGTCGCTCTTTGGTTGAGTCCTACAAACAAGGTCGGATTATACTTCCTCCCTGTCTACTGTGACTACTGAGCCGTGGCTGTGAAGATTCATATCAATCTAACAAATGAGCTTGTTTCACCGCAGACTAACCATGTAACGATGTATGTGAGAATGTCTACAATAACCGAAATAGTGTAAATTTTGACGACTCATATGATGAGCAAAGTGAGAGAACTCAACTTATATAATAGGAAGTAGTAGCATGCCTGGAAAACTGTTTGGCAACACAATATTATATACTGCAAAAGTAATTTCTTTATTGACAAAAAAATGCTCTGTATAACAACTAATTTCGTTAATATAAAATATTTCACATGAACACATGTTTACATCAGAGATAGGCAACTTGAAATTGGAGGCCGGTAATTTGGGCATACAATTCCAATTTCTTCAGAAAAATTATATAATTTGATACTACTTATCTAAACTGACCCAAAAGGCACATGTTAGTGATAATTGTTTTAATATTTCTATACATTGACTTTTATCAAGTATTCCCCCAATAAATGTGTATATATAGTCCTTAAGACAATCAATTACTCATTAGGTTAAATTAAATGAAACAATAGTATGGTTCTTCGGTTTGTTTATGGTTACCAGTGAACTAATTACCATGATTAACAATTCCCTTGTCCACAGATAACGAACTCAGTCACGTTTGTGGCGGGAAGTGTGAGAAACTTCGATTTTGTTGACCGTTTTGGATACCATCCTAAACTTATTGTCAAATATGAAGCGTATTGTAATGCCATATCTATTGTCAGTTGTGATCACTATCCCGACATGCGCGGCACAAATAAGAAAATACTGTTATGTATAACGTAAGTCTCACACATAAGCCTTTGTAGCCATATGCGTTCAGTTGAAATATATATATATATATAATCTTTCCATAAAAATTAAAGTAAAAATTGAAAAATATACGAAATAGTTGCCAGAAAGGTCATCGCATGAGGTTTTATAAACTTACTAATTCTAGACCAGTGTTATCGCGAGGTTATACCATAGCCTATCAAACTTTAATAACAATGTTGCAAGTTTTACATAAATTAGTAAATTTTCTCATTTTTCACAATTTTTTTCTTCAAATTTTAATCTTAGATCACGTTCAGACACCGTTATTTATAATTCCCTTCATCACTCTCTATACTGTTTAAGTTTATTCTTCTAAAACCAACTTGACATAGTTATATTTTAGGGGGTGGGGTTAAGTTTACGCTCATATCACATTTTCACAGCAATACTCTTGGCATTCCATTACTAAAATCGTTTTGGTATGTCATTGGGGCAATTTTTTAGCCATGTTGCGGATCAATAGCCCATGCTGTTCACAAGTTATAGCCATTTATAAGTGACAATGTTTTTCAAAATCCAAGTAATTTTTCGCGATTTCAAAATATTTATCGCATTTTGTTCTAACTAGCTCATAAATTGGTCTAGTTTTGTATCTCGTGTCATTTCATGATCATTTCTTATTAATATAAACGATATATTGTGCAGTTTATAACTGCAATATTTTGTTTATGCTCTGACACTTGTACTCGAGAAAATTCTCATTTTATTTTAGGGGTAAGAGTTGTATTCCCTGAAAAATCTATTTTGGGACACTTTCTGAAACGGGCAACAAGCAAATTCTGATGCGCCATATGATTACCTTTAATTTGAATTATATAATCCTTTGTTGGAGGGGGGGGGGGGGGGTGCAACCAATTTGAAAAATATCCTGCTTGGCCCACGGACTACATTGGAATCTAAAGCAGCGTGCTGACGAGAAACGAGGCACGCCACGTCAGGAACAACTATAAAGAAACCCGGATTTTCATAGCAAAATCAGTATGCTCTGGGACCTCCTCCCGTCGACACTAGTACCCGTACGACTGACGCAGATATACCAAGACGAAAGGACGCTAGCAGCAAGATGGCCGGAAATATGAGGTGAGCAAAACAAGCTTGTATTTCCGAACAACGCATCCCCGACGTACCAACTACGAAGCGCACCCGACGACAGCAGACTGCAGGCCGATGAACGCAACTAGACATCAACCACGCCGACGACAGGAAGACGCACTCCACTTATGAAGTTAAGAGAAGACCCCGATTCACGCAGACGACATGAAGACGCACTCAACTTATGAAGACACGAGAAGACCCCGATTCACGCAGACGACATGAAGACGCGCACTTAACTTATGAAGACACGAGAAGACCCCGATTCACGCAGACGACAGGAAGACGAACCCAACTAGGAGATACCATACCGAAGACCTGTTGTCCCGAAAACTAACACATTATCTGCTTATAATAGAACCTGTTTTAGGTAGATAATCTGCTTAGAATTGCATCAATAATGTGCTGAAAATGAGAACAATTTAGTCACATTATCGACTCATAATGAGGCATTTCTAAGCAGCTCAAGTGCGGACAATGTTACAAATAAGGCAACTCACGACTTTTCAGGTGTACGCTCAATAACATGTGTGTTCACACTGGCCCGCGCCATAAAACGAAATAACGGGTAAGAGTCCATTATCTGCGTATTTCAGAATCAAATAATCATATTATGTACCTATTGACATTAATAGGTCGATTATGTGCGTATTTTTGCGTGGACATGTTGCCCTATCAAACTAGATTGTTTTTGAAAATGGCTCTTAGGATGTTATAGTTATCAGGTGACGATAATTGTATACAGAGTCTTATTATAATAATAGAATTAATCTAAATCGGTTCAGTGTATGATTATGAGCAAAATATGATTCAGTTTGCGGTTAATCGTTAAATTAATCATCTCAAGTATCATTGTCAGCACACTAGGGTCGTTATAGAAGTCCGTTCGCGACTCTACAACCGTGGGATCGGGCCATATTGTAACGAAATCAATTAGCAGTCGGTCTTCAACGTGACCATGGTACTAACGCTGAATATGTCATTGTCGCATGGTTTCGAGCAAAAAGACAAACAGGGTGTCCCAAACGTGTAAAAAGACACCCAGGATCTCCAAGTCTCACCAAACAACGGGAATTTAGATTAGTCGTCTGCTATATATTTATTAATATTATTATTATAATTATTTGTTTGTGATCGGAGTGAAATATCAACGGAATTTAAATAGACAAGTATAACATCCGATTTGAGTCTGACTGGCAGCGCAGTTCATTATTAATAAATAGCAGACGAGTAATGTAAATTCCCGTTGAGATTGATATCCTGGGTGTCTTTTTGCACGTTTGGGAGATCATGGGTGTCTTTTTGATCGAAACCATGCGACAATGACCTATTCAGCGGTATTAACCCGGTGATTTTCACCCATGGTTGCACTGTTCGAGACAAAATGGACACATATATATATATATATATATATATATATATATATATATACTCATCTAACGCAATTAGTAACATCGGTTCCCAATTGGTCATACAAATGTTAGGTCATTTTGGGACATCTTGTCTCTTACGTGAGCTTTCTGACGTTACCTAAGTGACACACCCTTTACTAATTTAACACACCACATGTGTCCGTGAAATATCGCACATGCATATCATTCCTACATTAGTCAACCATCACCCATTGCAAAAATCCGCAACTAGTGTTAAAATAATAGGGACATGTTGGATATGCAAATATTTTCGGATCAAGGGTTCCGATTCGGTATCGATACCTAATCGCACCAAATCGAATCTCAAATATTCTCAAGGGCCAATAATAATGAGTATACAAACATGTAAATATGTGTTTCAGACCGCCCACCAACTCTGGCATACTTTGCTGCGAATTATTTTTACCTTTTCATGCACCGGAGAAACATCTGATATTCGGAACGTTAAAACGTTCAGTAGCTTGTAATGGAAGGGGACTGTACAACAAATGCAGACATTTATGCGACATCTCATATTATAGTCAACAGGATATATACAACAACTGACTGAATTTGAGCCAGGTGTGAGTGCAAATTACACTCATGGGCGATATTTACAACATGGGAATTTTAATGGAAATGAGTTTATGGCTCGAGCCCTGACTCGCATTCAGTCATTTGTTGCATATATTCTCTTGAGTATAAATAGGAGTTTGTTTGAACATATTTTATTGTGACCCACATATACATGGAATATTTAACATAACACATAATTTATAAACAATGTTGTGGCTGCACAGGGGATCGGAGCACAATTTACCAAACTTAGTGAGGCTCCTCTCCCCTGCCGTTTACCTGCTGATGAATTAACATCGATGGTGTTGCAGGAATTAATTTTGATGAGTTTTGTTTTGTTATTTGTATGGGGGACGATGTCCCATGCAATCGGTCAGATACATGTATACATAGGGTCACCGTCTCCCAATCAAAGCATGCATGTTGTAGTTGTGGCTATGGGCGGAGTCCCACATCGATGGGAATAATGATTACTAAAATATGTCTGTGGATATGATGAATGATTGTACTGTCTCGAATAATCGCTTATTCAAGTTATCGCTATTTTGCGGTATGCCGAAGAGAATATCGTTAATACTAGTGATGACCACTTTAAGATCATCTAGTCGTGTCTACATACGGTTTCTTGCATCTGTATAGAAAGGACATTCGAAGAAAAAATGTTTTGCGTCTTTAAAATGGTTACCACAGGAGCAACACGGGCTTGATGAGATGTAATTGTTTAATGTATCGAAGTTCAGATCACTGCAGTTGTTTCGGTGTCTACATTGCAAAATATTTGATGTTCTCCGCCCGGTATTGTAGTAAGAAGGAGGTCCAATTGATGTGTCTTCAATGCGTAAATTATTATACATATTAGCAAACATTTCGTCATTGGTTGGTTCTGAGGCGGGGGTCATTGAGTTGTTTGTTTGCATCAGTTGTACTTTTACACGATACATTCCATTCAGCAATCATAGTTGGGAGGAAACTTGATTTAAAGTGAGTCGTGTTTGTGAAAAAGTTGACGTATCGTAACGGATTTCTAATGGGGTATCGATTTCATAACGGTAACAGGCAATCGTTTGGTTATATAAGGAGGGGCCTTATTGTCCAACATTTTATGCCACATGCGCGTTTTGTGTAATTTACTTCTTTTGTTGAGGAGAGGCCACCCAAGTTCACCCAGTACTCTTGCTTCTGGTGCAGATCGAGTCAGGCCAATTATAATATATATAAATAGAAGATGACCCCATAAATGTCTGCAATTAGTGAACAGCCCCCCTTTAACGCCGTCTAATTCTCGTATATAATTATATAAATGATATTCAATAATGAAGAATATAAATAATGTTTGCTGAAATAATAACACAAACGGCACTGAACTTAGAATATTGTGACCGAATTGGACAGAAGTCTCCACTCTAAAACACGCTTGCATGCACCCGCTAAAAATAGCAGTGACGCAACAATGTTCATACATGTATCTGATAGGCGATGCTTGTAACGATGCATGATCGATGATTGGTTGCACTTTTGTCTTGCTTTGGACAGTCTTTGGGTAGGGGAGATATATGGTTGGTTATATCTACAAGATTGAGTGAATTTGAGCGCATCAAACGGTAATTGCCGGCCACGAATCACATCGACGTTACGAATTCGTACTGGAATTTAGATGCCAGAAAACATCCATACTGTCACACTTGGCCGTTTTGTATCTGCCCGCCAACATTCATGATGGTCCACATATCCAGAAAATAGTTATATCGACAGATCAGAAATGACATCAGACTATTTATTCTACTGCGATCAATTGCTGCCCCAAAATAACCATTATGTGTACACATGGCCGAGTGTTTAGAGATTTATACACTTGTACATGTATGTGCATGTTCGTCTTCTTACAATGATTTGTAGTGAACATCACAATTGCAGGTAACATATCGTTGCCATACGCTCACACCGACTCACCCACTTGCCTGATAGCACTCCGATCACACACACAGCAATCCGGTCACACACGTGCGAAATAGCAACCCATCCACAATTATGTGGCCTACGAATAGTGCCTCAATTATATGTGATTGCGACAATGAGAATGAAGCATTTTTGAACAGTTAATATAAGACATAAAAGCTTCACCGATAATAGAGTGAAAATACAAAACATAAAAGATATAAATAGCAATTGGCAAGTTTATATTATAAATTATCAAAATACGTGATGGTCAAGAAAAAGAAACGAAAGAGAAATTGTGAGCCAAATAAATGTTATAACTGTGAAAGATAAAGCAGATATATTAATAAATTAATTGTGAACCTGCACATATGCGGGAGATTTCTTCAAAATCACAGCCGTGATGCCAATATTACTGCGTTCAAAGACATCAATGTCGGAACTCGAATCGACACGGATAATAATTGTAGAACAAATGCGCACAGTTCTGGAGTACACTACTATAAATCAGTCACCACGAACAAACCCACTTATAAGGCGATCAACAACAATGCCGCCACCTTTAGTCACCACGAACAAACCCACTTATAAGGCGATCAACAACAATGCCGCCACATAGTCACCACGATCAAACCCTCTTATAAGGCGATCAACAATAATGCCGCCACCTCTAGTCACCGCGAACAAACCCACTTATAAGCGACCAACAACAATGCCGCCACCTCTAGTCACCGCGAACAAACCCACTTAGAAGGCGATCAACACCAATGCCGCCACCTCTAGTCACCACGAACAAACCCACTTGTAAGGCGATCAACAATAATGCCGCCACCTCTAGTCACCGTGAACAAGCCCACTTATAAGGCGATCAACAACAATGCCGCCACCTTTATCACCACGAACAAACCCACTTATAAGGCGATCAACAACAATGCCGCCACCTCCAGTCACCACGACTAAACCCACTTATAAGGCGATCAACAATAATGCCGCCACCTCTAGTCAGCACGATCAAACCCACTTATAAGGCGATCAACAACAATGCCGCCACCTTTATCACCACGACCAAACCCACTTATAAGGCGATCAACAATAATGCCGTCAGCACGATCAAACCCACTTATAAGGCGATCAATGCCGCCACCTTTATCACCACGAACAAACCCACTTATAAGGCGATCAACAATAATGCCGCCACCTCTTGTCACCACGAACAGACCCACCTATAAGGCGATCAACAACAATGCCGCCACCTCCAGTCACTGCGAACAAACCCACTTATAAGGCGATCAACAACAATGCCACCACCTCTAGTGATATATACAGGTACACAGATATTGGAAATAAATGTATTGTTTTCGTGTTTACAGGAACCAATTGAAGAGAATATGACGCTGAGCAACACGATTCAATGGCTTCTTTTCTCTTCACACAACACGATTCAATGGCTTCTTTTCTCTTCACACAACACGATTCAATGGCTTCTTTTCTCTTAACAAATTACTAAGACATTTCATTCAGTATTTTGCATTCGCGTCAGTCATACTCTGATTAGCAACAGTCGTAAATTTAATTACACATCCATGGCTTTGAATTGTTTGCAAAATAGTATCTGATTTGTTCTGGTCACAATCAAGAAGCTTGCTCTGATTTTGGGCTGGATTGTTTGTATGTATTGTGTTCGATTTGAGTCTAATTCAATGTTATCTCAGAACATAATTACTTCGCGTATTCTTTAATCGGTCTCCTCTCTCTCCCTCAGTCGTTGTATGGTCTCACCGAAAAAAACTTTACCATTAACTAACCAAACTAAAACTATCCTATAAATTTAGCCCATTGTCAACATGAACTCATAAATATCGTCAATTGTTGATATATTTGGTATATGCTATCCCTTTCCATACTAAAGTATCATTGATGAGTAGTTATCACATAAGCAATGCTCAGATCATAAGTTCAACAAACGACCGTATGTAGTTTGTTAACCCTTTACACAACAAAACGGTCCTGTGCCAATGCATTCTCTTATATATGCGAGTCGACCATAGGTCGCCTCGCATATATAAGAGAATGCACTGGTTTAACACATTTAAAATTATAAAATTGTTAAAGAATGTAAGAAAAAAATGGTAAAATGTGTTAAAAAAAGATTTTTTTTAGGCCAATGCATTCTCTTATATATGCGAGGCGACCTATGGTCGACTCGCATATATAAGATAATGCATTGGCACAGGGCATAACTGTAACTATCTCAATGTGGTCAAGGAGCCGGTTCCAATGATATCCATATTTGTATGGTTCTATTGAGACAGACCGAAGATATTTTAGGCTGTTGAAGCTTTATTTGGCCGGTTTTGGCCGGTTTGTTGGGTAAAGGGTTAAACGTATTATCCAAACAAACATTTCCCTCAATAACTATATGGTTTCTTCTGCACTTTCATTTGTCAGTCGTCTGCTTTTGTCAACTTAACATCCCTCCAAATCAATACTAGACCATTTCGATGTGCACTGTTTAATTGACTGGGAGACTCCATTTAGTATGGAACGGGTTAATAAACACACATATTATTGTCTCACTTCTGTGCAATACATTGGTAAATTATGTTATATGGCATGTAAATGTATATATTAGTAGTTATCGTGAGCGCAACTAGCCAGGGTTCGCTGATTTCGGACGCACCCGACTTTGCATGGAAGGGCATTGTTCTATTGTTCGACCACAGAAGAGCAAAATTTATTTATTACATATTACATAAGTTTGAAAGGGATGGACGTCACGCTTTGAAACGAAATAGTATTTAACATATTAACCCTTTACCCAACAAACCGGCCAAAAACGGCCAAATAAAGCTGCAACAGCCTAAATTATCTTGGGTCTGTCTCAATAAAACCATACAAATATGGATATCATTGGAACCGGCTCATTGACCACATTGTGATGGTTACAGTTATACCCTGTGCCAATGCATTCTCTTATATATGCGAGTCGACCATAGGTCGCCTCGCATATATAAGAGAATGCATTGGCCTAAAAAAATCTATTTTTAACACTTTTTACCATTTTTTCTTACATTCTTTAACAATTTTATAATTTTTAATGTGTTAAGCCAATGCATTCTCTTATATATGCGAGGCGACCTATGGTCGACTCGCATATATAAGAGAATGCATTGGCACAGGGCCCTTCTGTTGGGTAAAGGGTTAATAACGGTGCTCGAAATGAAGAGGCGGTAGGTCTTCAGAAAACATCATACTAAACTAATGGCATTATCATCCATTGAGACAATGTGTTCATGATATTGTATATATTGTATAGGAAATAGCTGTGCTGTCAGTCAGTCGTGTGGTGTGCTGACAAGGACTTGATAGAGGGTCTCAGTTAAAGATATGTCTGCACTATGGGGTATTTGAACTCCCGCATTGCTAGACTGGACGAATTCAATGATTCCATTGATTATTGATGTTGCACACACTATCCACGCGACAGCTCGATGGCGTTAATTCTCACGAGTGCACAGTATATAAAGAACAATAAACTTTTTCACAAACCATTTGCCTTCATTTTTGGTAATTTGGTCTATACACAACTTAGTGTGACAAATTTAAGATAGATAAAACAATAAATACCTTTCATACCAAAGATAGTTACATTTTACTTGAACAAATATTCAAAGCTGAATTCACAAAATATCACCATATAAAACAGGCGTACATTTGTCCGCGCATTTATTAGCACGCCCGCGTGTATACTGTTGGCCAAATATTAGAAACATGTGGGCCGATGGGAGTTTTATAAATAGAAAATTGCTTTTTTCCGGTTTATTTAAAAGTCGAACTGCGCGATCAGGAGGCCGGTTACTGGTAAAAGGTGTAGTTGGGAATTTCAATTTCGTTTATTGTCCTTTACAATATTATGTCAATAATGTTGATTTTTGGTTTGTGACAAGCTATGTCAATAATTATTAACAATAACAGAAATTTAAAAGATAATTTGTAAGTCTTATATTTCAACTTTTATAGATATTTTTCGTTCTGCAGCCCACTGATGGTTGTGGTCGGAGACGGCCGCCGGTTCGTTAATTAGGTGCTGGTTGTTATTGTTATTTTAACGGAGAGTTGGTCATTCGCGAAACTAATATATTTTATATTTTATAATTAAAATCATGGGTATATAATATATGATCTTGTTTATGGATATTGTAGGAAGGATAATCTGGCCGTGTCAAATTGAGCTATAGCGATGGGATTTCGATTGATGTTTAGCAAACCCAAAAGTAAGTAACCACAAACTTGGAGTCGAAACGGGGCGACATAAGCAGCCAAAACTGCCATGTGAGAAAAGGCTTTGCAGAAAATGTAACCAAACAAAATTTGAAACGGAAGAACACTTTATGATGAAATGTTCATTTTACAACAAATCAAGAGAAACATTCTTGTCTGTAACATGGTCCGGTGTTTTTTCAGGGAGCGATTGAGAATTGGAATCGTTACGCCATGACACAACATCGACTGAGCCAACAAGAATACGGCACAATCGGCCGGTGTTGGGTAATGGTTCAGCCTCATTTTGTCACAAAAAACGATGTTACATCAATACAATGGGATATCTCAATACTAGTAACACTTTCACCAGCGAACAAACACGCATATCGTATCAAATGCATAGCGAACTTAATTGTGATTCTAAAAATGTAATTTACTTAATCACATGCAAAAGATGCCGTATACAATATGTTGGACAAACAAAAACCTCTCTCAAAGTTAGAATGTCTAATCATCTTTCCAGTGTTCGCAAAAAACTCGACATGAAAATTTCCGATCATTTCAACTCATCTAACCATGACATTAAATCCTATTTCAGCTTTCAGCCAATAGAACAGACACCAATTCTAGCCAACGAAGACCAAACCGATTCAATACGCCTAGAACGCGAAAATCATTGGATGAGCGTACTTAAAACATATCTTCCGTTCGGACTTAACATTGACTACAAAGGTGTTTCTCGAAATTTCTTGTGCTTTCCTCTGATCTACAATCGTAGAAATGTTGAAATAGCAAACATTTTCAGAAAAAACTTTGCATTATTAAACACTAAATTGACCGAGCCTCTCGACAAACGGGTGATTATTGCTTTCAATTCAGGCTTCACATATTCGTAACAGTCTTATTTTCAACTGTTTTCACAAATTGACATCTTGTTTCCGATGATTTTTTACGAGATGTGTAGACTTCAAGTTGAAGAACATATATATATATATATACTCATGAAGATTTCGGACGAAACGTATATTATAACGTAAAACCATCTTGTTTCTGTTCTGTTCCCTTCTTAAGGTGGCGCTAAAGTTACAAAAAATGCCCACTCCGCAGAAATCTAAGTACTTCACATGCTCACAGCTGGCTTAAAAGCTATTCAAAAGAAATCGAAGTACTTCACATGCACACAGCTGGCTTAAAACCTGTTCAAAAAACTTTGTGCAGCTGATTAGATTATAAATGGGTGTAATTTATGGATAAAATTAGATGACGTGTTTTAGGGCCATAACTAATTCTAAATAATACACATCATATCAAAGTGTATTATGAAAATCACAACACAGGGATTAATTGATTTATTGGATATTAATGTCACGTTCAGCAACTAACACGACATTGTCAGTGTTGGTGGTGGAGGAAATACGCCCACTTACCTATAATACAACAGTGCACGAGTTCAATGGCTGTCAAGCTCGTCGACCATGTGCGGCAAACAACTGGTCGTCGGCGAGTAACTGGCAACTCCACTAGATAACGATTTTGAGTTACAAAGTCCATCATGGAAACATGCGGATTTGAACTCTCATTGCCAGCGCTGGAGGACGAGACGGCTAGGAGTTGTACCCCTAACCGACTGAGCCACCGAGGCCCCTCACAACATAGGGAAGCTAAAATATGTTTAAATATATTCTTGTTTATAAGCGAAACTGCTTTGTCTTGAAAAGCAGTATTAGTGATAGTAAATAATGTGATACCCTGAAAGAAATGTGCAAAAATTCGACAAAACTATCTTAAAGTTTGGTCTCAATAATTCAAATTTTTTGAAGATTTAGCTTCATTTGCTATCATACAATCGTGAGTTTATTAGTTAAAATACATTCGTTTTATAAGAAATATTGGTTTTTCTTGAACAAACCAATAAGTGTTGTTTTGAAAGAAGTGTGCAAAAATCCTATAACAATATTTTTACCGGAAATTAATCAACGCTATGGTTTGAAGGTGTATCCTCATTTATAGAAGATTCAGTTTTATTGAAAATTTTAAATGATCATCAATGTTGCAGTAAGCCATCACTAAGCTCCCTTAATTGATTCAGATGTATGGGACAAATGCGTCTCCTCAGAACAAAAGTTGGTACATTCCTCGTGTGTATTCGAAAGCAAAGAAACAACGTCTTGCCATTGAACGAGCGATACGTATAGATGGTCTACAACCGAGTTAAACAAATATCAGTCCTCTATGACGATCCCTCTTCTAATGCACTTCGCATTCTCATGAGGATTGCGTTTTTATACCACGAAACGTCAACGTTACGTGACCAGAATGCTGAGCTCAATTTGAAACTAAGCCAATTGGGGTTTTATATAGGAATTGCTCCATCGCAATTCTGGATCCTGTGGTTAACGTTTCAAGGGGAGAGAGACCTGACTTGGACGATGAATATTTCCCGTGACATAGTAGTGATTTTCATTGTGTTGTGTCGGGAATATTTCGGTATGTACTAACTAGTTATAGCGATTTATAATCTTAAAGATCCATATTCCGATTTGACACCACATAAAAAAGTAATGCCCTAAATAATCGACTCCTTAACCACAGCAGAATTATGGGTAATTTTTCAGGATTTAGTCGGAAATATGACTTGTTGCCATTCATCGGAAAGCTCTCAGTGAGAAACATGGCTTGTTGCCATTCATCGGAAAGTTCTCAATGAGAAATATGGCTTGTTGCCATTCATCGGAAAGCTTTCCGATGAATGCCGACAAGCCATATTTCCGACTAAATCTTGAAAAATTACCCATAATTATGCTATTGTTAAAGATTCGATTATTTAGTGCATTACTGTAATTCAGAATTTACAAAGCCAAGTTTCCGCTTACCTGGCAAAAGAAAATGAGTAACAAAAATGCAATCGCCATCATTAATAGTACAAAGGCATCGCAAACAATCCACAAAATCATACATAAGTACGTGTATCATGTAACAGTAAGAAAAGCCGATAATTGAGAACGCTCTTTATTACATAATTAGCCCACAAAACCAGCTTCATCATTATAATAATTGGTAAGACACACGTGTAATATTAGCGCGTGCGATGACGTCACGCCATTATTTAAATGCTGAAGTTTATGATTGTTGTTTTTGATGAATACTTCGGGTTGCTTAGCGTTAAATCTGATAAACCTCGGCTCAAATCGAATTTAGTGAACTCGGTTGATAAATTCCGTATAAACAGAAACTCGTGTGAGATCCTCTGTTTATTATCTACGCCTTTGTGAAACGGAGGTGTGGGTGCCCTTATAAGAGGCGAACATTGGACTTTTTGCTACCCCACCCCCACCCCAAAATTAAAAACGTATGGGTCCGATCTAGTTATTCACTGTTATAGAACACGTGCAGATTGTGGTTTTATGTTGTCAAATTGAATGTGACATTTGAAGGTTTCATATCAAACCTAGTAAATGTTTCGCTTTGGTGAGTTCCGAAGATGATCCTTGGTCGATAAATAAAGAATATGTAGTTAGATTCGTCGCTTAAACTGTTTATGTCCGTGAGGGGAATTTTAGCATCCATTGGACGAGGCTCTGCTGAGTCCGATAGATGCCAAATCCCCCGAACGGTTTAAGTAAAGCATTAACAACAAGGGGGATATCATGTGGGAATATCCGTAATTTTCCTAAGTTTTACATTTGCTACTCCCTTACATAGTATTCATGACGTGGGGAAAACCGAAGTGCAGCTTAGCGTGAAATAGTTCGTTGTGCAGCTTAGCGTGAAATAGTTCGTTGGTTTTGCAGCTCAGCGTGAAATAGTTCGTTGGTTTTGTTTATAGTTATTCAAGACTGGCCTTGTTCTAATGGTTTATAGATGAATTAGAGCGAAAACACATATCTCATTATGAATGTTTGTAACAATTGACGGTAAAAACGTTTCAAAATCACAATGACGTCAGTTTGGCAGGTTGACGTCACTAGTTACCTTCGCAATAGTTTGGAAATCAAAGGACGTCATGAAAGTAATATTAGCCTATTAAAGCTACGTTGACCTAATAAGGCTACATTGACGTAATAAACGAAACGTTTATTAGGCAGGCTTTATAAGGGCAATAGAGGCAGTGAGAGGTGGCGCCAAAATACACCAAAAATATCCCCCAGGCGACAGAGTTTTTTATTTCGGAAACAACACCTAATATTGATATCTAATGGGTTCACTGACGTAATATGGGTCATACACCGTCACCATTTATCGACGCTGATTGGCTAATCGCAAGATATGACGTAATAAATACATATACATTACACGAGCTTCTTATGTTATCTACTCACTCGATTTGTGTCGGGAGAATTCATTGAAGTCATAGAGTGTATCGTATAATAACCCTTTCATTATTAAATGGACGAGACGATGATACAAGTTCAGAAGGATTTAGATTAATTGGTGGGGAATGCTCAGATAATATGTTCAACAAACGTGTGTTTGTCTTATTATTTGAACACTTCCAAAGTAAACAATTCATGACTGCGTATTTAGTAAGGAACTGGTTAGATGAATGCGATAAATTGACATACAGGTTTTATGTACTCCGATCCCGACAATTTATTTTCAGAAATGAGAGAAACGCTCTTCGTGTTCACCACAGTAAGACAGTACAGTACTGACCGTGAACGCGCTTAAAAAGTCTGGTTTAGGATTTACCTAAATTCTATTACTTGAGTCGGTCTTTCCATGGCATATTGAAGTCAGTATAAATATATATAGTATTTCACATATTTATCGACCTATACATTGACACCGGAACCGTGCTGGAATGTGACATATTATGTGAGGATTATTGTATAATTTAGAGTGCCAAATCTCCATGCATGTGACTTTAAATCCTAAAATGTCGTAATTCAAGTTAATTGTCAAATAAAACATAAAGTTTAACATTTATACAACAACTAGCTGATGTTCCCGACCTCGTCCGGGCTATTTAGGGATTTATTCGGTCCGTGAAATTGGACCCGCCCATATTGTTCCCGGGATCAAAGTAGCCCATCATATATACCAAATTTGAGTCGTCGGTCCAGAAACATGCCTATATGAGCGTATATGAGCGAGGTCAAGGTGAAGGACACGGTCGCATGTGAAAATGGACCCGCCCATATTGTTCTCGGGATCAAAGTAGGCCTACATACCAAATTTGAGTCGGATCGGTCGAGCAGTTTTCGAGTCTATAACACATACATAGATACATACATAAATACATACATACATTCATACATATTTATACATACGTACATACATACATACGTACAGACATAAGTTCCAAAATATATAACAGATAATTAACGTATATACATACATGTTACATATATATCACACGCGTACATTCCTAATCTTAACATTCATTTCACTCAAGTCACAGGCAGCTGTGAGAAAACAACACCGGCATACATTACTGGAGATGCAACAGTGCATGCAGCTGATATCTCAACAACTACCAACACCATCACACCCACCAACCCGGCTAAACCGCACCATGCCCAGAAACAAAGCACATCCCGCTCCGCACGGGGCATATCTACACGACACGGCATGGCACGGCACAGCCTAGCGTATGGGCGTTTTCTGACCAGCTCTCATCATCCAAGCCTCACGGATACGGCTGTCGAAATATTATGACTATGATCAAAACTTTAAACTTTTGTCTCATGACGGGGATCAAATTATATATTTACATGGACCTATTGTGATTCCGGGAATATGACAAAGGCTATTAACCCTTTCGTGACAGGATATTCAGTGGTGCAGCATTAAAGATCATGTGCCAGTGAAAAACGGCATGTAAATCACTCTTAGCCTTCAAAACGAAAATCGCTAAACAACCCATAATGTTAACTCTGACCTTCCTGAGCACATATGCTGTTTCGACTGAACCAGTAAACCATAAAGGCAAGTGGATTGCATGATTTGGGGACATATGACGGCTATTTTGGGTAGATTTGGTAAAAAACATGATCAAAAATCCTCGAAAATATCCTGATTTTTGCTTATGACGGCAGCCATCTTGGATTTGGAGGTCACGTGACATTAAAAAATTGGAATAGAGTTCAAATTTTAGCACAGCCCATCCCGATGGTGAAAATATACATGCCATGCTTCTATTAAAAAAGTATACAAGGAACCAGTTTTTGAACAGTTGTCCCCACACTATATAAGGGAATGCACTGGCTTACAATTAGGTCAAGGTAAATATTGTTAGGCCTAACGTCATAACTAAATTTTCATATACGGACCCTAAGAATAACATCACGAACTTGAATAGAATGAAACATCTGACATTATTGGTGTTGATCGGAGTAATCGGTATATTATACGGAACGGCATGAAACGTTATAACTATAAGTTTTCATAGACGGACCTAACGAATAACATCAGAATCGAATAGAATGAAAGATAGGACATTAGTTGTGCTGATCGGTGTAATCGGTATATAATACGGAACGGAATGCAACATTATAACTATAAGTTTTCATAAACGGACCTAGCGAATAGCACCACGAATTGAATATAATGAAACATAGCACATTCTTTGTGTTGATCAGAGTAATCGATATCCATAACAACCTCACTATTTTCACACCCGGTTTGTCTGACTTTTTGCTGACATTGCTTCCACACGTGTGAGAAAACCAAAGAGCATCTACCACATAGCTCTAATTAAATGCGTGAGTACAATTGAAATGTACCGATACACTGTAAATTTAATTCAATTCAGTTTATTCTTGTCGTCAATAATAGACATTACAGATGAGTATACGTAGATACAATATATGGTCATTACAGGTATACATGTATACGTATGACATAAAAATAGAAATGGGGGTGGTCGATATTTTCTTTTTTACACTGTTTCAGTTCGACAGGTAGACCGAGTCTTCTTGGTCGACAACAGCTTGAGATTTCGGTTGGGTTGATGCTGTTTTTGGACCGAGTCCCGCCACGTTGCTCTTCTATAACGGACAGAATCGTGGGCGGGAGTTATATTTCTTGTCTGTCGTCGGACTAGGTCAAATGGATGCTTTGGGTATATGAACATAGAGGCCAGTCGTTCCTAAGCATGGCTATATCAAACATGCATATATCAGAGGTCCCGTTAAATGTCAAACCAACGAGATATATAAGTAAAAAATCATAGAATTCCAGAGATTTTCGATTTGTCGCGCTATCAGAAAATACATTAAAAACGATCGTATCATCACTATATCATTTTTTAATCATGATAGATAATGTGTGACCCGCCATATCAAATCCAGTCGGAAGTCGGGATTTTTTTACCCTGTGCCAATGCATTCTCTTATATATGCGAGTCGACCATAGGTCGCCTCGCACATATAAGAGAATGCATTGGCCTAACAATTTTTTATCATATTTTTTAAATAAATGTTTGTTACAATTTTTAGGACATAAAATAAAAAGCATCCATTACCCTGCAGGGAGCCCCACACATATATATAGAAGCATATAGAAGAGTGTCGTCTGCTCATGTTTGTCTGGGGCTCTGTATGGGTGAAATTATAAAATTGTTAAAGAATACAAGAACAAATTATTAAAATTGTAAAAAAATTGTTAGGCCAATGCATTCTCTTATATATGCGAGGCGACCTATGGTCGACTCGCATATATAAGAGAATGCATTGGCAAAGGGTAAAAAAATCCCGACTTCCGACTGGATTTGATATGGCGGGTCACATATAGAGTTTTGAATAAAGATTAATCGCGGATATGTCAGGTGATTTAATCACATTCAGGGGTTTAGTGAATGCCCGGGCTCCATGTTTACATGTAGTACGTCTTTTAAATGCGGAATGTCTGTTATAGAAGAGTAACGGGGCGGGACTCGGTCCAAAATCAGCATCATCCCGACTGATATCCCTAAGCTGCTGTGGACCGAGAAGACTTGGACTATTCGACAGGCTTGTGGTAGTAAGCCTCCGGGGGACCTAAATATTTCTAGGATCTTCTCAATACTGACAAATTTTTAACTGTCAATGACAATGGAATCGGCCTGTTACCGACCCGTCACACCCCTACTTTAAAAAGAGAGAGTTGAATTAGCCATGTCTGTTAAACGCGTCTGAACATCTTCGAATCTTAATTTGAACATAACAGTTGTTCGCTGATGTCACATTCCGCGATCGGAATATGTCGATAAATACGTGAAATTTCCATATACGGAATATCGATGAATTCGCACAGATGTCATGAAGTTATAGAGATCAAGGTCAAGAAAATGTTCCCTTGTTTTATTCGCATTACCGTCATGTAGAGTCATCTTTCGTTTATCTGAAACTTGTGGATTTTTGTTCGTCCAAGCAAAAACCTCAGTCATGGTTTGTTAGATGTTAACCCTTTACCCAACAGAAGGGCCCTGTGCCAATGCATTATCTTATATATGCGAGTCGACCATAGGTCGCCTCCCATATATAAGAGAATGCATTGGCTTAACACATTAAAAATTATAAAATTGTTAAAGAATGTAAGAAAAAATAGTAAAAAGTGTTAAATTTTTTTTTTTTTAGGCCAATGCATTCTCTTATATATGCGAGGCGACCTATGGTCGACTCGCATATATAAGAGAATGCATTGGCACATGGCATAACTGTAACCATCACAATGTGGTCAATGAACCGGTTCCAATGATATCCATATTTGTATGGTGTTATTGAGACAGACCGAAGATATTTTAGGCTGTTGAATCTTTATTTGGGCGTTTTTGGCCGGTTTGTTGGGTAAAGGGTTAATGAAATATGGTATGAATGTTTGCAGTCGGGAGTACTTTCAAAAGAGTGTCCAATGATTGTTTTTCGCAATTTCCTTTCTAGAGTTATAACTATCTGTTTGTTTTTTTCTGGAAATATTGTTCTTTGTACGTCCGCACGAGTATCTCAGCCATTGGTGATAGAATTTCCCTGAACTTTGGTATGGATGTTCACCATCACAAGAGCTTTCAATGAAATGTTGGGGACGTTCGCATAATCACTGAATTTTAGAGTTATTTTCCTTTGATTAGTAATATTGGTTTCCACCATGCCCATGTCTCAATTTCCACGGTGGGGGTATACGAGCACCCGTGGTCCAAGCTCTTGTTATATTATGATAGGTCATTTATGTTGTCTTGAAAACCAGGAACAGGGACGTGGCTATATGGTCTCCATTTGGTGGGTGTCAATCATGAAATTTCCAAATATTCAACTGCACCCCCCTGAATCAGATCTCAATCCAAGGTTCAAGAAATTCCATGTTGAAAATTTTCAACCTGACACCCCCTAGTCTGGAACATTTACAACTGATAACAATTTGAAAAATATGCTACCATTGGTCTAAAACAACAAATTCCCCACTAATTATTGGTTAGATTATATATCAAACTAGAAGGTGACCCGACTTCGTCCGGGCTTTGACCTTGAATTGTCCATTTTGAAGGTCAAGGTCAAGTGGGGTCACGATTTGACCAGTCCAAAAACACTGCCCGGACAAAAGTACCCGACAAACGTGCCCGTCGAAATCCATCCGGTTTTACCCGATTTGACCTTGAATTGATCATTTTGAAGGTCAAGGTCTGGTCGGGGTCACGATTGGACCCGTCCAAAACAATCAGTGGACAAAACTAAACCCACGTATCAAATTTCGTCGAAATCCCATCAAAATTGGCGATTTGACCTTGAAGTTACCCGATTTCAAGGTCAAGGTCACGTCGCACGGGCAAATGAATATGCTTATGAGACTCGCCATAAGAAAGTACCCCCACATACCAAGTTTCATCGAAATCCCGTGATATTCGGGCGTTTGACCTTGAAATGACCCGATTTCAAGGTCAAGGTGACGTCGCACGGACAAATTAATATGCCTATGTTCGTCCCCGGCCGAACATACCACCACATACCAAGTTTCATCGAAATCGGGTGGGACGTTTTCGAGTTCATCGCGAACACACACACAGACACACACACAGACACACACACAGACACACAGATCTTCCAAAATATATAATAGAATAACAAATGTAAAATTTCCAACAAATATCTCTTTCACGCGTGAGGCATGAAATTTACAACTGTTGACAAAATTCACCACAAACCCCCCTGACCGGGAAGTGTCCTTGAAAGAAGTATGCCAATCGAATATTCTCCGGGAAAATAAACTAATTAAACTAATAATTGCACAATCGAAGTGATCTAGTTTTTCAACGAATCCATAAGTTTGAAAATACAATTGTTCGACAAATCCACATTGACTACAAATGTTGAAATAAACCACACGAGAAGCACATATCTGACCCGCCATATCAAATCCAGTCGGAAGTCGGGATTTTTTTTACCCTGTGCCAATGCATTCTCTTATATATAGGAGTCGACCATAGGTCGCCTCGCATATATAAGAGAATGCATTGGCCTAACAATTGTTTACAATTTTAATAATTTGTTCTTGTATTCTTTAACAATTTATAATATCACCCATACAGAGCCCCAGACAAACATGAGCAGACGACACTCTTCTATATGCTTCTATATATGTGTGGGGCTCCCTGCAGGGTAATGGATGTTTTTTATTTTATGTCCTAAAAATTGTAAGAAACATTTATTTAAAAAATATGATAAAAAATTGTTAGGCCAATGCATTCTCTTATATATGGTCGACTCGCATATATAAGAGCATGCATTGGCACAGGGTAAACAAAATCCCGACTTCCGACTGGATTTGATATGGCGAGACACATATCTGTGTCTCATTAAAGTACCCTATCAGATTAAACACCCCATGACAACTATTTCTTAGGCTTCGGTGGGGGGGGGGGGGGGGGGGGGGGGGGGGTAACAAATATTTGATTCGAGTCGAGGAATCTAACCATCAAAGCTCAGAGTGATCAGATATCGATTTTTGAAGTTTGTTATTTCAATTGTTTGTGGCCCAGAAATACGCCGTCACAAAAAGGATGGTCTGGTTAAAATTGCGGATGAAGATGGTTAACTCTAAAAAAAAAAAAATTGGTAATACGGCCAAATTTCGTGAATAATCAAGTGATAATATGGCAATATTTCGTTGAACAAGATGCTGATAAATAACCCGTTTTGGGAAATTTGATACCATAGTTGACAGTAGTGGTTAGCATTATTTTGTTGCAATTAATCGATTCTGATAACTAAAGCGTATTTTGATGAAATGTTGTTGTTGTTGTTGTATCTTGATTATACAATGTATAGGGACCCTCTGATCGGATTGAGTACCGTTAATCACGCTGTGTTAGACGCGATACTCCCATAATCGTAATACGCTTTTAATTTAGCCTTACCAAACATTCTGGCATCAGTGCAAGAACGATAACTCTATAGCCGTCAAGTCGCCCACTGGAGAGTTGAACCTTACAATATACACCAAATGATTTGCATAGGCCTCGGTGTTAACAAATCCCACTGGCCTGTATTCGCCGGAACGGGTTGAACCTGCACGAGTATTACAAATTAAAGAACGTCCTTTTAGACACACGAAAATGTGCCCAAAGATACTTGTCAACGTATTGCGTCACATTGCAGTTTTGACAAACGTCACACTACCCTTAAAATGGAGGAAAAAAATGACATAGGAAATAAAACACCAATCCCTCCCATAAATTATTTGCTAATTTGACAGCCGTAACCGTTCACCATGTGGCTACATTTGATGGTTGTCGTCTGGAAACACATTTGTGCATTTTTTCGTGCACTTTACATCCATGTACCATTGACCATTGAGCTGCCATGATGTTTTTTATGCCGATCCTAGCTTGGGGTGCCAATGGTGTATTATAAACTTTGATGTTAGAATTTGAAGTCTCAGTCGGGACAGCCCCCTACCATTTCCCCGCGTCAGGGTATTTTGGCAGCCTGTTCTCGCGAAAATCCACACCGTATCTGCTTATAATAGAACTTGGTTTAGGTAGATAATCTGCTGATAATTGCCTCATTTTGAGTCGACAATGTGCTGAAATTAGAGCGTTGTAGTCACATTATCGACTCATAATGTGGCGATTTATGTGCAAATTATGTGCAGACAATGACACAAATAAGCCAACTTACAACTGTTCAGGTGTACGCCCTTTAACATATGTGTCCACTGTGGCCCGCGCCATAAAACGAAATAAGGGCTATGAATCCATTATTTGCTTAGTTCAGAATCAAATAATCACATTACATACATATTTCACATTATAGGTCGATTATTTGCGTATTTGCGCGACGATATGTTGATATGTTTTTCTTATAAAGAAATATATCTTGCAAGAATAAATGCAAAAGCGAACAATAACACACTTAAACGGACATGCGACATTCGAGCTTCCAAATTATGTCTACGTAGTTTGGAAGGAGGTATAAGATGGGTTGACAAATACACGAGATATTGATATACCGGCTTCATATCCTCTGGAAAATACTTTCCATGGTCACAGCCATTTTCCTGCTATTTTTAATTGTCCCCACATAGTGAAACAAACGCTCTTTATTTCAAACATATCACGAATAGACCAACACGGAACGCTCATTTCTGTTTCATTCCGTGCAAATGGCTGTTTTTGTTTGGTCCCAAACATCGTGTTCCAAGATACATAGGTAGTTCAAGCATTTATCGACCTAATTCGATACCGGGAAAAATTCAAAAGCAAACATTGTCATTATTGCACTATTGTATATATTGTATTGATGTGGGGTTATGAAGTCGGCACAGTCTTGTTTGAGATGACATTTAATTATCATATCAAATGAACAGATGTGTGGTTTGGTGACGGACGTATCGAGATATATCCACGGTTGATAAATCACAACCCGTCTAACGACACACCTATCGGTTGGACTCTCCTAGGCTCACTGGAATGCAACTAGAATGAAACTGGGATCGGAGTCAGAAAGGGAATAAGAAAGGACTCTAGAATAATGATATATTCGTATTTATATCATTCCAGGAAGATTGTATTACTGCTAAGGATAGCTTGTTGTTATGACTCCGATAATGGATTTAAATGTGGTCGAACACATGTTCCGCATAATTTATGTAAATTAGTTCCGGTCATCATTTGACCGCTGTTCTCGTTGCAGAGAGGTTGGATTAATAGTAAGCACTCATATTTACCTTATATTCCTATCACCAATAATAATGGTATAGTAACATACATGGATTTGGGGTTTATATAATATGCTTAAATATGTATAGGTAATGCTTAATTGGGTATATATAATAGATCGGTATAGAATATGCGGTGTAATACAAGATTATCCCACACTGATGTTCTCGTTTGACGTTCCTCAATCTAAACATCTCCAGTGACAACTATACACTTCACCAACACCATAGTGATACCTATAGCAAAACATGCCCGTGTTTCTACTAACGGAGCCTTGTCAGGATAGGGTAGGATCGATAGGGAAATAGTTTATATTTTATAATTTCTCTTTCAAATTATTTATAATAAATATTAAAACGAATAAAGTAATCAGGGTATGCAGTTGTATGGGCTCAGCCATGGGTAGTTATTGTCATCAGAAACATGCATAATTTAGTTTTAGGCCCGATGCACGACAGCCTTCGTGATATATTCCTGATATATATTTTCTATTATATTTATCAGTCTACGCAGGCAACATAGTTTGTTACTACACAAACTGGTCGCAGTACCGACAGGATAAGGGAAAGTTCTACCCCGAAGATATCGATGCATCGCTATGTACCCACGTCATATTCGCCTTCGCCAAGCTCTCAGAAAACAAACTGGCTGCTTTTGAATGGAATGACCAGCTTAAAACGACCGGACTGTGAGTATAATCATAATGTGTAATAAAGTCTGGCACAATCTAAATTAATCAACTGTAGTTAAAATCAACTAATATAGTTAAAGGCACCCAATGCACTTTGCATCCGATAAGTGTGGAAACAATATATAAGTATGTAAACACATCTCCAGGAAGAACACGGAGAAACTGTAATCTTATATTCATTATTTTTAGCTCTCCAACGAAATTTCGCACACTGAAACGATTGTTTATGTAAACAAAACTGTTACCGGGTACAAACATAGTCAAGTAAATTCAGAGAGTTTAGTCTGAATATGATTTTCAGAATATCTTTCAATGCTTTGACCTTTTTCCAATGTTTACCGTCAACTTTTGATTAAACCATTAATTATTAATTCCACTGCAACAGTAATGTTTACATAACAATGGTTTTGACATGGGGAAATTTCATTATTGGATAGTTATTAATAATGATGATAGTAGTTTAACAGCTATACTATTTTTCAAACAAGCTGATGCCGCACTTGTGTCCAAATTCACATTTGTTTGCTCTAACATTCTGACCAAAGGTGTCAGTCGAAGGAGTCTCCAAGATGTATAGACTGGTGTATTCCATGCACCTCCGACTGGCAACTTTGGTCATAATGTTTACAGCAAACTACTGAGTATTCCTGAGCAAATAAGGTATCAACTTGTTTCAAAAAGCGTTCGTTGACAGTGACATCGGCGGTGGGTCGGATGAAGCTATAGCCCCCCCCCCATGTCGGAGAGGGTAACCGCCCTCCTCGTCGGGGAAAATCAGCAATGGTCATCCCGGTAGCTTCCGGAATTCTATATCACCCCCAGTCGGGGATCGTAACATGGGTCAGGGAAATTATGGGGCCACCCCTGGAAGATAATCTATTTCTGATATGGTATGATTAAAGAGTGTTTCTATCACTGTGCAAAACATTAAAACTGCTGGAAAATGTAGCCGACTTCGGTAAGTTTTATGCAGAGCATACATATTCGGATTACATATTGGCATTTCGTGTATTTATATTGTCCCTACTATATACGATCATGTGTACATGATTTCAGCACTGGAACATATATGGTTCATTTGAACTGTATTATGCAATTTAATAGGACGGATATCAACGTGCTTTGTTTCTTATTTCCGCCAAAATAGACACATTTTGATCTTTTTATGTGGTAATTTCTATGCTACTCGTAGCTGACAAAATAATAAGTAATTTTATGTCATATCTTAGTTCATTAGCTTTTTCAGCTTTTTCTTTGTTTCTGGTTGCGTTTTAGATCGCCTCGGCCATTTTGAATGCGTGATACTCAACAACTCGAAACGACGTGATTCCCCACCGTGTAATTTGGGGCTACAAATAATCATGCGTGTCTAAATATCGGGGTGGCGATATGGTTTGCCTAAAGCAACTTATAAACCAATTAACCTTTCTATGCTAAATACCAATTGACGTGTAGTTCCCGTAGGAAATGTTCATATAATAAGTTCAACAAACGACCATAGAGGAAATGTTCATATAATAAGTTCAACAAACGACCATAGGCCGTTTGTTGAACTTATTATATGAACATTTCCTACCAAAGTATATGAAACTTTCTGCATTTGTATTCGCTTTTCGTGTGTCTATCGTCCGCTTTTGATACAAGAACACCCCTCCAGGTGAATAATAAACCATTTCCATCTATACTTTTACAAGAGATGGGAGAATCCAATTAGTACAGCAAGGTTAAACTAATTTCGTTCAAACGAATTAATTAAAACTAATAAAGTATTGATACTGACTTACCAGTTTAACACTATTTCGCAACATTTAATGTACCATTTGAATTTGGATTATGCCTCTTTCATCACATTCTTGGAATAACGATATCCAATGCAATCATTAACGAGGCGACGGACGGGGACTATTCAAGTCTCACTGTTTCAGCAATACGGCAAGTTATATTTCACAAAATACCTCTCCATGCATAATGTTGACAACACTGTTGAATATGGTCATATATCAATTGCATCCAGGTCCTTTTATCTTTTCACAATTCCTCGCGGGGTAATGCATTTACATGGCGCCTGTCAAATCATCGGGATAGTACACTTAGTTTGGTTTCAACTTCGTGGATAAACCAAGTCTTCTTGGTCCACAAAGGCTTGGGATGTCGGTTGGATTGATGCATCATCCCTACCGATACCCAAGCTGTTGTGTACCGAGAAGACTTGGTTTACTTTGTGGGCTATACGTGTATGTATATAACAGCTCACATTGGAAAAGGTCATGGGTGGTTATTAGCATATCGATGTTTGTACTCGGCGGCTTAATTCAATGCGACTAATTACAGGTAATCGACTCTGACCTTGGTGAAGCATCTTTGTAACAATGGCATTGAGCCCTTCAAACGCATGGATAACCTACAAGTGTCCTTCCAATGTAGACGGGGATCATCCTGAATTGCACGGGTGTCAGTCGTCGCGTAAATACACTACAATGAGTCACATACGCAACGCAACCAGGTCGTGAACACTAAATGCTTGCATGTGATTAACCTTCATTCTACACAATGTTAACGATGTATGTTATTAAAGCGATCTTGACCTTGTATCACTAAGGTTAACACGGATATGGCTCCTTGAAATTCTATAGTCTACGGAATTTAAGATGATTGATATGATAGGTCGATAAATTAACAAGAAATATAAAAACACAGGATTTGTATACTCCGAAAAAAACGTGGCAAAGTCATGCATATTGACATTTTTAGCTGTTTCGAGTTCTCACACAGAGGTGAGAATAACGCTCTTTATTGTCTCCATATCAGGAATATACCAGCAAGTGACGCTCTTTGTAACTCCATGCTGCAGAAAAGTCGGGCTCCGCGAATTATGATTTTAATAAACATGTATTCGAATGTGAAGTCCGAACGTGGACTGGGCGTGTCTACTTTGAAAGTTCCAAATGCACATTCCCTTGAACCAGATCAAAATCCCAAGTTCGCATAATTCTATTTGCAAACCCTTAGGTTGGAACTTTTCAACTGGTAACTCAAGTTTCCAACTGTTGGAAATGTCCAACCTGACACACACCAAGGTTGGACAATTTACAACTGATGTTCATATCGGACCAAAGTTTCAAAAGTAGAAAAACTATGCTACTGTTCACCAAAACACAATAAATTCCCACTCATTGCTGATTGGAAAATCAAAATGTCCAAATATTGTTGTGTAAGGCATGAATGTTCCAACTGTTGAAAATGTTGACCCTAGTTAGACCCCACCCATTGAGTTCCCGAGTCCGCGTACAAGTATTTGACGATGTTAACATGAATAAAAAGTGGCCGTATAGACACGAAACAAGATAGCGTCCAACAGGGCGGCCGTTTTTGTTCCAGACGAGGCACTGTCTGTTTGATGCACTTATAGAGAGACATTCTTGTCAAATGTATACATATGTATATATCTGGGTAAAACTAAGACATCTTTGTATATCTGTCATGGTATCTGATCATTGTAGCAATGACATGTTCCATTTGATGGGACTCAAACCCTTTTGATGCCTCAACAATTCGATTTTATATAAGGCAGTATAAAACTTCACAAACAAATCGACATTGTGATTTAACATTTCCACAAGAAATGAGCAGAACTTGGCAATTTTAATGCGGCAATGCAGCGGCATATCATTACCTATGATATTTCCACTTCAATAGAATGAAAATTACCACTTTGGCTCAAACATATGTATAATGGTAGATATTGCCCCATCGTGTTCACCAATCGCTTACAAGTTATGGATGATGAAGCGTATTCTTGAATCTTGATATGTGGAGTATAATCTGTGTCGTGGCTTGATTCCCCTATGTGGAGTCCGAAACCCTCGCAGGACCCTGGGCCCACATTTCGCAATTACCAGAGATAACCTGTTATAAGCACGATTATTTATTCAGATACTCTTCAAGTTTCCGCATTATGATTCACAATTGAACTAATTCGTTACCAAAGCCTTTCTTGTGTCTCTTTCTCTGAGAATGGGCTAAAATGCCTCTAAAATAACTAAGTCTTTCAAAGGACAATCGATGACTAAACGCCAGCTAAATCCATGGCCTTGTGTCGTTTTATAAGTATTTCGTGTATTTATCGATCTTTATTATCTGGTGTAAACATATTTGTTTTTCTAAATCATGCACACGAATTAACAAAATTGTATAATATATAAAGACAATTATTTTAGAGAAGGGATTTGGCAGAAAGTATGACGCTTATATTAGCCATTTCCCCGTCTATGGCATGCACATTTGCTGTCTTTATTGTTTTTTCGTAAAGTTCTTTTCCCAGTTAGATTTTGTTTTTATGTTCATTTTTCTATCTCATTATTATTATCAGCCTTCAGGGGAATAGAGAGTCAAACAGTAACCTATAATAATGAGTCACTGTTGTGCAGTCCATGCATCAGATAAACAGAATTGTTACTACCTGTTTATTTGTGACCTGACGCTTGATCCCACTCCATCAGTTTCCAATAATCGTAGCGAAATTAACGTTTCAAGATCAAAACGACATGAGTCTTTATTATCTTCCAAAACTTGACAAAAGCGTGTGATACCTAGGCTCAATTTGAGACTTGAAAATATCATTTTATTTACACGATAACAATAAAGACATTAATTTGATATGTGGCGTATGATAATATATATAACACACGAGCAGCTAAGCACGATACAACAAATAAATAAAATGACACATGAATATGAATTAATGAAGTATAACCTCTGTTCCAGACTTGAGTAATATGCCGATGTTAATAATGTGTTGGCTGCAACATATCATCGCGCAAATACGCACATAATCGACCTATAATGTGGAATATGTGATTATTTGATTCTAAAATAAGCAGATAATGGATCATATCCGTTAATTCATTTTATGGCGCGGGCCACAATGAAAACACATTTTAAAGAGCGTACATCTGAAAAGTTGTGAGCTTATTTGTGTTTTGTCCGCACATAATCTGCTTAGAATCGCCTTATAATGAGTCGTTAATATGACTAAAATGCTCTCATTTTCCGCACATTATTGATTCAAAATAATACGAATCTAAGCAGATTATCTACCTAAAAAGTTATGTTATAAGCAGTTAATGTGCGGGTTTACGAAAAAAGGCTGAATAATAATGTATAATTGGCAATATGGTTATGTGGTCGTTCAAATAGAACTACTTTACAGGTACTACCGGATAAACAAGCTCAAAAAGAAGAATACTCAGCTCAAAACACTGTTAGCAGTCGGCGGTTGGACGATGGGTTCGTATCCGTTCACACAGATGGTGGGTAACTCTAGGAACAGGAATACATTCATCACGACTTCCATTGATTTCCTCCGGAAATACAATTTCGATGGCCTTGATCTTGATTGGGAATATCCGGCGGCCAGAGGAAGTCCACCGGCTGACAAACAGAATTTCGTAACATTATTGAAGGTCAGTCAGTTTGGCGAAATTTCTAAGGATTATTCGAATACTAGATCATGTCATGAATCTCTACTAACGCCCGTAGAGATGATATTCCACAAGTACAAAGCCTGGGAACTTTTTGAAGATTTGACAGGGAACCTTATAAAGTCGAAACAATAACGCGGGGATGTATTTCTTAGTTATTATCTGTTCCCTAATAACACACTTCACTGTAGGTGAAGGCCACAACTCGTTTTCACGATTTAAGTGAATTTGTGAGCGATATTGATTTGCATCGCTTACAATTTTGGATTTCTCCTGGGTATAATTAATTCGATATTTATTGGAATATCGGCTCACACAAGTCACAGAAAAGCATGCAATTTCGCGTTGTGACCTTCACCTACAGTGCAGTACATGTATATTATTAAGGAACAGATAATAACTAAGAAATATATTTCCCGTCTTATTGTTCGACTTTATAAGGTACCCTATAAAACCTTCAAAACGTTATCAGGTTTTGTACTGGTGGCATATGATCTCTACGGGTGTTAGCCAGAGTAGAGATTCATGGCATGATCTATCCGAATACTCTTGGCAAAGGATCTGCATGAAGATGGCGCTTACGCCACCCCGCTCAGAAGTAATTGACAACTATATGTTCTTTGGGAAACTTTGAAATTTATATATCTATATCTTGATACAAAAATTGTAATATACCTTACTCTTCGCGTACCTTGTTGATCATATCTCCATTGTGTATATGCAATCCTGAAGATTTGAACTGTACTTATCTGGGTTAACCCTTTACCCAACAGAACGGCCTATGGTCATAACTGTAACTATCACAATGTGGTCAAGGAGCCGGTTCCGATGATATCAATATTTGTATGGTTCTATTGAGACAGACCGAAGATATTTTAGGCTGTTGAAGCTTTATTTGGCCGGTTTTGGCCGGTTTGTTGGGTAAAGGGTTAACCGATCTAATTCTGAATTCGCGCACCATATAAGTGCATGTAGGTGTATTTGGTGTATGAGTCTTTTATGATTGAGATCCTTTATAAATATTTAAAACCACATGACGGTTTGCGCTCCAAAATACACCTAATATTATTCGCTTTTGAATGTTTCCCGGTATCGAAATAGGTCGATAAATATCTGAATTACCTTTCTACGAGCATTATATAACCCCAAACAGACGCATTGAAGTAATGAAAAATATTATAAACATTAAAACAGCCATTTGCAAAACATGGAACAGAAAAGAGCGTTCCGTGGTAGTCTATTCCTGATATGGTAGCAATAAAGAGCGTTTGTCTGGTTTCTGGCGAAAAGTTGAAAACGGCTGGAAAATGGCTGTGACTTTGGTAAGTGTTTCTTCAGAGCATACGAAGCAGGTGTATCAATAGTTCGTTTATTTATCGACCTATCATATCCGTCGCTCCAAATTACGTAGAAAAAGATTTGGAGGTTCCAATGAGCCATGTCAGTTTAAAGGCCATTTTAATTTTCGCGCCATATGATAACGATAACAATTTGTCCATTGAAACCATCAGGAAAAGTCTTAACAAGAATCGCGATAATGATTCTGTGTTTAACATGGTGTTTAGTGGACACTTCTTGATTCTGTGTTTAACATGGTGTTTAGTGGACACTCATTGATTCTGTGTTAACATGGTGTTTAGTGGACACTTCTTGATTCTGTGTTTAACATGGTGTTTAGTGGACACTCATTGATTCTGTGTTTAACATGGTGTTTAGTGGACACTTCTTGATTCTGTGTTTAACATGGTGTTTAGTGGACACTTCTTGATTCTGTGTTTAACATGGTGTTTAGTTGACACTCCTTGATTATGTGTTTAACATGGTGTTTAGTGGACACTCCTTGATTATGTGTTTAACTTGGTGTTTAGTGGACACTTCTTGATTCTGTGTTTAACATGGTTTTTAGTGGACACTTCTTGATTCTGTGTTTAACATGGTGTTTAGTGGACACTCCTTGATTATGTGTTTAACTTGGTGTTTAGTGGACACTTCTTGATTCTGTGTTTAACATGGTGTTTAGTGGACACTTCTTGATTATGTGTTTAACATGGTGTTTAGTGGACACTCCTTGATTATGTGTTTAACATGGTGTTTAGTGGACACTCCTTGATTATGTGTTTAACATGGTGTTTAGTGGACACTTCTTGATTCTGTGTTTAACATGGTGTTTAGTGGACACTTCTTGATTCTGTGTTTAACATGGTGTTTAGTTGACACTCCTTGATTATGTGTTTAACATGGTGTTTAGTGGACACTCCTTGATTATGTGTTTAACTTGGTGTTTAGTGGACACTTCTTGATTCTGTGTTTAACATGGTTTTTAGTGGACACTTCTTGATTCTGTGTTTAACATGGTGTTTAGTGGACACTCCTTGATTATGTGTTTAACATGGTGTTTAGTTGACACTCCTTGATTATGTGTTTAACATGGTGTTTAGTGGACACTCCTTGATTATGTGTTTAACTTGGTGTTTAGTGGACACTTCTTGATTCTGTGTTTAACATGGTTTTTAGTGGACACTTCTTGATTCTGTGTTTAACATGGTGTTTAGTGGACACTCCTTGATTATGTGTTTAACTTGGTGTTTAGTGGACACTTCTTGATTCTGTGTTTAACATGGTGTTTAGTGGACACTTCTTGATTCTGTGTTTAACATGGTGTTTAGATAACACTTCTTGATTCTGTGTTTAACATGGTGTTTAGTGGACACTCCTTGGTTCTGTGTTTAACATGGAGTTTAGTGGACACTTCTAGACCATAGTTGTTACGTATATTGGAGCAATAATTAATTTCGTCTCTATTGTACGATACAGTTCACGAATGGAATTGAATATTGGCAGCACTGGAAGAACGGTGATGACCCGAACACTACGTTGGCATTCAAGTGGCTTAAAGCATTTTGATCAGAGATATTGTTGGTCTTTAAATTCTTGGAAGGACACACGCGATGAACACGTCAACGCGAATTTTAGGCTTCGAACATGGAAGCGATATTTAATCGCAATACACAACTTAAACATACTACTTTATAACAATGTGTGTCTTGTCTAATGAAACTCTGAGAAGATAACTGTAATTGTATGTAGTCACCTCAGCACATGGCCAATGGTATGCATGGCGAGCGACTTCATGCTCGACAAAACAATAATTGTATAAGGAGAGTCAACTGTTAAACCTATCATGATATCGCCGTTGGTGTTCACGCAAGGTGGCCACATGCATGAGGATCTTCAAATGTCTGAATACGTTGCTTAGTGGAGGTGGACTTCTCCTTGCTAATAATAATTTATCCACTGGAACTTATGGACCAAACTGCAGCAAGCAGTTTCCAATAGAGCAGATGATGACAATATGAGGCCTTGTTAAAGTGTTGGATACAATGTCCCGTCAATAACGTATTGATATACGACCGACACTGCTAGGCTTGAATTTCTACTCTGGTCACGCCCGTAGAGATCATATTCCATCAGTTCAGAACCTGGAAAAGTTTTGAAGTTTTGACGGGGAACCTTATAATGTCGAACAAATAACGCGGGGAATGGGATTTCTGAGTTATTATCTGTTTTTAATGAAGTACTTCACTGTAGGTGAATGTCCCAACTCGAAATTTCACGACTTAAAGTGAATTTGTGAGCGAATTTGCTTTGCGTCGCGTACAATTATGGAATTTCTCCTGCTTGGGTAGTTAATTCGGTGTTTATTACGATATCGGCTCACAAAAGTCAGAGAAAAACATGCAATTTCGAGTTGGGACATTCACCTACAGTGAAGTACATTATTAAGGAACAGATGGCAACTAAGAAATATATTCCCCGCGTTATTTTTTCGAATTTATAAGGTTCCCTGTCAAAACTTCAAAAAGTTCCAAGGTTTTGTACTGATGGAATATTATCTATACGGGCGTTAGCCAGAGTAGACATACATGGCATGATCAATGATTGGCTTATCGTACGTTCACACACTGGCACATTTGCCTGCCAATTTTACAGGCTACATGTATTCGTCGCAGATGGTTGTTGCGTGCCACGATGTGAACGAAAACATACGTATACTGATAAAATGCCAGCATGTTCAGGGGGGGGGGGGGGGGTCGGAAAAAAATTTCAGGCACGTATGGCATTTTTTCACTTTCGATCATTTTTTGTACCCACCCACCCCCACCGCCAAATTTTTTTCCGTTTTCGGCAGTTTTTTCCGACCATTTTTTGACACCCACCCCCCCTTTTAACACTAAAACAGAGATTTGCGCGGGGAAATTCACTGTAAACAGCTGTATATGAATTTCTGTGCATACTATTTATCATGGATGTTAACATGGACATGTAAATAGGAATGAGTAATTTTGAGGTAATTCGGCCAAAAAAACATGGCTGCCAGCGGCCATCTTGGATTTCAAAATTTGCAACAAAATACAACACGATAACTGCCTGCAGTCAGTTTACCAGTTAGAATTACATTATTTCTCTCATTCAAACTGATTCAAAGTGGTTTTGAAGCCCAACTCATTGCCAAAACACTAAAAACAAGCAGGATTTTTTTTTTTTAGTTGCGGAAAAAATTGCTTGTTGGTGGCTTTGACCACCCACCCACCCCGGCATACGTGCCGGAAGAAATTTTTTCACCCCCCCCCTGGCATGTTCTCCTAAACATAAGCTAGACTTACCAGATATATGATCTTTATAACGTGTTTTCACTGTGGCCCGCGCCATAAAATGGCGCCATAAAAAGTCCACTGTGGGCCTATTTCAAAATAAAATAAGTCCAATATGAATATGACCCTATTTGAATATTTAGGTCCAATACATGTATGAACCTATTTGCACGAGGATAAGTTGCAAAACGCACATTCCTCCAATCATCACTGTTTACTACAAATACACACGCAGTGATAAGTCATTATATAACTGATATGTCGCTTTAATATAATATGCCAGTTTGTCGAGGGAACATTTCAAGTGCACCAAATTGAGCACGATAATGAATAGTATTGCATAATCAGACAGACCAACACTCACGTAGGGTGCAATTTGACAAGCATTCTTAGCACGCGTGTGGTGGACGGCCAATGTCTTATTGCCTTTGATATTTCAATACACGGATAGCATCGCTCACGGAATCGACGAACTGTCATAGTTCTATTATAATTTATATTGCTGGCGTGTTTTCAAACGAATTTGTTCATAATATGAAACAGCAGTGATTGCGCAAACGTCTTCCCTTGCGATTTAGATAAAAACGATCGTAAATGATGTTATTTTTAACCCCATATTTTAATAAAAAGAATACAGATTTATGAGGGAATAATTCCATAATTCGGACAAGTATATGAATTATGGCAATGCATTAATCAATAGGCTCCCTATATCGACATTCAACACGGGACCCCTACATGTAGCACGGCAGCAAAACATTTGAGTTCCTATGATAACTTGAACGCATATATACACTTATTTGTATTGTGCATGTGAACATCTTTGCAGGAACTCCGAACTGCATTCAACGCGGAAGGGGCGACATCTGGTAAGGGGCCACTACTACTGTTTGCAGCGGTACCTGCTGGGAAGCCGACGATCGATAACGGATATGACGTGGCATCTATTTGCAGGTGAAACAAATATATTTCAGGTTCTTGTGATTATATATGACGTATGGACGCTTTGAAATTTGAAAAATAAAAACAAAAAACCTACCCGGCCACCCGGGAGATGAATATTTGTACCAAACAATATGCCAGGGTATGGTATGGCCCAAGTATGATAGTCGGCATTTAAAGATGACACCTCGGCCATTTTGAAATCAACACTGTAGATTTGGATGCCATATGAGGTAAGCATGTGAGGACATATACATGTACTAGATCATGCCACGAATCTTTAATATGACTAACGCAGAGAGATATCATATTCTCCCACCCCTACACATTTTAGCACATGCAACCCGTGTGGGATAGGTGGGTGAGATTTCCCTGTCTCACCCAACACGTGACCAGGTGTCTCACCCTACCCACCTGACTGATAATTGGGAGCCGGAACTAATTTAACAATCCGTCATCATGTTTGATGTCAACGAAAACAATGGCGACCAACCAGTTACGCTTCACGTTCACACAAAAAAACCGAAGTGCTAAACCTATCCTTTAGAGTGTTGTATATCACACTTAACAAGTGCTCGAATAGGGACAGCACCCGAAGTGCGCGGACAACACTTATTCAGGTGCTAAACATATAGCACTTACCAAGTTTTACATTGCAGCACCCGAAGTGTAATACTACTGCACCTGGGGATATGTAGAGATGCACTTACAAGTGTAGAAATAACACCTTATGACTACCTTGGTTTCGATTTGGAAATGTCTGAAGCACACTTTACCTCTTTCTTAAAACACTTCTTAGTCCAATACTCACTGCATTCAACATTCAATACTCACCAAAGTGATCCAAAGTGAAATAATGTTGTTTTTGTTGAAAGAAGCTGGTCGTCACAGTCACTTTCACTTCAGTTGATCAAAATGGCGACCAGTTGACCGCGTGGAAAAAACTTTATCTGTGATTGAGTCTCAGACTAGTGACGTCGAATCTAGTGACGTCCAATCAAAATGGTCCTTGTCCGAAACGATGAGTCCGTAGAAGTGTTGGAAATTCAGCACTTTGCGAGGTGCTACCGAAAACGCATTACACCTGACGTAAGGCTCTTTTGAGTACACTTCAGGTGTGAAAATGGCACCTGTACTGCCGAAATCAGTGTAACACTTGCCAAGTGTAAGAATACAGCACTTGAGTTTTTTGCGTGTTGCAAGTATATAAATAAATACGGACGAATTCGTGGACGCTAATACAAATGGAGATAAGCCTCCAACATGTTAATCACGAAGAACCTTCAGCATAACCTCACTTGCAGACACAGAGTTGCATAACATGCAATATAAACGACTAATTTGCGAACATATTCCATAACACGGAAGGACCCAAAGCGAAACTGGCACCAAATGACGAACGAAATAATTCCACATTCGAACAGTTGTCACCGTTGCAATAAATCGTCGAACGCGTCTAACTAACATTTGTCTGTCATATATACACATGTTTCCGTTTCTAATGGTACCGATATTGACATTTCCCAATTCCCATGACAAACACGATTAGTCCAGTTGTATATAATTCATATCAATACGCGCGATTCTCGGATTCTATGCAGGTGCAAAGATGTGACGTATTCATGTCGATTTCACAATACATTGTCGAGTTCACTCTAACGTATTAACCCTGCGCGCCCGGGTAACGCGCTTTGTTTTTACAGTATTGGTATATACCGAAATCATCCCAGATAATCACGAATATGGCATCAGATTTCTCCCCAGATATACCGTTACGAAGCTACTGGAATATGCCAAAGATTGGTATAAAACAAAAAATCGGAATGAGGCTCTTGGGTTGGGAGAAAAATGATCCATCATTGACCTGGGAATGTGGGCATGGAAAAATCTCACACTCGGGGTAAGATATTTGATCCGGACAATCGGCAAGCCTCGTGTCCGGCCTAAATATCTGGCCCCTCGGGTGAGATTTTTCCATCCCACACCCCAGGTTATGATGGATAATATTATTCCACCAGTACAAAACATTGGAACTTCTTGAAGTTTTGACAGGGAACCTTGTAAAGTCGAAACAATAACGCGGGGAATATATATCTTTAGTTACTATCAGTTCCTTAATAATGTACTTCACTATAATTGAAGGTCCCGTCTCGAAATTGCATTCTTTTCTGTGACTTTTGTGAGTCGATATCACAATAAACATTGAATCAATCACCCATGGGAAATCCCATAATCTTAAGCGACGCAAACCAAAATCGCCCACAAAGTCACTTAAATTGTGAAAGTTCGAGTTTGGAGTGTCACCCACAATGATGTACATTATTAAGGAACAGATACTAACTAAGATGTAATTTTTTCGACTTTATACGGTTCCCTGTAAAAACTTCAAAAACTTCCAATGTTTTGTACTGGTGGAATATGAACTCTACGGGCATTAGACAGAGTAGAGATTCGTAACATGATCTAGACATATACAGGAGTTCGCAGATTCACTGAGCCTTCCTCGCGTTCCAATAATAATTAATGAAGGTGTGGGGTGGACTGGTCCTTGTTTAAGACATCAACACCTACTTATTTCGACAACACGTCTCTTAAGGAATTGGAGCGAATGATTTATCATTCCATTTAGAATATGCATTCAATGAGTTTCGGGCTGAGGCAAGTTCCTGAGGCAACGACAGTTTTCACCAAAAGATCAGAAGGAATCAGAAGGAATTACCCTCAAACTGAATGTTTCGTGTGATAATGTATTTTCCGCTACTTATCATAAAAAAAATTATCCTCAGCTACGTCGACATGATCAACCTGATGACGTATGACTTCCATGGAAAATGGGAACCTAAAACAGGACTGAATGCTCCGCTATATTCCAAAAGTAGCGACACTCTAAAGGATAAAGTTCTGAATGTCGTAAGTGTTTTCAACGTTTAAGGGCCCACTTTATTTTCGAGTCACCGATTATATTTGTTATAGTGCCTTGATATACTGTTTTAATAACAATTTATGCCATAAAATATTATTAAAATACTATAATTCATCACCATTGGAACGTCTGTGTCTCAGAAGGTGCCCATAGAGTAATAGAAAATAGCTGAAATCATAACATCATTTCCCCCGTTATGGCTCCCAGAATGCAACATAATTCGAACTGTAGTTTAGCTTCAATGGGAAGGGGAATAACTCTATATATATTTGTGCAGAAACTTTAGCGCAGAACAGACGTCAATAAATCAACAAAAACAACATGTTCACAGTGGCATATGTTTTATATACTGTGATCTGGGGGTTCGATAAATAAGTGGGCCTTTAATGTGTTTGTATGCTTTCTGATACATATACTTTAAACCATCTTTGTTATTCGTGGTGTAGTTATGTGAATCACAATAATCCATTTGTATATGAGTATACCAGAAGATGAAGAACAACCAATCTACATGCATAACACTGAGACTTGAACATGATGGATATATTTCATATGGACATATAAACCTTTAAAGCCAGGCGCACGTTTTGCACACACCCAGCCAAAAATTGCAACAGATATTCAACAAAGAATTTCTTTGAATCTATCCAGAGAAAAATGTTGCACATCATCATCATCATCTTTCATGAACCGCATTGTAAGGTGTATTAATATCTTGATTTATCAACTTATTATCTTCATTGATCAACCTATTATCTTGAATAATCAACTTATAATTTTGAGTTATCAACTTATTATCTTAATAATAAACTTGCTATCTTGATTAAATCAACCTGGCTATCTTGATTAATACAGTTAGGTATCTTGATTAATCAAGCCATTTTGTTGATAATTAAGATATCTAAGTCGATTATTCAAGATAAAATAAGTTTATTAATCCAGATAGTAACTACAAGTGGTGTGGTGGTTTTAGGCTGCCGTATCATTGTTTATAGTATATGAGTAATTATTGATATGAAACAAAATCAATGGATTTTTAATACCTTTAATATTTTCTCTTCTGTCCCTTTATGTTCAAAGAAAACTGCTAAATTAATAAATAATTGCACACAGCTATCCAATCATCGAATAGCTTATTGTCTTGGCTCTTTCAGAGGAATCTGCATGTTATCATAATATTGATTTTATTTTTTAATTCCATGATATGCCATCACGCCCACATATATTCCAATGGAGAATAAAGCAGCCCCATCTATTTCAGCCCACGCATTGAAAGCAAATGTTGGTACAAAGGCTAATCCACTGAAGCGTCGTAATAAAATGAAAAGAGGCCATAGTGTTAAAGATACCTGGTCAGCTGGGGAATTGTCTATGGAGCTAACGCATAAAACTCCTTTCAGCCCAAAGTGCTATTGATCAGCATGCATGAATGAACATTCTCTAATATAGAACATTATTTATGGGTGGTTGTCGTTCTACAATGAAATAAAATTTCTTTAATTAAAAAAGTCATTCAAAAATAAATTCCAGACACATTATGATAAAATCCATTTTGAAATAAGAGGAAATTTTGGCAAAATGTGCTGTTGACCCTTAAATTGAGCCGTCATGCATGATTTAATTAGAAACAGCTTTATCATCTTGTCATGTTCGGTTGAGTGATCATTGACTTTAAAATATTTTGTTATGCAGGATTATGCATCAAGGTACTGGGTGCAGCTGGGTTGTCCAAAGAGTAAGATGAATATAGGAATGCCAGCATACGGACGGACGTTCCGATTACAGAATGCCGCGAATAACGGCGTAGGGGCGCCCTCCAGTGGAGGTGGATCTGCGGGACAATACACCGGCGAGAGCGGAATTTTGTCTTACTACGAGGTAAGAGTCGAGCTCTAAGGGACAATACACGGACGAGAGCCGAATACTACAAGAAAACTAAGATGCATGCATCAGGTCACCCATGAACAATTTATATTTCCAAAGCTTTCGACAAAGTGTGGCATCGTGGTCTTATACATAAGCTCGATAAATATGGTATTAAAGTATATATTCTTAAATAGTCTGTGAACTACCTTGAAAATCGCAAACAACGCGTACAAATCAACTCCAGTTTTTCCAAATACGCACTTATAACAGCAGGAGTCCCTCAAGGATCCGTAATCTCATATATATAAATGACATTGTGGACAATTTAGAGTCCAGAGCTAGACTATTTGCCGACGATACATGTCTCATGAATGCAAACTCTGATCTACAAACATTAGAATCGTCGATAAATAATGACTTGCGGAAAATCAATGAATGGGCTGAAAAGTGGATAGTCAAATTCAATAGTGCCAAAACGAAAGTACTGCTGTTTACAAGTATAGAAAATATTATAATACCAGTTATAGTTTTCAATGGAGCTACCCTTGATTATACGCACAGTCACACACACCTGGGTATCGACATCTCAGAAGAATTATCATGGAATATTTATATTGAAAATATATGTACTAAAGCCTATGCAAGACTTTCCCAAATGAGAAACCGTCGGACTCTCGAAATGTTATATTTATCTCACGTCCGTCCATTAATGGAGTATGCTAGTTGTGTATGGTTTGGAGCACCTGACTATCTATTAAAAAGACTAGACGATATACAGATCGAAGCTGCGCGTATACTTACAGGTTGTACAAAATCGGTCCCTCATAATAGGTTGCTCTTTGAACTCGGATGGGAGAAGCTGGAAAGTAGGCGGTATGTTAAACGAATGAGTATATTTTACAATATTGCAAACGGCAAAGCCCCCGCCTACATAACTCAGTTTCTTCCGCCAAAGGTTAAGGATATATGTGATTACGAACTGAGAAATGCATCAAATTTAAATCGTCCCATTTCAAGTAGCAAAAGAACAGATAAAACTTTCTTCCCCACATGCGTCATGGATTGGAACAAATTGGATGAAAAAAAAGAAAGAAACATTCCACTCGATAGGTTCAAGAAAGCACTAGTAACTAAGCCATTAAAAGTTAAAACCACCATATTTTTATATGGTAAACGGCTATTAAACATCCTTAAAATAAAACTGAGGTGTGTATGTAGTAATCTACAAGCTGATAAACTTCAAAATTATATAGCAATTTCTGCTACATGTAGGTGTGGACATTCTGTAGAAAATGCTTTCCACTATTTGTTTGAATGCCACCTACACTTTGAAGAAAGAATTACACTTCGTAATAATCTTCTGCGCTTTAATATACATTCAGTTACTATTTGGGGACCCGAACTTAAAACAATTAGAAAATGAACATATCTTTAAAGCTGTGCAAAATTACTTACGAGATACAACGGAAGAGGAAAATCCGACAAAGTTCTATTAAGACGCTCGCATCATTTGAATGCAAATTGTAAATTGTTAACAATGCACAATGAGGTACATGTATCACATTTAAAACAGCTACTTGATAATCATTATTGAAATTATTTAGAATTGGTGGGGTGGTGAGACTATACTAACTATACTTCAAATAATATACAATGATATATGTATACACTTGTAAATATGTTATACCTATTGTGTTGACAACCCAAATTATTATATATCAGTGTTATAACGACAATTGGGAGAGGGGTTATGTATAAGTGGATCGCACTTGTCCTCCAATCCCAATGCCAATCTGTATTGTTATATACTTATTGGTAATAAATATGTTTAAACCAAACTATTTATCATAGAATTCTTGTAGCTATCCATTATACATTTTGGAATATCTGTCTGTATGCATGTGTGTATGAATGTATGTATGTATGTATGTGCGTTATAGAGTCGAACACTGCTCGACCGATCCGACTCGGATTTGGTATTTAAAGTGTCAACTTGACCTCGCTCATAGGCATGTTTCTGGACCTTGACCGATCCGACTAAAATTTTGTGTGCAGGACTACTTTGATCCCGGGAGCAATATGGACGGATCCAATTTCACGTGGGACCATGTCCTCGACCGTGCTGATATAGGCATGTTTCTGGACCAATTGAACAATAGTTTGTCCAGACGCTGTATATACCGGGTACTGCCCAGATGGAGGCGATCACAAAGAAATCCCTAAATAGCCCGAACGAAGTCGAGAACATCAGCTAGTATTATATATTTCTAGATTTAGTTACAAACTATATACCTGTATATTGTACAAAGAAATGTTTGACAAATGTATCTATATCAATATTACCACAGGGGTCATTAAAAATAGATACGACGAAACAAAAATTTGAAGGGTGCATGTGATTGTGAGGAATAATAGGATCATAGGTAAATTTAATTTATGGACGCTTGTTAATTTTCATTGGACTACATGTATCAGGTAAATTTTTATATTTCAAATGATGACAGGAATGCGGAATGCTACATCTTATTACAGATTATTTCAACATATAATCAGTGACTACAGGCAGTCTGACAAAATAAAGTTTCAGTGACACTATATCCGAAGAGGGGGATAATTATGGATCTGGAAAGCTGAAATTTCTAAGTAATACTAGCTATCGACATGAAGCGATAACATATAACGTAAATGCAATATGGCCGCCGGCGACCATTTTTTCCTATTAAATTCAAAAAATATTTGATAGCTCTCATCTAATAGATCAATATCAAGATAAATATGAAGTTTGGTGATGATCGGATGAGTGAAGTGGACTGTAGGCTGTGCTAAAGGGTTTAGTAATGCTAATAGTAACATCCAAAATCGCTGTCAGTGGCATGTTTTTTAACGAAATTCGGAAAAACTACACTATACTCCCATCTTGTTTGTTATCCCGAAGATCCATATGAAGTTTATTAACGATTGGACAAGTAGGGTATACCAAATTATTGAGTCATGGAAAGAATAAAATCGAAGATGGTCATTGGCGGCCATGTTTTTCATCAAAACTCGGAAAACGTTGATGGCTATATAAGATTATAAAGAGATTCAGTTATTACTCCATGTAATTACTCTTTGATTACACATGTGTAACACCTTCCATGCAGATCAAGAGCTCAACTGACCATCCGCAGTGACCTACATGTAGTTTATCTCAAAAGCTGCTGACAGCTATGTGTCATAATAATAATGATACTGTCGGTACCTATTTGTTGCAAAACCAATCCTTCTCAAGTTCAATGGATCTTTTTTCAAGTAGTTCACTGTTGTTACACAAGGCATAATATTATATGGTTGCTGACTAGTGTTGAAACAATTATTTGACTAATCGACGTCGACTCGATTATTAAACAAGTCGACGCTGAAATCCGCCAGTCGATTAATCTAAGCAAATCGGCAATATGGCCTAACGAATTCATATAATTTACAGTTTCATGTTCGGTGCTGGGTGGCACCTCTCAGAATGCGTTCGAGTCTTCTCTTATACCGGACAATTCCGATATACTGATTTTTTTCTCTCAGGCTGGTAGAGGTGTATGATCGTGTTTTAGGTGTATACTGTTTATACTGTGTTATATTGTGTTATTTTCTGGAACATGCTATCATGTGACTTATTTCCACTAAAATAAGATACAATTTGTCGTGATAAATTCTAGCACATTGTAAACTATAGTTAATCTATAGTTTAAAAATATAAAAGACTACCATTGACAAAAGAGTGTGGGGGGGGGGGGTCATGGTTACTTATGATAGTTAAAGTGCAAGTTAAGATAACAAACAACAAGGGGAAATGTCAAACATTTGGACATTCAAGGACTATTTGTAGGATGATCTAATGCAGCTCATAAATATTGACTGACATTTGACCATTTTAATAAATATTTGTTAGCACAAGTAGCAATATTGGCTGTGGAAATATAAAAATGTACATTTGTAGCACGTGAAAATCAAGTTAGGAACGTGCGATATGATGCTACCCGGCCGTAAAAGGGTGTAATCGAAATGACTAATTTTTGCATACCAGTCACAACTAGTTATATTGCGCTTTAATTGTTAACACCTCCTTGTTCAACCTATTTAGGTTGTCTTTTGTCTATAAAATGATGGGATTGAAAAAATTGTTGTTAACGGCATTTCCGCCTCGATAACTTTGAGACATGTATATTCGATCGATATTTCCATCTATACACCAGATTTCTCGATGTTTTAATGACATTTGGCCAGTTATCTCCTTTTTTGCTGCATCCTATACATAACAACATGCAAAACCAGAAAAGTTGATTTTTGTAAGACTGCTGTGGATGTTTCGACCGCACAATGATGAAACTATATATCGACAGAATATTTTATTTTTATTGACAAAAGACAACCTAAATCGGTGACAACAATATATATCAATAATAAAGTTTATATTTAAAAAAAGTAAATTAATAATTAATTAACAAAATTGACATAATAATTTCAATAATATTTTTATATTTAAAACAGTAAATTAATGATTCCCACTTTTAAATTTAAATTTAATTAAAATATAATTTTATCGGCTTCCTTATAAAGATTCTTACCTTAATATTTTTATGTGCACTTTATAAACTTCATTGAGTCATCCTTGTCATGTATTGAGTTTGATATCGTTTGTTAACAGTTTATAAATCATGTATGTCTCATGTTTGTTATTATATTGTATGTGTTTATTATGATTAAATAAAGTTATTATTTAAAATAAATGTATTCACTTTCTAAATTATTATTTCGCAAAAAAAACCTCAAATACCCCAAAACACAATAGTCTAGAGTCGCCAATTAGTTAAAGGCACGTGAGGCCTTAGTTGTCGAAAATATTCATATTTGTTCCAATCACCGTAAACAGAAAAACATTAAAACGCATACAGTTTCGTTCATATATACCATGACTATACGTAAACAGCATGTTATCATAAAGACCTACTATATTTTACCTAAGCAAGAGCCTGATTGTGTTACAGAAGACAGCACAATGCTACTGGCTAATTACACAAAAATGGCATAAACGCTCTTTATTAGTTCCATATAAGGAATTCGCCAACAAAGAACGCTCTTTTTGTTTACCATCATAATATAAACAAACACCAGAAAAGTAACTTTTTATGCTTTTGTTTACATAACAATGGTCAAATATATGACAATAACATACTGTTTATGCGATATTTCTTATTTGTATACGGACAAAGTCTGTCTACATTTTGATGTTCTTTCTGTTTGTGGCGGTTTTTGACGGGTGGAAATATTTTTACAGGATACCCACAGCCAAGGCCAACCGTACCTTTAATTCGATTACCTATAACACTAAGCACATAAGCCGCTTACACCTTTTAATTGGAGCCGGCCGCTTACACTTTATAGAACGAAAGTACGAAAAGTTGAATAAAAGTTGAATAAAATCAACAAATTTGTGAATTTAAAAACAATTAAAACGTGAATGTTTTCCATGTCATAACCCGGACATATGTACTAAATTTTAGTCATATCCATTTATAAACAAAGAGGATAATGCGACATCAAGACCGCTTACACCTTTTATTTTGGAGCCGGTCGCATACATGTACACTTTATAGTGTGTTTCAGAACGAAAAAGTTGAATAAAATAAACAAATTTGTGAATTTAAAAACAAATCAAACGTTATTGTATTCCATGTCCCAGCCCGGACATATACACCAAATTTCAATAATATTCATTGAGAAACAACGGACCAAACGCCATATAACACCCCGTATACACCTTTTATTTCGAGCCGGCCTCGGCCTCGGTATACACTTTATAGTGTGTCCCCATAATGGCACCTTCTATAGGTGGCGCCATAATCGTGAGCAAACTTCCTTAATTCGCAGCAGGTATCCATTTGTCATAACAAATGCGTAGTTTAATTTGGAAAGTTCCCCAATTAATAGCGTAAATAGAGCGACTGTATTTGACAGAGAAGGCCTCTGTTATTGATTATCATGTTGCTATACACTAAAAAACGACAAATGCACATGCCCGTTCAATCGTAATAGTCTATTCTCCCCGTGTTAAACGACATCCGCAAATACTAAATAACGCTAACCTACTTCAAATGTTTTACATGACAACTGTTAATATATTTGGGCTGAATTCATCTGATGTGGTATGATTCCTCAAAATAAACAACAAAACCATCGTTACTTGGAAATGTAGTTTGGCCTAACATTTACACAAATCCTCCACCTCATTTATTTCGACACACATGTCAGTTGGAAATCCACTCCCATATAAACACCCAAATTGGGTGAAATGAGATAAGAGCCGAACTCTGCGTGAAAATACATGGGCCAGAGCGGCCTACTTCGAGGTAAGAGCCAATCTCTGCGGGAAAACACAGCTAGGGTCGAAAGCTACGATGTAACAGCCGAGCTCTGTGGGGAAAATACATGTCCGAGAGCAGCCAATACTCCAATGATTATATAGCAAACAATATGTAATCGGGGCTCGCGATGAGGTAACTAATGATAGTCAATCTCAGTAACACGAGGCACGATTGAATAATTGAATATTTGTGATGTCGTAAAATGATATTACTCGGATAGGTGAAGTCGGTTTAAGTGACCATTTAAGCGATATTCACATAGTTTGATAACAGGTCGTTCTTGACAAAACTAATTAATAATAATTGACATTAAGCACTGTCTGCGAAAGTATAAACCTTAGAATATCTCCTCTTACAGCTGTGCTCATCTAACCAAGGATGGACACAGAAATGGGAACCTGAACAGATGGCACCTTATGCATACAAAGGAACCGAATGGCTAGGATATGATAACCTAGATAGCATTCAACTAAAGGTATGTCCACCAGAGTATATTACATCTTATAGCAAGGAGCTATATGGATTGGCTACATCAATCCACATATCATATACAGCTAGCTGTAAAACTGATATATGTGTTGTAAGTCGTACCCGGAACAGATGTCACATAAGGTGCGAGCATCAATATGAGCATATCTATATATGCAACCACAGTATACTGGTATATTATAATATACATATACATGTATAAATTAATGGCATTTACGGGGGTACTATCATATTGTGGAAATTTATCTGAGGTCTCAAGAGTGTAAAACCGTATAGGGCTTGTCTTTTTACAGTTTGGTTTAATAAGTGTAGAGTTTATATAACCTATGAGACGGTAAAGTAGCTCTACTGTTATCCCATTAGAGTCGGGGGGGGGGGGGGGGGGGGGTGGTGTTATAGATAGGCAACGAGACACAAAACAAAGTCTTCATTTTCTAAGCATTTGGAGTCGATAACGAACTGAAAATGAAAGTGTTTTAGTGCCATTATCAATTCATAATGACTTATTATAAGTTGAGTATGGGCCGAAAATAGCACGAATAAATCACCCCACGATTCATTAGATGACACTCTTTCATGTGGCCCGTGTCATTAAACGGAATAACGGATATAAGTCGACTAAGGGTTTATTTCAGACTAAAATAATCCAATATGAACCTATGTGAATAATATAGGTCGATTATTATTCTATTTACGCGAGGATATGTTGCACTGAAAGTAATGGTATTGCAATTAATTACATTTCAAAGAAATGGTAATGACAATGTATTATTTCTCATTTTGAAAGTAATGTTAATGATATTTACAATGTAGAAAACAGGGCTTATAATTTGTATGCGAATCAGAATCAATTCTCGCAAATGATTCTCGCAAAGTGAAACACGAGAATCAACTATGATTCTCGCATACATATCTCTGCTTTGTTATAGAAAGATAGTCATATCATAGGGACTGCAGGGTGTTTCTTTTAATTGGCTAACAGTAAATCTTTCAATATATTGAAAGTTATGAATCATGCATGCGTGTACAATAAATATTGCAATTCTGCTTTCCTGTCACATTCACATCAATCATCTTGACTGAATTGACAGGGAGAGGGTAACTTTAATGTATCAAAGAAAGATATTACTGAACATTGAGAAATTGGCTAAATTAATCTATGAGAAAAGTTAAAATTAAAGCACAAGCAGTCAGAGGATTTGCTCTCATTGCATTGAATTTTCTAAACAATTCAACGGGATACCCTTCGAACCACCTCTATTGCTCTAAGAATGGAACGAGTGGTACTCCATATGCAACTCACACCCAACTTGTAGCATATTATGATTCAATTTTGATTCTCTTAGCATCAAACTTGTGAATCAATTTGATTCTCGCGAAAATGGATGGATTTTAAGGCCTGAGAAATTGTCAAGTGATGGAAATGGTATTGTATTATTTTCAAAGTAATGGACCCATCCCTTGTCAACTTATATGCACACAAAATACATAATTCAGCTGCGATAACTTAGAAAGCAGCATTTATGCAGGGTATTGGCGCGGGTGACTTCTCCAACCCCGTTGCCCAATATGTGTAAGCTTCATACACAACATTGGCAAATAAATATGTTTAAACTCACTGAGCAGGCATACAGCAAAACCCGACATTGTTATATAGGGGCGTACAACTCGTAGACCAATAATCGACCATAGCAACAGGTCGAATACTTATACCTTGTAACACTCTTCAAGGTTATTCGCGCTAACTCAGCTATTATCGGATGGCTAAATGCGTGGCGGATAACACAGACGCTTGGTGATTTCATCCAACCGGAGAGAGAGAGAGAGAAGAGAGAGAGAAATATAGATAGAGAGAGAGAGAGAGAGAGAGAGAGAGAGAGAGAGAGAGAGAGGTGATGGGGATAAGAGAAACCCTGGCAGTGTTAACACATATTAGTGCAATTATTGTTGATATACAGCCTGTTCTGGAAACCTCAAATCGGCTCTCATATGGGATACCATTACTAAAATGTGTTATATTGTCACGTAATTACCTATACATCCACTAGAACCCCCACTAGATTCATACCGCTTGATTCAAGGACCAAAACAATAATCCTATCAGCTAAAACATGGAACATACACCTGAATAACAGACGATCGGCCCTGCAAGGCTCCTCACGTCCAACCGCGAGCACCGATTATCATACAATGAAGCACCACTCCCATATATGTCATAGGGAATGACCATAGCAGCGGGACCAATCCCAATGTGTATCACCAAACACCTCATTATGTATTCTCCCAGATAGTATATAAATACAATTTCCCAAGATATCATGCCTGTCCTATTCCACTTCCGAGCCTCTACAATGTAGAGGTTCGCCCTACTATGTTACAAGGGTCATCGGTCTATCACATTTGTATACACCACTTGTATTATTCGCGACCTATTAAAGACTTGTACATATAATTTACCTCACATATAGGAGGGTATCAACCCCCCTTTTCGGTACGCGGGATTCAGGGTGTTTTGAAGCCGTACGCGGGATTCATACCCCCGAATTAACTGGTATTCGGGTTCAAGCAAAACATCTTGGATGCAGGTTTTGATGGCGCAAAATAATATTTTGTGCTAGTTATCTGTATGAATGAGTGGGTAGTATAGCTTCTTGGACATATTCGACCACCATGCCATGCATCATAAGGTATCATTAATCGTATCATAACGGCATCATAACGCCCATAACGCGGCCGGCGTCTCTTCGGTCGTTAACCAGAAAGCGTCCGGAAACTATATTTGATTTGTGTTCCAATTCCAAACGTTTAATTAACCGGTATATTAAAACAGTCAATTTGTATGTCATTTATCGCATATTATTTCTTAACATGTATTCAGGATACCCCCCCCCCCCAAAATTAACTGGTATTCAGGATTCAGGGGGAGGGGGTGATACCCTCATATAGGTACTTGTTAGAAGCCATTCCCACTAACCTGGTTACTGTCGGTATAAACGACAAATTGCGCAGCTAATAAAATAGGTAGGCATCTGTTAACCCTTTACCCAACAAAACGCCCAAATAAAGCTTCAACAGCCTAAAATATCTTCGGTCTGTCTCAATAACACCATACAAATATGGACATAATTGGAACCGGTTAATTGACCACATTGTGATGGTCACAGGTATACCCTGTACCAATGCATTCTCTTATATATGCGAGTCGACCATAGGTCGCCTCGCATATATAAGAGAATGCATTGGCCTAAAAAACACTTTTTACCATTTTTTCTTACATTCTTTAACAATTTTATAATTTTTTCTTACATTTTTTATAATATTTTTCTACATTCTTCAGAATTCTTTGACAATTTTATCATTTTTTATATGTTAAGCCAATGCATTCTCTTATATATGCGATACGACCTATGGTCGACTCGCATATATAAGAGAATGCATTGGCACAGGGCCGTTCTGTTGGGTAAAGGGTTAATGATTTCGTGCCATATAAATGTGATTCCCTCGACACGATTCATCAGGGTAACATAACGTGACAGAAACCTGATGCAGCGGATTTAGCTGTCAAATCACAACGGAACCTGACTGATTGCTTTTCATTACATGACTTAAATTATTTCGGAGATTTAGTTGGAGCATCTGTTGCCGATTCCAATAACCACCATTTGTCAGATGCGTAGTTAGCACGGTAAGATATTGATTGTAGATCGAATACGTCAAATATCTACAAAATACAACATGTTGTGTGTGGCGGAAAACTATCATATGTAGTGGAATAGCTAGACTATGTTTCTAAAAGAAGGTCGGCGCAGACTATAATTAACAGTTGTGATGATTGTCTCACACACTAGTGCCTTAAATGAGTACCCATTGGGGAGGCGATAAATGTTGATAGCATGCTCACTCTGGTATATAACATCATTTGTTGCAGCTGGGGAGGTACCTCGGCAAGTTTGGCAGTCGCTTCCCATGGATCGTTGGGTTCTATATCCATATGTATAGTTTCATAGGCGCGGCCTTTCCTCCACCAACAATTGGCAACAAAACTTAAAATGTAATGAAATGACAGAGTCGCTACTATTACCCAACTATATGTATCCAACTTTCCTGAAAAAGGGGAAGTACTTTCACCGTTTTCAAATGTATCATTGCTCTGTCGTGGTGAAACATTTCTTCCCGGTGTATCCGTGATAGTGAAATAAGTTAATTATTTTTTCCAGTGTAACTATGTGGCACAACAAGGTTTCGGTGGTGCAATGATCTGGTCATTGGCACTTGATGACTTCAAGGGTACGTGCGGATCAAAGTACCCTATTATCGGCCGTATTAAACAAGCTGTTGGTCAAGGCAACACGAATCCAGTGACGTCACCACCGTGAGTAGCTGGCAAACCAGCATGTTCTCTCGAAAATCAGCACTTTATCGGCTTATAATAGGATTTGTTTTAGGTTCATAATCGGCGTAGTTTCGACTAATTTTGAGTCCATAACCAATTGAAAATTCTGGTGTTTTAGTGCCATTATCGACTCATAATGACTTATTATAATTGAATTATGGACGGAAAATAACACGAATGGATCAACTATGATGTACGCTCTTTAAATGTCTTTTCTCTGTGGACCTCGCCATAAAACGGAATAACGAATATAAGTCCACTATCGTCTTATTTTAAAATCAGGTAACCCAATATGTGCATATTACAGTTCAATTATGAACGCGATGTTATGTTGGGTAAACAAGTACATAAAGCAAATAAGTACCAAATTGAAAACCATTGTTAATAAGCATGATTATTAAGCGCTGGTACATGTGTTATTGGGTGGACCAGGTGGTGAGTTAATTGTCTTTACTCCCACCCGAGATGAAATGTTATCATCCACAGTTCAAAGCCTATGTTCTAATGTCATTTGAAAATGGGGCGGTTTCGCCCCTTGTGAACCGGTCCTGTACAGCGAGGTAGCAATGGTTAAGCTCCTGGTCACATGGCACAGTTTGGGTAGCAAAATGTAAGCAAATGACACACAAAGATTGAAGAATACGGAGCGAAGACTAACCACCAAGACATTAGCACATGCTAGCGGCCGAGTGAACTACAACATAACCTGTGCAGGATATATACTGCTTTTGTGTTAACACCCATTTAGAGATAACGTTGGTTTTCCACAATTTATATGATCATATCACATTTGTAACAAGAAAATACTGATTATCTTTGAGAAAAAAATAATATATTCAAATGGACGTCGAATAGTTCATTAGTAATTGTTTCCATATGTTTGTACTCTGAACGGCAAGTTTAACGTTTTCAGTTAACTGCTCTTTTTCTAAATTAAAGAACAATTGAATTATCCTGCTTGCAGTCGTTAGCGATCCTGCTCGCAGTGGTTGCAATATATGCAATGGTAACGGTCGCATGTGGTCTTGCGTCTAGTAGAAACTCTATTAGTACAGTCTGTAATGACTACAGTGGTGTTAGAAATACATGTTTAATAGCTGAGAATGAGTGACATATTCCCCAAACAATGGCTGGCACGTGGTACTCCCCCCACAGGGGTCCGGGAACACTTTTTTATGTTATTTTATTATTTTAGAAGGGTAAAATCTCCCTATTCTGTGTGGTATATTAGCAGAGATTTTTCACACTTGAACTCCCTTTCATTGGAGTGCCGTTTTTATGATTGTTCATGTTGTCCTGGTTGGCAAAGGACTTGCCACATATCACACATGCACATGTGCTTGGTGTGAGCACAACGTCCGTTCGCACGGTACATCTCACGCGCGCAACTACTTTGTGTTTTCTAAGCGTATGCCACAGCAAGGAGTGATACCAGCAGTGAAACAACAGCAGTCACATCTTATAACCTTGATGCTCTCAGATCTAGATAGCTTGGGGTTTGATGGGAGTTGATGTCGTTAAGTTCTTTTGTGTTCTATCGATCCGACCAATGGAAGGTATTCTTGAGATGCCGTATCTGAAGATATAGACAGAACACAACGCGCATCTTAATCCACAATCTTTTATAGATTGAGTTGCGGATGGCGCATGGATATATTTCTCGAGAGCGTCCGTAATGAGTTCGATAAAAGATTCGAGATTATGATCCAAGTAAATTAAATCCATTACTGTCACCTTCATTGATACTATCACTACCTTTATTGTGATTTAACTCTGATGAATAACGAGTAATTGTCGGGGCATCACCCGAATAGGAAAGATGACGTTATGTACGTCATCTTTCTTGGCGACATCGTCAACAAGAATAGTTCCGGCTTGTATTCCACTAGAGGTATACACTAATATGTATTCAATGGCTCGTATTCCGTTGGATACATGTGCCTCGCGTCCATGGGTGTGGAATAAAAGACGATAAACAGATCTACAAACATGAGCTTCTGCAAAAAATTATCTCGAAACTGGAAAAAGATCATACGAAACTATCAGATTATTTCCGTGAAATATCCAAATACACTCATATGATATTTTGCAATGCAAATTTGCCTCATTTTGTCCCCTATTTGTGTGTTTCATATTTGTTTCAAATATCGTATCGTTCGTCTGTCGGTTGTGAAACAATGCGAAATGTTTAATATACTATAAAATTAACCTCACGTGAGACGATTAGTAAAACTGATCGGTATTACCAGAGTAAAGTCAATTAAATTTATAGCAAACCACCGTTAGACACTAACCTTAGCACATGCAGACAATATCATTTGGAAATGCGGGTCACCTGCGAACGTTACCATTGCCAATCGATCGGCCTCGATTTTGTGATCCAGGAAGGCATTATCCATCAACGGATTAATAAACACGATTCAGTATCTATTGAGGAGTGCAATGAGTGGATAATCGATGGACTGTGAATGTGAAACATCCATGTTTTTCAGTTTATTCGTCAGATAGTGAAAATGTTGATAAAAATATCAATTTATCAGCCAATACGACTTATCTGTTTGTAAAAATATAGTTGGTCATCTTTGGTAATTGGATGAAATTCCTTGTAGGAATAACTCACCCATTATGTCTGTTCTCCTTATATATATGTTCGCTGAAGTAAATTCTTGATATCTTCTGCTATTGTGTAAAAGCTATACCGTTGTGATTGGGGTCCCCTGCTAACGCGTTTCCACAATACCACAACCATTTGTTGTAAAGCTACCTCGCTTTACAGGCCGGTACACAGGGGGTGGGTATAGCATCGTGCCTTTATAAGCCAAATTCAACACGATGTGCCATATAAATGTATATGTATGTGCACACCAACAAGCAAATTCTGGCGTACACCCATATGTATAGCCTCGTCAATCATGCCGTTTAATTATGTTAATCGAGTATATATTTCATAGATAGCCGGCGTATGTCACACTAATTGAGTTCGGTGATTTGTCAGCTGGCAATTACGTTATATATATATATATATATATATATATATATATATATATATATATATATATATATATATAACAAAGTAGGATTTGTCAGTCCGTCCGTCTGTCCGGATTCCACCCAGACTGCACTTGTCCGATTTCAATCAAATTTGTGTGGTGATTCGGGGTACCATGGAGGAGGTTATAACGACATTAGTTTTTCAAAACAATTTGTGTGTTAATTTGAGCAAATAGCTCAGTCAAAAAAACATTAATTATAAAAAACATTAGTTTTTTTTAAATCAAACTGTTTAAGCGATCAAAATGTGCGCGTAGCGCACACAAGGACACAGTCCCCTAACACAAACAGGGGCCGCAGATCCCCCCGACTTTGAATAAAAGCTCCAGAAGTGTATTTATTTCAGCTAGTATACCAATAAAACTCACCATAACACGAACCGACTGGGATCGTATTGACATAGATGACTAAAGTGGTAGATCAAATAACTGGGTCTGTTTTTAAGTGGGCGGTTACTGACTAATCGATGGATAATTCAAATGTAGAATCTTAGGCGAACTGACATTTGGTGCTGCATACTATAAAGCTGCCAAATCATAAAAATATTCCAGAAAACAAATTCAGCTGAGTATAAGAAATAAATAAGGAAAAAGCTATATAAACAGGTCTGGCAATTCCAAAATATAGCTACAATAGTCATGTGTAGCTATTGTAGCTACATATGTCTATTGATGATGGATGAGTATGGTTGAAGAGAGATATCCCAATCCAACAAACAATCATTTAAATATACAAGAACATGATTTTATTATACTCTTAGTCAATTAATATTGTTTGCCATGTTCATGTACAATTAACAAAATATTACAATACTGTTACTTTTTCCTGACAACTATACCTAAATAGAAGAATAATAGGTCATATATTGATGGATCTAAGTCCCTTATAACATAGCATAACCAATAACTAAACAATTTCAATTTCAATTTATTGGTATTCTGATCATCAAAATAGATATAACAGAAACATTAATTACTGCAGATATCGATGTAAATATATATTTTATTTTGCATGGATGCACATATGGATATAAAATATTTGTGTATAGCAATAGAGTCTTAATCTGTATATAATTATATTTATATTTATCTGATAGATATATAGGGTTATTGTTATTGAGTTCGGCGTTATTGGTTACGTGTTCGGTCAATGGATATGGATTTTGAATGGTTTAAGTGATTAAGCCTCAAGAGGAATCAGATTGTAGTACTTGTAGCGCTTATAAAATAAGCGCGCTTATCAAATAAGCGCATCTATAGCCATAAACTATTATATTGGTGTTGGGGTTCATCTTGATAAAGTGTTGGTACACGTGTAAGCATTAAGTATATTAGATCGGTATATTTTGAAGGGGGTTTATTTGTTTGTCGGAAAATGTAGCCTCAATAGTTCCGAAATATATCGATGACCTTTTTTTTTTTTATAAAAACTGAGATTCTTGGTAATTGTTCTGTTGTGATTATTGAATAGTGCTGCTAGCTTGTTAGCGTTTGGTCTCCGGTATTGTACGCGTATGTCTTGGAGTTCAATACATTTAAGGGTGACATGATACTCGTCGCCTATTTGTGAGTTGTAGATGGTACACAATCTATCCGAATATGCGTCATTGGTCCCGCGCAGTATTCTATTGGGAGTTTGTGATTCCTTGTACGGAAGAGAAGGATGCTTAGCACGACTCGGTGGTTTGTTATTGATAAGTAACTTTCTCGTTCTAATGTAGTCTTGATAATGCGATAAAAGGCGAATTTACTGGATGTTGATATAGATGACCACCATTCTTGCAGATAGAAATCGTGCAGTTTTCGTTCGATAGTTTGTATGAAGTGCTTGGGACTTGTGACGTACTGATTGATCCACACGTTACTCATTCCGAATCCATTAAGCGAGTCATGTAAACATTAATCCATGGGTTATTAAAAACAGTGTGAGAATACAATTGGTGCATAATATAATACAGTATAAGCGGCACTCTGTTTGTAGGCATTGAGATAAGCTTAGCCCAGTAAGACAGGAAACGAGTCTTAATTTTCACCGCGATTGGATATATTCCAAGTTCTCCATATACAAAGGCGGTTGATGTAGATTTGTTCAATCCTAAAGCGAATTTTAGAAACCATAGTTCAAATTTCGAGAAGCAGGTCAAATTTTCGTGGCCCCATACCTCCGAACCATACAACATTATAGGTATAATGGAGTTTTCATATACTTCGAGGATACATTCAATAGTGAGTTTGTTGCTTTGCTGAGCAGTGCGTACATAGCACTTTTTGCTGACTTGCACCTGGTGTTTCTTTCCATGGCAAACGAGCCATTTGTGTGGAAAGTTGTACCAAGGTATTTATAATTATCCACTATGTCTAAAATATGACCATCCAATGATAATTTATTAAGGTGGTCAGCGTGTCTTGGCTTGCGGCCAAATATAACGATTTTTGTTTTCAGGATGTTCACGTTTAATTTCCAGCGGGTGCAGTATAAAGAACATATGTCTAGTGATTTCTGCAGCCCTTCGCGTGTGTCAGAAATTAATATTGTATCGTCAGCATATATAAGTAGAAGTAGCTTAATATAGATGCCCGTTTAGATGCCACTAAGCGTATCTAAAGCAATGCCTTCACAAGAGTGTAAGCTGAGGTGGTTCTCGAGTTCATTTTCGTAAATGGCATAGAGCACAGAGGTGAGAGGCTATCTCCCTGTTTTAGACCAATTGAGTTACCGAAGAATTCTGATTCCTCCCCGCCAAGGCGTATACACAGTTTCAGGTAGCTGTATAGAGACTTGATTACATTAAGACATATGCAAGTACTTAGCTATGCGTCTCTGATATTCCGCAAGCTAGTGCAACCGAACTGTCATCGGTAGTGATTTCATAAAGTTGTAACAACATAATACCCATCACCCTTATAGTTACAATAGCTCGCGCTAATGCATGCATGCAATGCAAATTGGTAAAATATTGTTTTACGATAGTCAAATGTAGCTACAATATGAATCTGATGTAGCACAATGTGCTGAGCGGTGACTTCGCTATATACCCTTCAACAAATCACGCTCAAACTACAGTAATTTATTAAATGAACTGATTGTCCTGACATATATTTTCTTTTGACGAACAGCGTAACAACGCCGACAATACGGACAACACGACCGCCCGTCACTACTCCGTGGTGGCAAAGAACTACACCCTGGTGGCAAAGGACTACACCGTGGTGGCAAAAACCTACCACTCCATGGTGGATGACGACAAGGCAAACAACACAGCGGCCAACTACTAGGAAGATAGGTATGGGACACAACTCATCACGCCAGTTATAACGGTACACTGCACATGAAACAGGTTCTCTTGCACGTATGTGTGGTTGTGACGTATGCGCATATATCACGAGTTAGTGGTGTGCAATGACGGAGAACTCCTCAAATGACAGAAAAGTTAGGCCCACCTCGTTCTTAAAAATACAGTACCAGTCAAAAGAAGTGGTATATTAAGCGCGCTATTTTCGGGCCCAATATCGCAAAAAAATATTGCAAGTGGAAACGCTTATAAGCGCGCCGCTTGCGATATTATTGCATTATTTTGCTATTAATATTTCGCGCTTAATATTGCGATATCTTGCGCAATATTTTGCGCTCAATATCGCAATTATAAGCGGTATAGATGTTTGGTATTGCGCTATAATTGCGCCTTATTCGAAATTAAGCGCTCTCAATATCGCAATAAAGGTGCGCCTCAATATACCACTTCTCCTGACTGGTACTGCAAATTGCCCAATGTGTAAATATTGACTTGTACTATCACGCTGGCCATCATATAAACCCCGTGCACTGAGTGCTCGTAAACCGACCCGTGGGCGTCAGTAAACCACACCTCGTGCAAAAACTATCGTATCTTTCCATACAAGGATTAGACTAATTAGTAACACATTGTCAATTTAAAAGTTATATCAAACAGTTGACGATGTACATGTATATCTTGGGTAATCAATATTAATTATGTGACAGTATATATATAATTGTGAGATATTCGCCGAAAGTTCCAGTGGTTTGTCGTTGTCACATGCGAAGGAAACTAGCACAGCTGCCGTGTCATTTAGTCAAGTTCAGAATACGTTTTCTTCTCAAACAAACGGAGATATATTTGGCAGCTAAATTACCGTTTGAACAAGTCGTAACCTTTACGGTAAATCCGTATATAATATAATTTTTAACTGTAAATTCCTACAGTAAATTGTATAATTTTCCGGTAAATCTGGTTCGGCACAATCTCCCGTATACAATAGCGGTATTTCATTTAAAATGGAAATTTTCTGGTGAATGTCACAATCCCCAATAATCGTGGTTGAGGTTAATTATCCCAAAACATTCATTAAAATGTTTATCCGTGAGGGGGATTTAACACTTTACCCAACAGAATGGCCCTGTGCCAATGCATTCTCTTATATATGCGAGTCGACCATAGGTCGCCTCGCATATATAAGACAATGCATTGGCCTAACACATTTAAAAAATGATAAAATTGTCAAAGAATGTAGAAAAATATTATAAAAATGTTAAAAAATGTAAGAAAAAATTATAAAATTGTTAAAGAATGTAAGACAAAATGGTAAAAAGTGTTAAAAAAAGTTTTTTTTAGGCCAATGCATTCTCTTATATATGCGAGGCGACCAATGGTCGACTCGCATATATAAGAGAATGCATTGGCACAGGGCATAACTGTAACCATCACAATGTGGTCAATGAACCGGTTCCAATGATATCCATATTTGTATGGTGTTATTGAGACAGACCGAAGATATTTTAGGCTGTTGAAGCTTTATTTGGGCGTTTTTGGCCGCTTTGTTGTGTAAAGGGTTAAGCACCTATTTGACTTGGCTCTGTCGAGCCCAATAGATGCCAAATAGTATACCCGGTCGCACATAAGTAGACAATTAGACATTGACACAAATTTCCGAATATTTGTTGTAACTGTCATAAATTCATTTTCATTATACATGTATTACCATGTTATTTTACATCGTTCATAAAGTAAATGCGTGTGTTTTGCACTCACTCATGCATGGCTAAACTTCATTCTTTTGATGCATATATGATGTTGAGTTTAATGGGAGATGATCCCATAACATTAATCGGATTTAGTGTACAGTACCCCTTTAAGACAAAACAAAGAGAAAAGAAACAAAGGCTTTAACTATCAGTTATAACTCAAATGTATGTTAAGGTAAAACATTTTTATGTTCTAACTCGCTTGAAGCCCGACCGAACATAAAAGTATTTATGGAATAACTACAACGAATGCATGATGTTATATGTAAACTTTACTTGACAAACGTGAAGTGTAACGATAGATATCGTTCGCAGACGATCAGTCATATAATAGATACGAAGACATTATGAAAAGACGAATATTATAGTGTTATACAATTGTTATAAGCATCTCACAATCATGGGTTGGTGGGGGACACAACGCGGAACTACAAGCGTAGAGTGAAGCTTGACCGTCGTGTCAAGCGTGTTAAACCAATGCAAAATCAGTCGTGTGAATAAGCTCACAAGAGCTTATCGTTACGATTGCCTGGAACATCGTTCAGACGGCGCCGTATTGACCCAGTTTGAATGACCAAAACAAACTGGACAACTTCGTTAACTCTTTACCAGCCCTGCAAACGTTGGCGAACATCAATAAATATATGAATTGACATACTTGTTGTAATTTAACTTTGTAGACATTTAATTTCCAACCCACACTTGTGTGAGGGAACTGATGTAATTGTCTGTGTTACTTACAGCGTTAACACGTTGAGCAAATGTTATCAGTCAGAGCTTGATTGCTGAGTCACATGATAGGTATGAACCACAATTCATATAGACAACGTGAAGAGAGTTCACGGTCACCACATTCAGTTTAGCCATAAGTGTACTCATGGGTTGTGTTGATCCATACGGGAATATCTTAGTGTCTGATTTCGTAATAGTTGGGACAAATTCTTAAAGTCACGATCATCGATCACATTTATACCAGCACCTGTGTCAACTATCAGTCTGGTCACGTTTCCATTTATTTCGATATCAAACAATAACATCGGTTGTTTTGTGGTGTTCATAGGGAAAACATATTCTGCATCACTTTCCTCGGATTGCTGATAATCGATATTAAGGGGGAGGTCAAGTGAACAATTTTGAATGGGGATTTCCAGGCAAATCTGCGGAACAAAAGTTACAGAGTTGCACATACTTCTAAATGTGACTTGATGTGGTATTGGAAATAACAGGTATTTATCTGGCGGGTCCGCTTGGTAAATTATAAACTTTTGCAAAAATATATTTTTGAGAATTTTTTTTCTGGAATTACATCACTTGACCAACATTTGAAAAATCAAAATAAAATTCAAAAATAAATACACCAACATTATAATGGAACAAGTTCCAAGCGGACCCGCCATATAAATACCTGTTGTTTTCAATACCACATCAAGTCACACTCAGAAGTATGGGCAACTCTGTAACTTTTGCTCTGCAGATTTGCATGGAAATCCCCATTCAAAATTGTTCACTTGACCTCCCCATTAACATTTCCCATTTTTTGCTGTCAGCGTCATAACTTTCTGTTTGTAATTACGATTGCGATCACAGTGTCGGTTATGTACCAATTCGAATTTCACCACAGTATCGGTAATGTTCGGTCCTTTTACATGCCCGAACACGCTGTCAATGAAGGACAACCCTTTCTACCACATGGCTATGGATAATTGTCACCGCATGATGTTAGTGATACTTACCAACTATATATCATTGAGGAATAATCTTCGATCCAAGACAAAATTATTCACAGCATATTTGTAATTGCATTCTCATTCAACACAACGGGTTGGATGGGTGACCGGCTTGGATTCCCTGTGTTCTTTCGGTGCAACTCCCACACTTCTCCCTCTCGTTCTGTTACACTGGGGGCTCGTCTGCTCCTCGGAGTCTGCGTCATGATGCGACCGCTCTTGGGGAGGACTCGGTGAGATTAGGTTAATCTCAAAAAGAACGGGGGAGTAGTGTATCGGTCGCTTGTAAATATAGAAGGCCGATGACTTCTCTGCTCGAGAGGTCTAGATTTCTTGGTCACAGTCGTTAGACGCTTTGTCTGATCACCGAAGTTAAGCAACGTCGAGCTCGGTTAGTCCTTGGATGGGTGACCAGCTTGGGATTCCGGGTGCTGCCAACTTTCGGTGCGACTCCCGCAATTCTCTCCCACGTTCTGTTACAATAGCAATAACCGTCCAACCGATATTTGTAAAATAAAAGAGAACAACTCAAAAACAATTTCAATATGAAATTAAACAAATTGTAAATGTGCATTGAAGAACACCAGTCACATATTAACATATACCATGCCGGAGGTTATAACACTTTTAGTGTCTAACACATGCGTGCCTCATTGTGTATCAGTAATAAATTTATTCCACACTGCAAGCGGTTTGAAGTCTCCCTGTGGTCCCACGGCTGTGATCTGTAATCAACCTCCAGTCCCCGGATAATCCTGTTAAAACAAACACGATATGTGCCATCAAGCGAGGTGCGCATTTATTCTCGACGCCATTTAATGAAATATTTGTATGCTGTCACACAATTCTTAAAGGTACTCAATCCAATCAGACGGCCCCAATATCACCAAGTTACAACAACAACAACAACAACATTTCTTCAAAATACGCTTTTGTTGTCAGAATCGATTAATTACAACAAAATAATGATAACCGCTGTCAACTATGGTATAAAATGTCACAAAACGTGTTATTTATCAACATGTTATTCAACGCAATATGGCGGTATTATCACTTGAGTATCACGATATTTGGGCGTATTACCATTTGATTTTAGAGTTATCCATCTTCATCCGCAATTTTGTCCGAGACCCTCCGTTTGACCACGTGTTTTTGGGCCACATATTATTACACATCTCGAGAAATAACAAACTTCAAACATTGATTTCTGATAACTCTGAGCGTTGGTGGGTTCCTCGACTCGAATCAATTATTTTTTACCCCCGAAGCCAAAGAAATATAGTAATTTAGGAGCGTCTGATCGGATTGAGTACCTTTATGCCTGCGCATATGCATAAACAATATACGTAATACTTTCAAACGTTTTGCACATCACCAACACGTTTATAGACTTCGTTAATGCTCTGCTACTTTAATATCCGTCCAGGAAAAACATATCTACATATCTGACAAATGTTTCCTACGATTATGTCACAACCAGGAAATGGAAAAAAGCGTACGGTCTGCTGCCCAGCATATAACACACACAGTCTTATTAGTTTCACTATATGCTAGATACGCGTGTACGATGGATATAGACACGCAACTTCAACAAAGCGATGTTTAAAAAAAACTGTTCAATTAATGCTATCAATGGACGAGATATCCTTGTTTCTATTGTACGCTTCTATTTATATCGGACCCCAACATGTGGTGGTGGTGGGGGGGGGGGGGGGGGGGGGGGGTATACCGGATTTACTGACCGACCGTCTGGCCTCGTCCGTCCGTCCGGGCATATATCTCAGCCACGGTATATCTGATCCGAATGTATATTTGGTATGGAGGTTTGGCATCAGGAGTAAGGACCCAATGACGTTTGAATTTTCAACCTTAAAGGTACGGTTGGACTTGGCGGTGGGTATCCTGTGAAAATATTTCCACCCGTCAAAAACCGCCACAAACAGAAAGAACAACACAATGTAGACAGACTTTGTCCGTATACAAATAAAAAATATCGCATAAACAGTATGTTATTGTCATATTTTTGACCATTGTTATGTAAACAAAAGCATAAAAAGTTACTTTTCTGGTGTTTGTTTATATTATGACGGTAAACATAAAGAGCGTTCTTTGTGGGTGAATTCCTGATATGGAACGAATAAAGAGCGTTTATGCCATTTATTTGTGATTAGCCAGCAGCATTGTGTTGTCTTCTGTAACACAAGCAGGCTCTTGCTTAGGTAAAATATAGTAAATCTTTATGATAACATGCTGTTTACGCGATGGTCATGGTATATATGAACGAAACTGTATGCGTTTTAATGTTTTTCTGTCTACGGTGATTGGAACAAATATGAATATTTTCGACAACTAAGGCCTCACGTGCCTTTAAAGTGACCCTTCTCTGTTTATCAGGAAAATATTGTTTTTGTTCTGTCCGCCAGAGTATCTATCTCAGCCATGGGTTGCCATGGGTTATATGATTTCAGTGGAATTTGCTATGGGCCGTTTAGAGCCACCGCAGACGATGCGATTAAAATCGTAAGTGGGGAAAATCGCAGGTGGAGGATCCACTGCTCATGCTCAGGACAATATCGCAACCGTATCGTAGCGATCAAGCAATGTTTTATTTTTACCAGGAAAACCGTGGCGTGACCTTGGCAACGCGCGCGATCGTAGCTGTCATATGACCATGGTCGCACTGGTCTCACAATTTACTTACTATCATGTGATCACATGGATAAACTCGTAGCCACAGACATCGCAGCACCATAGCGTCTCCGGGCCAGCAACTTTTCTCCACCTGCGATTTTCCCCACGCACTCACGATTTTAATCGCAACGTCTCCGGTGGCACTTCCCATTACAAGGGCTTTCGATGTTGTGTTGATGATGTTAGCATGTTCCATTGTTATCGTTATTGTCTTCTCTGTATTCTATATTTTGGTTTCGTCCTGCTCGTGTTTCAATTTGCCGATGTGAACGCATGTCAGTATCCATGGTGCAACCTATTGTTTCGCTTGTTTAAAGGGAGATTGTAACTACGTCCGGCCATTAATGGAACATAATGTATGCAACAAATGAATGTATTTGAGCCATTGATTGGTGCAAAATACACTCATATGCTCTATGAATGATCCAAACAACACATATATATTATAATGAATATGAGTTTATGACTCGAGTAATATATTCATTTTCATTATAATTACCATGTTCTTTGCATCGTCCGCATATAGAGCACATGAGTGTATTTTGCACTACTCCATAGCTCAAATTCATTCATTGCTAGCCCCCTTTAACACTTCATTATATTTACCTTCAGATCCAGTTAGTCCGAAGATATGCACCCGACTTGTGACGAAAATTTATGTGGACCCGCTCGACTGCCGGTATTACCACATATGTGATCGCGGACGAGACTTCAAGATGATCTGTGGGACCGGAACTTATTTCGATGAGCGTTTCAACATTTGTGGGTGGGCGAAAATGTGTTAATGATGTGTAATTATACGATACAATTACACAATCAATCCATTGTCTCTATTAAAACATCCTCTCTGTTTCTATATTTCATGTCACATTTTGAACCAGATTTTTTTTGCCCTGGGGGATACAAAGGCTGAAACTGTTTTTTATATATATATGGAACCAACCACCCCAGAAAATTACGTTTTTATTGTCAGTTATCGGACACAAACCCGTCCAACGCAATTTCGTTTTACAAGGGCAATAGGGAATCCACACTAAACCATGAAAACTGTTGCAAATTTGGCAGAAAAGGGCATGTTGGTGATGTTCGCACGGAGAATAACAATCTCGTCGTCGTCTCGTTTTCGATAAGAACAAATTAACACATCGGGTCCCTTACACCTGAGTAATGATCTAAAGTATGAACCCGAACATTTTACCCTTTCATGACGGGAGCCACACTGGTGCAGCTGTTCATACAATGTGGCAATGCATGATCTTATATATGCGATTCTCCCATAGGGAACCTCGCATATATAAGATAATGCACTGGCTTACAAGGTCAAGGTAAATATTGTTAGGCCAATGCAGTCTCTTATATTCTCTTATATATGCGAGGATCCCTATGGGAGACTCACATTTAGAACAGAATGCATTGGCACATGGTTTTCCCAAAAATTCAGGATACTCCATTTATGAAAGAGTTAAATTAATCCTGGTAGCAATAACTTGTCTTTAAAAATTTATTTTGACAAAAGCTTGCATGACGTACGTACACTGGACAAAATTGCATCAACATAATGATCAAATGCATATACAAGAGAAAACTAGACGATATGAAAGTGAATGTCAGCCACACATCATATGACACAAGTTAAGAATTTCTTATCTCTTGCTTTTCGTGTGTGTGTGTGTAAACAAATCTTATTGGTTAAACAAAATTAATGGATCGAGACACACAAGTTTTACAACGTACAAAGGGTCTCTCTATCTCTCTCTCTCTCTCTCTCTCTCTCTCTCTCTCCCTCCCCCACCATTTTTCACATACAACGAACATAAAATACATGTTACGCACAAACATGGATAATTAATATGTATAAAATCTTTACTCATATATGGGATAATGTTGGTTTTCGTCATTGTTGAGCATGCAGCGATATGGCACTTAGTGCCCTTCATTATCCGACCAAACACCCCGACCACACTCTAATCAATAAGCAACGTCTTGTTTGTTGCAATTATGTGCGTATAAAATTGTCAGAAACTTCTTTCGCGAAATTATACGGTATACTTGCAATGTCATGCGCTCATTAATGCAACAACAAAGACGTTGATGGCATATAGAATAGCATTCTGAATTACAGACACACTTCACTGTTCCCATTAAAGCTTAACCCTTTACCCAACAGAACGGCCCTGTGCCAATGCATTCTCTTATATATGCGAGTCGACCATAGGTCGCCTCGCATATATAAGAGAATGCATTGGCTTAACACATTACAAATTATAAAATTGTTAAAGAATGTAAGAAAAAATGGTAAAAAAAGTTGTTTTTTTTAGGCCAATGCGTTCTCTTATATATGCGAGGCGACCTATGGTCGACTCGCATATATAAGAGAATGCATTGGCACAGGGGATAACTGTAACCATCACAATGTGGTCAATGAGCCGGTTCCAATGATATCCATATTTGTATGGTTTTATTGAGACAGACCCAAGATAATTTAGGCTGTTGCAGCTTTATTTGGCCGTTTTTGGCCGGTTTGTTGGGTAAAGGGTTAACGGAACTCGCATATGCTCTGGCCTAAATTCAATATAGTAATTGATAGCTTTTCTCGTATTCCGGGTATCGACCTAGATCGATAAACGCACTCTATGCATACAAACAAGCTATACATACACCGAACAAGAAATATCGAAGTGATAAGGTTATTTACACAGAAAAAAAGATGCCTCATTTCGCTGCAGCTTGCACGAATGACGAGGGTTCACTGTTAGACGTATTTTGACCCATTTTCACCAGTCAATGTGACAACACGAGAAATTAATTACATAACATATATAATTATATAACATATATTATGAATTCTATAACATATATATTATGAATTATATAACATACATATAATTAATTATATATTATATAACATATATAATTAATTATATATTATAAAACATATATTTAATGAATTATATAACATATATATAATATGACATATATATAATTAATTATATTGTATATAATATATATATATTTAACTATATATGATATAACATAGAGAGTAATCAATTGGTTCCGAGAATTACGTTAAATAATTCACGAGAGGCGAGAGACGTCGGTAAGAAACGAGTGCGCGTTAGCGCACGAGTTTCTTACCCAAACGTATATCGCCTCGAGTGAATTATTGAACGTAATTCTGGGAACTAATTGATTACTCTATTTATTACACTTCTGCATCAATTTGGTTCGCCAAATATGATTAAAACACACAGAATTAATGCATGAAAGACCCGATGTGGAGAAAGATAAACAATAGAAAACTCAGTCTAGATCAGTAAGCGACGTAACGCCAGTGGCGTCACGGGAAATGACATAATTCACTAGTGAATTACCATTTTTAATTAACAGCGTTTTCAATGGAAATTGCGCACAGGAGTGTAATAAATAGAGAGTAATCAATTGGTTTCGATGATTACGTGACATAATTCACGAGGGGAGTCGGGCCTGGTAAAACCCGAGTGAGCAGAGCGAACAAGGGTTTTACCAATAGGACCGGCTACCCGAGTGAATTATGTCACGTAATCATCGAAACCAATTGATTATTCTGTTTATTACACGCTTTCAACAACTAAAAGTTGCTAATTGTAAAGAGAAGATGTGACAAAATAAGCCCAGATCAGCTGATTCTCCCATTTTGAACCCCAACGTACAGTTGCGCGTGCAGTTACGCGGATGGACACATACTTTAAATAATTGTGACGTAACGATACCGATCGACCTCATTATTTTGATTCACTTTGGCGCGATTCATTTGTTAAAGTTTCGGAAATTTTCTGTCAAAATTGTGTTTGTTCTGACCGAACAAGCATGGCACTTATCAATTGAAACGGGAGATTGTGAAGATTCTGATGGTGTGTGTAAATAATGTTGGTTCATACAGGAAATGTTTGTAAATCGTGCTAAAAGTAGAAAACTAAGTTTCGAAGTGACGAAATTTTAATCATCAACGTAAACAAACACTCGACGAGCAACACGCGGCAATTCAGCTCGGAACTGGATAAATTTATTGTTCACATGGAATTTTTCAAAGTTCATTTGACTGGAATATGACATCGTTCGGATCATCGGAGTCGATAATAGGTAAGATTCTTCTTCATTTTACCGGTTTATTAACTGCTTCTGCATCATCGTTGGCAGGTCGTTTCTGTTCAACTTCAACCATGTTTGAGCTGTAGAAAGTGAAAATAGTTCCGGCTGTCAAAAATCGCGTGCTCTCACCGGTGACGTAATTCACAGGTGTGACATTATCACTTTTAATTCACCAAGAAATCCTTATAAATCACGGCTAAGTGTGTAATAAATATATATAATTAATGATATAACATATATATAATTAATGATATAATATATATATAATTAATTATAACATATATATAATTAATTATATATTATATAACATATATATAATTATTATTAATGATTTATATTTATTTATATTTATAATTATTAATTATTTATATAATATATAATATATATATAATTAATTATAGTAACATTATCTATTATATATTTTGGAAGATCTGTGTGTCTGTGTGTGTGTCTGTGTGTGTGTTCGCGATGAACTCGAAAACGCCCCAACCGATTTCGATGAAACTTGGTATGTGGGGGTATTTTCGGCCGGGGACGAACATAGGCATATTAATTTGTCCGTGCGACGTCACCTTGACCTTGAAATCGGGTCATTTCAAGGTCAAACGCCCGAATATCACGGGATTTCGATGAAACTTGGTATGTGGGGGTACTTTCTTATGGCGAGTCTCATAAGCATATTCATTTGCCCGTGCGACGTGACCTTGACCTTGAAATCGGGTAACTTCAAGGTCAAATCGCCAATTTTGATGGGATTTCGACGAAATTTGATACGTTGGGTTACTTTTGTTCACCGATTGTTTTGGACGGGTCCAATCGTGACCCCGACCAGACCTTGACCTTCAAAATGATCAATTCAAGGTCAAATCGGGTAAAACCGGATGGATTTCGACGGGCACGTTTGTCGGGTACTTTTGTCCGGGCAGTGTTTTGGACTGGTCAAATCGTTACCCCACTTGACCTTGACCTTCAAAATGGACAATTCAAGGTCAAAGCCCGGACGAAGTCGGGTCACCTTCTAGTAGTAACTATGGTGGCTCTGGTAGAGATTGGTATCAAATCGGACCGTGGATCTTTAAAGGGAGATAATTCATGACGGCGTCGGATTCAAGATAAAAGATTGAAGCCGCTATACCCACCTGACATTCCACAATTGACCATAATAGCGTTCGATAAAGATTGATTGAAATTGTATGATGGCGCGTTTAGAAATGAAAATAAATAGCAGAGGAAGGACAACAAGATAAGACGCGGGAATTAAGATGGATGACAAAGAATCAGTGCTATATAAGACAACAATCGATGAATGTATCCCCTGCACAAACTCTATGACATATTTGAACAGATGATCGAGTGAGAAGATTATGTCTTCTGTAGCGTCACGCTAAATACCTTAGGCGGGAGATAACCCTCACCAGGGCGAATACTTAGGTTAGCCCACACAGTTTGGTTTGTTACGGTTTATCGCCATTTCAGCTGCTAGACATTATTAAGATAGATGTTGCCAATATTATTGGTGCATGGAGGAAAGACCAAGTAAGGGTTAATTCCACATGGAAATCACTCACTGGATGTAGAATCCATCGACCCCGTTGAACAACTGACAACCTTGCCTAGATACACTAATCAGTATATATTTAAAGATATATTATGCACTTATTCGGGTGCGTGAAACTAGTAAGTTAGTATTCAGGCACTATGCCAACTGGAGGAATATAGCATTCTAGTGTCATCGGCGAAAATTTCAAACAAATCGACCTTACCACTAAATAGAAAACATCGTCTGAACTACGCACAATTGTAAATATTTACTTCTCGATTTGGGACGCAACTCTCTGCGATAAGCTAACGAAACAGATTTTGCCATCTCGAGTTACGGTATTTAATTAATATATAAGAATGGCGGTGTTTGTTGTCTATTTGGATATAATATTTTTTTAAATTACTATCTTGAGCAAGATTATTCTCCATTTCTATTTGATCACCCTACCGGAGTGTTTCACATCACTTTAAGGGTCAGACGCAGGTTTTGCCAAAATTTCCTGGTATTACAAAATGGATTTTCTCAAAATCTGTCAGGATTTTGTCTTTGAGAAATTAGCTACAAGCGATTATTGTGACACAATATTTAAGAACCATCGATCCATTGGGTATTATAACCTTATTTACTTTACTTTTATGACATGAAAAATATATACAATGTCACTGCTTTTAGGTACCAAGAACTTCTGTAACATATATTTTTTTCTAAAGTGCAGTTCATATATCCATGGTATCATATCTGAAGAGCATAAGAGGCGACTTATTGGGCTGAGTTGAGTTCTGGGTCATGGGTTCATGACCAAGTTAAAGCTGACCACCATATCTCTTAACAGTGTGGCCTTATTCCGTTTGATTGCTCCCTGCTTGTGTTGATCACACTGAGGTTGAAATTATTATTTTCTTTTTGTGAGTTGACCACACTGCATATCAACATTTATTTTCATTGGGCTGAAATATTCGTGACTGCTTTATATTTATTATAATATATGGGGGTATGATACTATATTATGCAATACAAAATCTAACTCAAGATCATTATATATATATACAAATGAAGCATCCTCTTTGGAGCCAAGGCAATAAGCTATTTGGTTATTGGAGTGTTGTATGAAATTATTAATTATTCTGGCAGTTCTTGGTACCGAAAGGGATGAAAAAGAAAATAATGATAACCTCTCAAATGTATTAAAATCCATTGTTTTTGTCTTCTATTAATAATTTCTCACATTCAATATACAATGAAAATGATGATTTGTGAAATTCACCATTTTTCGTCAGATAGACCCCGAGCAATTCTTTGTTGAAAAGGTATCTGCCATATTGGCTGAATTTATTTAAAACGTGCGTTAGCCCCCTAAGTTTGCTGCACATATGTTTACAGCGAGCCACCATATATTGGCCTATACGTGTCTCTGTTTAACATAATTATCGCCACACTAATCTGCTAGCGAATGTTCAACACTACGGGATCAATATAGTCCACACGATTCAGCCATTAGGACGAACGCAGGTTACAAAAGATAAGACTAAAAACTGATGTTACCTGTTACTCGTGATTCAAAAGAGAGAGAAGCGTAAAAGGCCAATCCTCATCCCAAGCACGGGTGAATTGTAATTCTTTGACTGGTATATGCGTGTTGATCAGAGAGTGGCTAAAATGCAAGCTTGGCGCCAAGCTTGGCAGTTTTTAAGGCAGGTGACTAAAAGACAAGCTTGGCGTTTTCAAATTTTTAAAAAGCCTTTTAAACGCTGTTTTCGGGTGAATTATGCGGGAATAGCACCAGTTAATTACTTATATGGCCCATTGTCGTAAATTAATCGACAATAGTGGCAGTAATTATCCCCGATTGGTTGGTTAATAGGGGGCGTGGTCACAAAATCAAAACATCGTCTTTTTACGCAGATTTCTTGTCGGTTTTTGGTCGATTTCTCTTTTTAAACATCAGTTGGACTAAGTTTTTTATTCGAAACATGTTGAATTGTTATCATTTATCACTCTCATAGTCGAGCTTGGCGGTTTTGAACATTATATGCGAAGAATTTTTGACTTTTAGATGACCGACCACCGAACCGCCAAGCTCGAATAAAAAATCAAAATATTAAGCTGAATTTTCGCCGATTTCTCGATTCTAAAACACGTTCCATCTAGTTTTTATGTAAAAACGTGTAAAATGATTATCATTCTTCACAAATATAATCGGGCTTGGCGGTTTTGAACATTATATACAAAGAATTTTTGACTTTTAGATGACCGACCACCGAACCGCCAAGCTCGAATAAAAAATAAAAATATTAAGCTGAATTTTCGCCGATTTCTCGTTTCTAAAACACGTTCCATCTAGTTTTTATGTAAAAACGTGTAAAATTATTATCATTCTTCACAAATATAATCGGGCTTGGCGGTTTTGAACATTATATACAAAGAAGTTTTGACATTTTGATGACCGACCACCGAACCGCCAAGCTCGAATTAAAAATAAAAATATAAAGCTGAATTTCGGCCGATTTCTCGTTTCTAAAACACGTTCCAGCTAGTTTTCATGTAAAAACATGTAAAATGATTATCATTCTTCACAAATATAATCGAGCTTGGCGGTTTTTAATATTTTATATTAAGAATTTTGGACATTTGATGACCGACCACCGAACCGCCAAGCTCGAATTTTAAATCAAAATATGAAGCTGAATTTCCTGAGATTTCTCGTTTCTAAAACACGTTCCAGCTAGTTTTTATGTAAAATCATGTAAAATGATTATCATTCGTCACAAATATACTCGAGCTTGGCGGTTTTGAATATTTTATATTAAGAATTTTGGACATTTGATGACCGACCACCGAACCGCCAAGCTCGAATTTTAAATCAAAATATGAAGCTGAATTTCCTGAGATTTCTCGTTTCTAAAACATGTCCCAGCTATTTTTCATGTAAAAATATGTAAAATAATTATCGTTCTTCACATATATACTCGAGCTTGGCGGTTTTTAACATTGTGTACTTAGAATTTTCGACTTTTATATGACCGCTCACCGAACCGCCAAGCCAATGCAAAATGATACCCAGACCAAACCGAGGCAAAATGATACCCACCAAATATTGTCAACGTGTACCCATTAATGATCGTCCATGCAACTAATCTAACTTGTTCAATTATGTTATATTCTTGTTTCGATGTAGCATTGTGATTTAAATGGCACGTATATATAAGATAAGTTAGTCGTGTGTGGAACGGTCACAATGATAATATACATTAATTCCAGAGGGCAAACTGTAATATAATTTAATTCTCCATTCACATTAAATTATTATTATTATTATTTGTTTTGGGGGAGGGGGGATTTGACCCAGGAGGATTTGAAAGGACCTGAGACGTCATTTTTTCTTTCTTTTTAGTGTAAACATATTTTTATTTCCAACATAACATAATATGCACGTGTACAGGTGATACAAAATTAATATGCAAAATAGAAGAGATAATGTATGGAAATGAGGACCAGACAACAAGCCCGATGGCTTATATGAAGTCTTTTCCTCTTTGGCGACATGCCACTTCCCGATAAGATGCCAATTCGGGTTCGAACCATTTCAACGATGCCGAAAACAAGCCACGTGGCAAAAGGGACGCAATTGTATGGAGTTTGACTGTTAATCAAGACTTGCAGGAATATATACCGTTACAAAGAAGGGGACTATCGTTTTAAACCAGATGAATTGGACTTAAGTCCAAATGAATTGGACTTGAGTCCAAATCAATTCACTAATTTGACTTAAGTTCAAATGAATTGGACTTAAGTCCAATAATTTATATATAAAATATCAAAAATTTCGCTAAAATCCGCTTTGAGCATTTTTTGTAATTCAAGATGGCTGCCATTTTCTGTTAAGTCAGTTTGATGCAATTTTGGTGTTATCTTGTCATAAATGAAGCAAAGCCACCTTTCTATGCCCAAGATGGTCGCCAAAAAAGGGGCGACCGAAAATGCTACGTTTTTACTGATATTTTAAGATAAGAATTTTAATTTTTATCGAAATATGATTTTGCTGCACCACTCCATTTTTCAGATCGCTGTTTGTACTCTCTGTAGATTCCTCAACATTGTTACATTTAAGTATGACTGCAAGGTCATTCAAATACACGGTGATCTCTTTCGGTTGAGCCCCTAAATGATGTTTGATATGAAATCTGAAATCCCTCTTGATGTGATTCCAACAAAATAGAATTGTTAAATTTGGCATATGCGTCTTGACCGCATTTGTGATGGCACTAAACCAAAAATATGTGCCAAGTCGGTTTATTTTGCTATACTTTACGAGATCACATTTCGGACATTTTACTAAATATTATTTATTATAGCACTGATGTGAGTGACATATATATGTCTCTGCTATGTCAACATGTACGACGATTTGAGATTAATTGAATTCTGATTCTGATTCTCTTCTATTTTGCATATTAATTTTGTATCATCTGTATATTATGTTATGTTGGAAATAAAAATATGTTTACACTAAAAAGAAAGAAAAAATGACGTCTCAGGCTCTTTCAAATCCTCCTGGGTCAAATCCCCCCCAAAAAACAAATAATAATAATAATAATTTAATGTGGATGGAGAATTAAATTATATTACAGTTTGCCCTCTGGAATTCATGTATATTATCATTGTGACCGTTCCACACACGACTAACTTATCTTATATATACGTGCCATTTAAATCACAATGCTACATCGAAACAAGAATATAACATAATTGAACAAGTTTGATTAGTTGCATGGACGATCATTAATGGGTACACGTTGACAATATTCGGTGGGTATCATTTTGCCTCGGTTTGGTCTGGGTATCATTTTGCATTGGCTTGGCGGTTCGGTGAGCGGTCATATAAAAGTCGAAAATTCTAAGTACACAATTTTAAAAACCGCCAAGCTCGAGTATATATGTGAAGCACGATAATCATTTTACATATTTTTACATGAAAAATAGCTGGGACATGTTTTAGAAACGAGAAATCTCAGGAAATTCAGCTTCATATTTTGATTTAAAATTCGAGCTTGGCGGTTCGGTGGTCGGTCATCAAATGTCCAAAATTCTTAATATAAAATATTAAAAACCGCCAAGCTCGATTATATTTGTGAAGAATGATAATCATTTTACATGTTTTTACATGAAAACTAGCTGGAACGTGTTTTAGAAACGAGAAATCGGCCGAAATTCAGCTTTATATTTTTATTTTTAATTCGAGCTTGGCGGTTCGGTGGTCGGTCATCAAAATGTCAAAACTTCTTTGTATATAATGTTCAAAACCGCCAAGCCCGATTATATTTGTGAAGAATGATAATAATTTTACACGTTTTTACATAAAAACTAGATGGAACGTGTTTTAGAAACGAGAAATCGGCGAAAATTCAGCTTAATATTTTTATTTTTTATTCGAGCTTGGCGGTTCGGTGGTCGGTCATCTAAAAGTCAAAAATTCTTTGTATATAATGTTCAAAACCGCCAAGCCCGATTATATTTGTGAAGAATGATAATCATTTTACACGTTTTTACATAAAAACTAGATGGAACGTGTTTTAGAATCGAGAAATCGGCGAAAATTCAGCTTAATATTTTGATTTTTTATTCGAGCTTGGCGGTTCGGTGGTCGGTCATCTAAAAGTCAAAAATTCTTCGCATATAATGTTCAAAACCGCCAAGCTCGACTATGAGAGTGATAAATGATAACCATTCAACATGTTTCGAATAAAAAACTTAGTCCAACTGATGTTTAAAAAGAGAAATCGACCAAAAACCGACAAGAAATCTGCGTAAAAAGACGATGTTTTGATTTTGTGACCACGCCCCCTATTAACCAACCAATCGGGGACATTACTGCCACTATTGTCGATTAATTTACGAAAATGGGCCATATAAGTAATTAACTGGTGCTATTCCCGCATAATTCACCCGAAAACAGCGTTTAAAAGGCTTTTTAAAAATTTGAAAACGCCAAGCTTGTCTTTTAGTCACCTGCCTTAAAAACTGCCAAGCTTGGCGCCAAGCTTGCATTTTAGCCACTCTCTGTTGATCAAGCCTTTCGCTATAAATTGTTTCGGTGGAAATTTGTTTTCCAAATATAGACTCCATACTTGTGCGTGGGACCCGTGGGTTGGTTTATCTGTGTTTATGCCATAATGGCATATATATATATATAGACAGTACACAACGCGCATTTTAATCGAGAATCTTTTATCGAATGAGTTGCGGATGGCGCAAGGATATATTTCGCAAGAGCCGTCCGCAACGAGTTCGATAAAAGATTCGAGATTATGATGCAAGTTGTGTTCTGTATTTATTCTACACCGTTGTGTCAGATAAATTAAATCCTTTACTGTCACCTTCATTGATACTATGACTACCTTTATTGTGATATAATTACAACTACTTTCGTTTTGGTCGAAATGCGGGCATTTGATTGGTCGAGAGGCTACCGCGTGACCTGATCTATCAGTGCATAGACTTTGCAGTAGACGAGTCACATCGCGTAGTGACACTTTAAGTAAAATGGGCGAGTCTATAACCGTCGCCCCACACGACGTCCCTGGATGACGCGAAAGCGCGGAACGAGAATTCCATTAGAATTTCAGTGAAAAAACAACTCGAAAACTCAATGCTAGAAACATTTGAACAAGTAGTTGATGTCTATATTGCTTGTTTCTGCTTCTTACGGACACTATACTATACTTATGTCTGTTCATTTAAGCTGTCTTCATGTTTGTGTAACCCTCGACTGAACACTAAAAGTTTGTGCCGCGTTTTTCATTTGTCCAATTTTCGAAAAAGCGTCTATGACAACGTGTATAGTTACTGCTGTGAACACAACTTATCATGAATCAGGCTGATCAACATGGCACATTTTATTGGAAATAAATAAAATGTGTTACCCGATTACAACCCTTTTAATACTTTTCAGCTTCATAACAATGCTGATGACATTAATTTTGCCACGAGTACATTAGATATGATCAGGGCATTTGTTTACAAATTACATCGGTCATCGGGCTGGAGTCTGGACTGGTCTGGAGTTAATAATTTTACCGGAGATCGCGGATTCGACTCTGTGTGTGTTGATAATTATTGGGTTGTTAATGAGTCATTTTAAACGTAAATCGTAGCCAAACAAGTAATTATTTTTATCATGGATAGTTCATTGCTGAAAATTGAAGTTGAAGTGTAAATATTTATTTTCTGAAAGTTTGCTTGGCGAAGTTGCTCGTTGACAATTTCGGCCAATTTATTTTCGGCCCATCAACCAAATTCCGAGATCGTCCAACGGAAAATCATGTTTTGGCAATTAATTTTCTGAGATGGATTAATAGTAGCTGCGCGGAACTCATCTCCTATATATTTTGAGACTTCGTGTGTGTGTGTATAGATTGAAATCATTCGAATTACGGGTCATTTCGAAGATTTCCGTTATTTCGTAAAGTGATATAATTACGAAATAACGCGGAAATCAGTAAAATGAAAGTAGTAATCATGCCCAGTGTCATTTCCGCCAAGTGCGGACGGAAAATTCTTGACAATTAAGGAAAAATGTAAATTTCGTCGCTATAAGAGAAATTTCTTTTGTTTAAAATTGTGGGGCATCTTTAGAAAATTGTGGGGCATTATGTAATCAAAAAGACAAAAGAATACCCCGTAAATGGCATATTATCTGAGTATATATATATATATATATATATATATATATATATATATATATATATATATATAGATAGTTGAAAATAAAGTGTTATAGTTGTAATTATAAGCCATCAACGGAATTTTTCAGTATGTTATTCGTCTACTGATCGGTCTTTTCGCTCATAGATCAACCGAAAAACGACGTTGATGTCATATTTAACTCTGATGAATAACCAGTGATTTTCTGGGCATCAACCGAATCGGATCGTTGACGTAATGTACGTCATCTGTCTTGGCGACATCGTCAACAAGAATAGTTCCGGCTTGTATTCCACTATTCCGTTGAATACATGTGCCTCGCGTCGATGGGTGTTAAATAAATATATATGCTGGTTTGTGTATGGCACCTATTTTGTAAAGTTCAGCTTTACACCCTACCGTGGGTATACATCTTCCTAATATGGCCTGTTCGTCTGCCTGTCGTCTGCTTGTATTACATGAACACTAAATCAATAATAGACTATCCCAACGTATACTTTTATAACATAATTGGATAATGCATTTAGTATAGCAAGGTTTAATTAAAACGTATCTGCATTTCAATATAAGTTAGCTTTTAATGTTATATGAACTGGGGGAAATCTAAATGGGAATATCGACTGATTGATGGCTTAACATGGGTGAATCACTGAATGACCTGGAAGTACGTTTGACCCAGATGTTTATTTTGATTTGTTTTTGTTAAAAAATATGAACACCAAGGCGTCGTCAGATTAGCAGGTTGGACTATGCAGTCTCAAACGCAAGCAAACACACTCACAAACAAAAGCCTAAACAAATCAAAAATAAAAGCAAAAGAAAACAAGCAACACATGGGCTACAATATCGACAAACACTCCAATTTTACCTGACGCCAAGGTCTTCTGTGAATTGTCCCTAATTGATTTTCCCTCAGTGTTTGGATTGTCGGTCAGCCTATATTCGGCCTATCATTTTGAAATTCTCACAAAAGAACGATTTGAATGCAGGGTCAATATCGCGTTGTTTTCCTTTCAATTGATTCTCATACAGCTATATTTGGAATATTTCTACATCCAACATTCACTGCCGATGCTTTACTGTTGTTATATAGGTTGAATAAGTGATACGGGTACTGACATCAGCCAATGCCAACCCTTTTCATAGATGAGCACTGGGGGATGCAAGCGAGATCAATAGGCAGGAAGTTAGGGTCCCGCAAATACTGTACTCTTTTTTGAGCCGTGCTTAAAGGGGTAATATACACTAAATCTGGCCATTTATGGGACCATCCCCTTGATACTCAACAGAAAATATACAACAACTAAATCAATTTGAGCCATGTATGAGTGCAAAATACCCCCATTTACTTAATGAACGATGTAAACAACATGGTAATTATAATGCAAATGAATTTATGGCTGGAGTCATAAATACATTTTCATTACAATTACCATGTTATTTGTATCGTTCATAGAGCACATGAGCGTATTCTTCACTAATCCATGGCTCAGATTCATTAATTTGTTCGATATATTCTGTTGAGTATAAAAGGAGATGGTCCTATACATTGCCGAATGTGGTGTACAGTACCCCTTTAATGAATGCTGATCGCCCGTATAGTCAAGTCCTCGCATTGCATCCTTCCGTTTATTCGCAGTATATACATAATTCCTATATAACAGTCTATAACGTTAATTATTTGAGTCAATAGGTGTAGATACATTGTAAACATAACCAAACAGTTTCAAAGCTGTAGACTAGTTTCCCTGGGAAATAAATCACAAATAACAATTATGATATAAATAAAATACACCCATATATTACTGAGTTTTCACATATCGCGGTATTGTGGTTTCAGCCACTCACCTGAATGGTGATGGTTAAGACCACAATTCCACTTCTTGTGGTACTCTTGGCTACAGTAGGTGTATTCTATATTTATCCTATATTTAATTATCGTATTGGCCCCGGGGACTGGGTTATCCATAACAATTAATGATTTGATATTGCGGCAACAGACACGACACCCATATTGCACCAACATATGGTTGTGCAATTCAGATAGGTTCAAATTGGACCTAACTATTCACATAGCTTCACATCTTTACGGTAGTTTTGGACTGGGCCAGGGAGGATTTGAAATGGCAGGAAGCCCTTTCTTACAACCCACATTGGAGTGATTTTGATGTTATGAGTAGGAAAAACATAAAAATGAGGATGACAAAAAAATTTATCTAAACATTATGATGTTTTGTTTCTTTTTTTATCTTTTTTTCCGTTGATGTGGTGCTTCTTCTGTTGTTGTTGCTGTGGGGAGCTCCACTCCGTACTGTCTCAATAGTTTATCCTGAGCTTCTTGCTGCTGTTGGGATTTCAGAACACCAGCCTGACACTGTGCACTCATCATTTCGGCTTCTACCTGAGTCGCCACTCGCCAGCGCGTTTTAACTAGGTCTTCGACGTCTTCTGTGATACGGGCGGCGCCGGTGCTGTTGGTGCTGCTGGTCGTGGTGGAGATGGATGACTACGGGCTCATGTATTCCGGAGTCATCGGTTTGAATGAAGACTCTGTCTCCATCACGGCATCAGCAGCGGCTGTCTGGGTGGCAGCAGTCAGCATTCCAGTGGGGGAGGGGTGGTCTGGGCGTCTCTCATACCTCTCCCGGGCTGGACTACCGGTAGCATCGTCGGTGGAATCCAGGCGACCAACAGTCTTCGCAGCCGAGTGGGAAGAGGCAGCCGGCCGATCAACAGCTGCCTTCTTCTTTCTCCACTAAACACTCCGAGCTGCGTCCCTGCGACGACGTGAAGGGGTCTTCTTCCTCTTCGTCCCTGCTTCGGTGGTGACATCCCTGCTGACGGTCTTGATCCCCTGGTGGTGTCCAGCTGCTCCAGTACTGTATTCCACGGATAGACTCACGAAGCCCCCCTTAGCCTGGTGAAGTGTCCAGCTAAGGGTGTCCACAACATGTAGTCTATCCAAGGCCGCTAACAAAGCAGAGGGGATTAAATCCATAATCCTCTGCCAAGTCAGTAAACAGCTAACATTCAGCTTCACAGTGGACTGAATTGATTCTGAAATAAGCCACATTGAGATCTTACCAGTTTGTCCGTTGAATGGCGCGGACTGCAATGAAAGCACATTATAAAGCACGTGAATCTGGTAAATCGTATCGCTGAAAAAAGTAGTTTAAATGAAGCCAATATGGGCTTATATGGTATGGAATTCGTCCCATATTTATCATCATAAATTCGTGTTCCGACCGCTGACGAGAGAGGACGTCCTGGATTGAACGCTCCTGGACTTCGCTAGCTCGCTCAGCGATCGGATTACTGACTTCGGCCGGACAATGGATTCGTCTTTAATCCCCGCCGATGTCAGACACGCACTCGGCTCACTCCACGTGGATCCCTGCCTGGCCTGGACTTTACGCAGGTCGGGTAGCCACGTGGAGCTTTTTCTGGAATTCCGGGTTACGCCATCACGGTACTTTTCAGGACCCTCTGTTGGAGGTAACCCGGATGCTGGAACCCACCAGCATCACACCACCACCACCAGAGAGGGGAGGAATAAGAGGAAGAGGAAAACTCCATCGTGCCGCCGCATGGATGCCGACAGGAAGGCCAGGTGGATCAAGATGAAGGCTGAGAGACGCCCAGCTACCTCCCACCTGATCCCTCCTGGACAGGACCTACAACCAGCGGCGACAACCTCTGCCAGACCACCTTCGAGGCAGACTGCGACCATCAGGCAGCCTCCGCAGTGGACACAGCACAGGGGGTGACTGATGTTATCCAGGCCCCCCTGCGGACTCGG